>LNAC01000035.1:5036365-5121020 GCA_002007465.1 Ailurus styani | reverse complement strand
CCGCCCCTCTTCCCCCCGCCGGAGTGGCCGGCGTCCCCGGCAGACAGGCGCGCGCTGGCTGGCGGGGCAGCGTTCGGCCCCCGGAGTTAGCGACCAGGGAAGCCCGGGCTTCGCGGCCCGCAGAAGTGATCGAGGACCTCCCCGCGGGCCTGAGGAACCCAGGCCCCCCGCTCCCCCTGGCTGGCTGCCCCGGGACGCCTGGATTACTCAGTGAGGTAGGGGATCCCCAACACGGTAAGTAGGGGGTGGAGTGGTCTGCCTCGGGGCTCTGGGTCCAAGGGCCTCTTCGGCTTCCTACTTGCTGTGTGACTCAGGCCAAGTGGCATCCCGCCTCTGGACCTCACTCGCCTTCTCCATAGGGGAGCTCTAAACTCCATCCCAGTTCTGCTCTCCCTGCCCCCAAATCTGCGCCTTTGTATTCGGATGGGATCACATCCTTGGACGCTTGTCTCCTCTCCTGCAGCCCCTGCTCTTGCTCGGGCAGGGGGAGTGGAGGCTGGAGAGGAGGAACAGGAAGGGGGCAAGCCCACCGATATTCCCTCCTCCACATGCGTTCACAGGCCTCCCACAGTTGGCAGCCCTTCCACTGGCAGGACGGGGAGGCCAGGATAGGGTTTTGGGTGATGGGATGTGCCTACCCCTAGGAAGGAGGGTGAGTGGGGTGGAGGAACAGTTCTGCTCCGGGAACAAGGGGATCGGAGTCCTATCTCCAAATATATTGAGGCGAGGGGTCCTTGCTGCGCTCACTCCCTATTCAGAACGGAGGGAAAGGAAATAGAATTCCGTAACAGCTGGGGGAATGAGGTCAGACTTGCATAAGAACTTCCCGACAGGAGGGCCTACTGGAGGGGTAGTCATAGGCTGGCTATGGGCACGTGTGTACGTGCAAACTGGTATGTCTGGGTAGATTGGCGAACATGTGTCTCTGGGAGCAAGCCTGTGTGCAGGTAGCTCTGTACGCATGCACTGGCAAAAACGTGTCCGCGTGGATTCGTGCCTGCGTATCTGCGTGTGTCACGCTGACACATGAATGACTGTGTGAGCACGTGCGAGTTGCCTGTCTCAGGGGAGGCCGGATGATGTATGGGTCTGCTGGCCGCTTGCTGAGCCTGCATTGATTTATCTGGGCCCATCCATCAGAGTTTAATAAAACTAAGAGACGAGCATCCGTCAGCGGGGGAGGTTGGCAACAAGGTCCCGAGCCCGGTGACCTGCTCTCCCACCCACCATGCCCATGGGGGAAGCTTCCTTGGCCTGCACACAACTCTGTGACACCTGCCAGGAGACTCAGCCCCTGACCTCGTGGGTGCCTGGCAGGACTTCCTGGCTGAGCCAGGCGCCGCTAGCCAGGTACCGGGCTAGTATATAGCAATCCAGAGCTATGCAAGTTGGTAAGATATTGAAATACTTCTAAGTGTCTTGGTAAATCGTCTCTGTCTCAAGCCCCCTCCCTATCCCAATTCACCTGGCTTTCTCGAACCCTCTAGATTTCTCCTTAATCCAGCAACTACCCACTGGCGCCATCCAACACTGCTTGGACCCAAAATGTTCCAGCCAGTGTTCTGCTCTGGCTGGTCGGTGTCCGTGCCATACCAGTGGTTAAATATTTTGAATATCACCTTGGCCCCAATCCTAGACCAAGGCCCGTGGTTGGGCCTCTGAGAGGGACGGATGGCTGGCCAGCCCTCCTGCCACCCCAGCACAAGGGCCTGGGCCCCACGGGCCAGCTGCTCCTTGCCTCTGGATCACGCCCTGTGAGCTCAGGAATCCACCTCCACGGTCTGTGTGGTTTTCAGGTGCTGTGGCTGTGGCTGACCTCTCTGGACCAGGATGTGGGCGCCTTGGGTCCCGGGCTTGTGGCTGCTCAGTCTCTGGGCCACATGGAGCCGGGGGGCAAACACAGGTGAGGAGCCGCATGAGGCTCGGGGTGCCATCGGCCTGTGATCGGCTCCCTGAGACGCTAGGGTCCAAGGTCCAGGTGTGGCCATGTGCTTAGGTCACGTGGGCGTTTATGGAGGGAGGGTTGGAAGGTGGGCTCGGGGTGGCCTGAGACGTTGGTGCAGCGTGAGCCAGAGTGTCTGTGTGCTTCTGTGTGCGTGTTTGTCCGTCTCTGAGCCTTTCTGCAGCACAGAGCGGCTCTGTACTTGTCCCTGAGTCTCTGTGTGTGAGAGAGCAAGGCTCCCCCCCGCAGCCCCCGGCACATAAGCCCATCCTGTGCACACGGTGCCGGCAGGGCCCGTGACGTCCCTGCAGAAGGAAGCTGCATCTTGAAAGAGGCCCAGGCCCTTCCACTCCTTTTCATGGTGGAGAATCCATCCTCCAGCCCACGTGCTCCTCCTCCTCCACGGCTGGCCCGGGATCCTGGATAAAGGGCCCGCCTCGAGGCCCAGACGCTGGATGGGACAGAGGGTGCAGCTTTCCAGGGCCCAAAGCCAGAGGAAGTTGACCGGGCAACTTGCCCTGCCCTGCTGGGTGCCCTCTGGGCTTCACAGCTTAGCTGCCTGGCTGAGCAGAAATAGAACTCCTAGAACCCGAATCGAGCCGAGAGAGGCAGAAGGAGCGAGGTGCCGATGTGAGGGGGGTGTGCGGGCAGGGCCTGGGTGACTGCCGGCAGGTTGTGTGTGTACGTACGTGTTTATGTGTGCCTTGCTCTCTCCCTCACCGGGTTCCCTGGGGGATGGGGTAGGGAATTTCAACATCTGTAAGGAATCTGGGCCTGTTGCCAAGGGGTGAGTCACCCATTGCTGCTGCCGATGCTGAAGAGAGTGATAGTCCTTCTGGCCAGACCTGGGGGAGGGAGTCTTCAGTGGGGTCACTGGGCTCCGGGATCCAGGATTCCTTCTTCCAGCTAGGCAGCCAGGGAGTCCAATGCCCAGCTTTTGGAAGCTGTATCCATTGTCTCGTCTCAACTATTCCACCTGCAGTGATGGGAAGGCCTCTTTGAGTCTGGCCTTTATCTCCTCTTGCAGCACCTTTCCTGACATTTTGCTCAGTCACCCCTAAGAGGAGGCAGGCCCATGACTGCTTGTCTGTCCCTTCAGGGTTTTGGAGACTGTAATTAAGCTATCCTTCTCTAGGAGATTTTATCCACTTAATATACCCTGTCTGGAAGCCCCAAGGTGCTGGTGGTTCCCTTGAGCTTGTGGTCCCTTCAGGCCCTCAGTCTCTTCTCATTGTTTCATAACGTAGTTATCCAGGTGAAAAGTCATTCTGTTGGCTCAGACTTGTGTCTGGTCTGCTTTTCTGCTTCAGATGTAGGAAGCAAACCCCAACCACTGCTGAGAACACGTGTACCAGCTGCGCATGGCGTCCCCAGGGGCACGGGCATCTGTAAATGACACATGTGCAGACATGCTCATGTGCTTGTATATAACACAAGCGTGCATAATGTGACCTTCTTTACCTCCAGGTGCCCCCTGCTAGGCTGTATATGCAGGAGGGAGCACATGTGCATATCCAGCTCTCTACCACATCTGAGTCCTAGGACTGCCCAGAGTTACTTTTGCTCTTTCTCTTGCTGACCTTCCCCCTGACTAGGAATCTTGGGGGATTTGAGTTCCAGGAGTTCTGGTCCTGCTCCGCTGTGAACTCACTCCGTGGCCTTGAGCCCAGCTTCAGTCTCTGGGCCTCAGTCTTCCCATCTGTATACTGGGGGTCCTCCTGGCTCCCAGGGCAGCCAGGGTCAGAAGGCAAGAGGTCAAAGCAGCCCCAAGGCAGGGCCCGGTTAAAGGTCCAGAATGGGGAACAAAAACTTTCTTCTCTCCAGCTTCCCCAAGAGCCTGGACTCTTCAGCCGGAGTCCACTGAATGGCCCACTGCCGATTCTCTTCCAGGCGAGCAATGCCCTCCTTCACAACAGGAAGGACTCAAGTTGGAGCACAGAAGCCTTTTATCGACCAACGTGACCGGTGAGTGCCCAGCTCATTCAGCTGCCCCCCCAGTCTTCCTGGAGTGCCTGTCACCCCCTCCTCACCTGCCCGGCTGAGCTCTTCATCTGGTGTCTCCCCCAAAGGCTTTAATCTCATCCGCCGACTCAGCCTCATGAAAACATCTGCCATCAAGAAGATCCGCAACCCCAAGGGGCCCCTCATCCTTCGACTGGGGGCAGCCCCGCTCACCCAGCCAGTGCGGTAAAGGCCCCGCTTGACCACTGGGAATTAATACTCCCCAGCAACTCTGGACATGGGCTGAAACCCAGGGGCACCTGGGGGTCATTATATCCCCGTCCCCGCTGGAAGCCCGTCTGGTTTTTGCCCCTGGGGCTTGCAGGGTGGGCCCAGAGGAGATGCATGGCAGACCACCCCCCATCCCTTCCCTACTCTGGCTAGCAGACCAGGGACAGCTCTGTATCCTATGGGCACTGTGAAGACCCTGGGATGGGGGTGGGAAACTGGCAAGAGTCGTGTGTGTGTGTGTGTGTGTGTGTGCGTGCGTGCAAACACGTGCACACGCATGAGCGAGTGCGTACCACATGTGCCTGCGGGTGAGGTTCACACTCTTAGAAGTCCCCCGGAGGTCTGGCCCCTGCTTCCCTCTCCAGCCTCACCTTCCAGACTGTTCCTCTTTCTTACTGGCTGCTCCAGTCATGCTGAATGCTTCTCCCCTTTTGTCGGTACCTCTTCTCCCAACCCCGTCCTGGTTATCCTGGATCCCAGGGCGCCCTGCGTTCCTCGGAAGAACTTAGCCGCGATGGTCATGAACTAGGGACACAGTCATCCTGGGAATTCTTTGTTTAGGGTCCTACCTCTCCCCCCGCCCCCGCCCCACTGAGGGCTCCGCGAGGGCAGGAATCTTCTCTGTGTTTCCACCACTGCTACCCGCCTGCAGCCAGACCCACCTGGCACGTAGCAGGCACTCAGTCAATGTCAGGAGAGCGAACGGGCATGCACGTGCGTGTGTCGGTTTGGAGGTGTGGGCCCGTGCGTGCCTCAGGCAGGTTCGGCCATCCCGAGGGCCCAGGGAGGGCAGCAGCTGGCCTCTCACCTGAGCCTCAGCATCCCCTCCCTGCTCTGCCCCCAGACGAGTATTCCCTTGGGGCCTCCCCGATGAGTTTGCCCTGGTGCTGACGCTTTTGCTGAAGAAACACACCCCCCAGAGCACGTGGTATTTATTCCAAGTGACCGACGAAGATGGGTACCCACAGGTGAGCTGGACGCCTCTCCCCCATCCCCCCCATGGCTCTGGGGGCACCGAGCAGTACCATTCCAGCCCGACCTCTGTCCCAGCTTGTGAATTCGGGGGCCCCTCTGCCCCATCCCCGGTGCCCACCCTCGAGGCTACCCCGCCGCCAGCAGCTCCTGTCCCCTTCCTTCAGGGTGGACGGCTCTGTGGCCCTACCAGCTCTTTCCTCTCTTTCTGGGCTTCAGTTCTTCCTCCCGTGAAATGACCTTGAGAGCCCCGCACTTTGCCAGACCAAGCCTGCAGGGCTCTGACTCCCTGTCCTGTTCCTTTCCCAATGCTACACAGATTTCCCTGGAAGTCAACAGCCAAGAACGGAGCCTGGAGCTCCGGGCCCGGGGCCAAGATGGTGACTTCGTTTCCTGCATCTTCCCGGTGCCCCAGCTCTTCGACCTGCGCTGGCACAAGCTGGTGCTGAGTGTGGCTGAGCGCGTGGCCTCCGTGCACGTGGACTGCGCCTCAGCCTCCTCGCAGCCTCTGGGACCCCGGCGACCCATGCGGCCCATGGGCCATGTCTTTCTGGGCTTAGATGCTGAGCAGGGGAAGCCCGTCTCGGTGAGTGTTAAGTGGGGCGCCGGCCTCTGTTCTGGCGGTCTGTTCCGGGGAGCTCCCCGGAATCTGTATCTGGCTAGGTCCTTCCCTTGCTCAGAATCGTCTCGTGGTTCCCCACGGCCCTACACATAGTAACCTGGCATTCAAGGCCCCTCATGATCTGATCCCTAGAAATGTCCATGGTTTATCTCCTTCCTTTACATCTCTCTGTTTGGCTTACTCTGGTCAATTCCTTCCTAGTCAACCATCTCACCTGCTGCTTTCATGCCTGCTCGCCTTTGCCTATGCTGTCGCCTCCACCTGGAATTCATACCCATCCACAGAATATCTACTGGTCCTTCAAGGCCCCGCTGAAACCGAACCTCCTCTGCCCCTGCTCCTCTGGGCCAAAGCGAACTTTTCTCCCTCCTGCCTGTCTTTCCTGCATGTGCAGCTCTGTTTCGCTTTTGGTGACAGCTATACTGATGGTCTCTCCAGGTGAGCCTGGAAACCCTCTGAGGGCAAACCCTGGGGTGGAGCCACCTCGGGCCGCAAGGACAGCCAGGATGCTGAGCCGTTGCATCAAACCAAGTGGGAAACTGACTTGTGTATCGTATCCCCTGCAGTTCGACCTTCAGCAGGCACACATCTACTGTGACCCAGAGCTTGTGCTGGAGGAGGGGTGCTGTGAGATTTTACCAGGCGGGGTGAGTGGCCCAGCTCCGGCCCAGCTGGGAAGGTCTGGGGCACTTTCCAGGGGCACAGTGTGCCTGAGAGGGGCGACCGGGACAGGGATGCCCCAAGAGCTTAGGATGAGTGGGGGTGGGGGGGAGATCTGCCTTCTGTTCTGACCCCAGCCCTTCCCCAACTCTGGACAGTGTCCCCCAGAGACCTCCAAGGCCCGTCGGGACACCCAGAGCAATGAGCTCATCGAGATCAATCCACAGACTGAAGGCAAGGTCTACACCCGCTGCTTCTGCCTGGAGGAGCCTCAAAACAGCAAGGTGGGTGGGTGGGGCAGGTAGACATGCGCACAGGTAGGTATGAGTGAGACTGTCGGCCACCATGGGGGCCAGTTGTGCCTGGGGTAGGGAGGCCACCGGAAGCCCCGCCTGTCTATGGGCCACCGTTATAGGATTCAGGGAGGCAGAGAGCCCATTAGGTGAACCTGTTGGCATGGAGAGACGTGCCCATCTAGCTCTGGCACTACCCAGCCCCTCACTGATGTCACCCCAGACCCCTCCGATGTCAGGACCAGGCTTCCCCCAGGGGCAGTTTCTCCGGGACAGGGGTCCCTGGGGTCAGAGGCCAGGCCACACTGCTTCCCTCCAGGCTTGCTCGCTCTGCCGGGCCCAGCCTCAGCCAATGGCAGGCTGGTCCTACGCCCAGCACCATGGCCAGCTGCCCTACCCATTCTGGGGTTCTTTAGGGTGGCAGGGAAGCCCAGCCCCTCCCTTTGCCCCACCCCCCGGCTGGGCAGTCTCCCTGCCCGCTGGGCATCGTGCCCAGCCTTTGGCTGCAGGAACACAGGCTCCCATTGATTCATGGTCTTGTTTTCTCCGACATCACGTGGGTGGGGGGAGAGAGAGGGGGGCCAGGGGGAGTGCCGGGGCATGAGCAGGCTCTCGATGCCTTGGGACGTGCCAGCTGAGGGGGTACCTGGGGCCATGCCCCCACCCGGGGGCCCCTTTCCAGCACGGCCCCTGCACTTCTCTGTCTTCAAGAGTTCCTTTTTCACTCCGTCTGCCCAGGTGGATGCCCAGCTCACAGGAAGCATCAACCAGAAGGCAGAGAGGGGAGCAAAGGTAGAGATGGTGGGGGAGGGCAGGGGGCGGAGTTCGCGGTGCCCTCCGTCTGCTCTCGGCGCCCTCTGTGAACCCCTTGAATAAGCCACTGTACTCCCACACTCTTCCCCCTGCCCTCACTCCTGGACCGAGTTGAGGACGTTCAGGTGCCAGCTCGGAGAAGGAGGGATGATTGGGGGCGAGACAGACAGTACCTGGCACAGCGTAGGGCCCCCACTCCCGATGGTTCTTGGGTAGGAGTATGGGAAGCAGGGCCTCACGGCCTCTGCTTCCTGCCCATCGCCATGCCCTCCCTCCTCCCAGGCCCGTCAGGAGACAGCAGCCGATGAGGTAAGCCTCCCATCTACACTGGCAAAGAGAGCCTGGTAGAAGCGGTGCCAGCATGAACCCTCTGGACAGGCTCTGGGGGACCAGAGCCTGGGTGTGGGGATTTGGGAGGGCATCGCAACCCCTAGCATTCCTTCAGGGCTCAGTGCTGGGCCTGGTCTGCCTACTGCCTCCACTTGGTTGTGTGGAGATGGAGGGCGGTGTAGTCCTGGTGGGTAGTCCTGGCTACTCCTGCCGAGTTGGCAGCAGATGGCCACGGGCATCATGGGAGGAATCCAGGCCTTGGCTATGGGACCCCAGATCCTGGGCCACACGCTGTGGGACCTATTTCCCACTGCTTTTCCTCTTTGGGCTTCAGTTTCCTCACGTGGGGAATGGCTCGGCTCTGGGTTGCTGGGAATTGAGGGATGAGGCTTGTTTGGTAGGATTCCTATCTTTCTGCCGCCTTGGACTTCACCCAGGACACACATGGTGTTCTGTGTGCTTGCTGTGTGTATGCGGGGGAGTGTGGTGGGGAGGGCTGGCCCCAGGCTCTCCGAACTGACCGCCGGGCCCGCTCTTCCCTTGCAGTGCCCACCCTGTGTCCGTGGTGCCCGGGAAAGCAACGTGAGTGAATAGAGGGTGTGCAGGCTGGGGTGGGCGGGGGTTGGGGGTGGGCTCTTGGCCTCCTGGTTAAGGACAAGCGGGCCTTTGTGTTCTTATCGCGCTCCCTCCCTGCACATCCCCCGGAGCTGGGCTTGACTCCCACCCCCATCCCCACCAAGGGCAGCGTGGAAGGAGGCCTCGTGCCTTACGATCTGGATGATGTATTGGGATCCAGGGTGGAATGGGGACAGGGTGGTGGCTGGTGGGACCAGAACCTTGGTTGCTGATCCCAGCTTTCCGCTCCCCACAAGGACCCGGGGCTGCTGTGCTTGAAGGCTTCCCACATCGCCTTGGAGGCCTCGAGAAGGGGAAGGGTGACTCAGGGTGACACAGCCCAGCACTGGCCCCCAAACCCATGTTGGCTCAGGACGTCCCCTCCTATGCCCCTCTAGCTGGCTCTGGCCCAGCCTCCCTCTGGGGGCCCAGAAGGACAAGGGAGGGGGCTCGGTGCGAGCACACCTAGTACCCAAATGCGCCTCTTCCGTGAGCAGCGTAAGTCACTCCTCTCCCATAGCCTGACATTCTGAATCGACAGGCCACGTTAGTCCATAAAGGGCACAACCCCCGGTTGCCGTCAGCTCCAGGCCCCCTGTCCTCAGGAGACACAGGAAGTACTCCCTCTGCGGCCTGGCCCTCTTTCCATCTAGCCCCCCACCAAATCTGGTAAGGCTGATGGTCCCCAGATATGCAGGAGTTACCATGGCAACTGAGCAGCCCTGTAATCCTAACAACCAGGGGGTGGAGCTAGCTAAAACCAGGCAGTTTAGAGAAGGGAGGTTAGACCCCCCCTCCTGCAAGTCCGACAGCCTTAGTATATGAACTCAGCTTGCTGGGTGGCCTTGGAGACAGAGCTGTTGGTCCGCTGGGGGTCTTGGATTCAGGCTGTTGGTCTTGGCACAGTGCTGTGTGGCCCTGGCTTACTTGCTTGCCTTCTCTGTGCCCCTGGTTTGCTCTGCATCTCTGAGATATAATGCTCTCTTTGCCTCCCAGGTCACAGTCGGTCCCTCTGGACCCAAGGTGAGTCCAAGATGGAGAACAGGACCCTCTTGCCCTCTTTGGCAGTCCCAGCCTGTCTCACAGCATGTGGCCCCATGGCTGTGTGTTTCCATCCGGGCTACCCAGTCCTGTATGTGTGGGGGGTGATGAGGGGCGTGTGTGCTGGAAGGAGCTGGGGGTTGTGTGTGTCTAAGGGTGTTAAGAGCGCCCCTTTGCTGAGTCCTACTGTGCCTCCTCGTCTGGGCCTCCCGTTATGTGTCTATTCCTTCCCGCCCCCTCGAGCACCCTGGAGGGCGCCTACAACCCTTTTACTTCAGAAAAACCCCAGAGCCCGCTGTGCCCCCCGCCCAGTGTGGGACTGAGGGTGATGGAGGGATTGTGTGGGGGTCTGGCTGTGTGCTTCCTGGGTCACATGTTCACATACGTGTGGCCCCCTGCGGTGGGGGGCCCTTGTCCCCGTGGGCCCGACAGGACCACCGGGTCTGTGAGCGACGGGGCGGGTGGGGAGTGTGTCACTGGGGGACTGTGTGCTCGTGCGTGCCCCGGAGAACGTAACCCAGCTCCTGGGGCTGCCTTCGGGTCCGTTTCTTCCTCGCCCCAACCCCCTGAGGTCAGGGCTGACGGGAAGCCCATTCTATTGACGAAGAGACCAATTGCAGAGAGGTGACGTGGCTCGCCCTGAGTCATGGGCTAGTCAGTGGCGGGGCAGCTTTGAACTCAGGCGGTCTAACGCTCACCATCGCGGGTCCTGTTGTCCCACATGTGTGTTTCCGTGCGCGTACGTCCCCAGGCCCCTGGGTGAGCTGCGTGCGAGCTCGCGTGCTTCGGTAGGGGTGTGGGGAAAGTACCCTCTTTTGTGAGACTATAGATTTGCCAAATATAGCCTCTTGGGGGTGGGAGGGCCATATGGATGAATGCATATGGAATCCATATGCTATGCTGTGCGAATGGTGGGGGGTTGGGGCAGGCTGTGCTCATTTATACACCCGTGCGTAGGGGATGGGTAGAGAAGACAGACTGGGGAGACCTTCCTCAGGTCTCCCATGTGCTCCCTGGGTGCCAGCCCCACCCCGTTTTGATCTCCTCCACAGGGAGGGAAAGGTGAGCGAGGCCTGCCTGGCCCATCAGGCCCCAAGGGAGAGAAGGGAGCCCGGGTAAGTGCCCCAGCCATGCCCACTGCAGGGCCCGCCGGGCTGTGCCCTGGGGGCTGTGGGGTGGGAGGCTGGCATGTGAACCATCCCATCCGCTCAGCCAAACTCCTGCAGCCTGGCCCACATGGGGGATGATGGGTAGGATCTTCCTCGGAGTTAGTATACAGAAACCTCTGTTTTTTTAGGGGTACCTAGAGGATGACCAGTGGGACTGTGGGACTCTTGAGCCTTTCCTTCTCAAAACGGGCCCACCCTGATCCCTCGTTCCCTCCCCTTAGGGCAGTGACTGTGTCCGAATCTCCCCGGATGCCCCGCTTCAGGTAAGACTTGGAGGCAAGGCCTACTTCAAGGTCGGTATGGGATCAGCCCCCTGGGGAAGGGGCTGTGCCCTTGGCAGCCCATGAAGTGACCCTGGGACCCTCTCAACACCTTCTCTCCCTGCTCAGTGTGCAGAAGGCCCGAAGGGAGAGAAGGGGGAGTCAGGAGTGTTGGTGAGTGTGGGACTGGGCTGAGGGCAGGGGAGGGGGGGTCTGGGCCCAGCCTCTCTCTCCTCCCCTCACCCCTTCTTTTGTGTCCCCCCCCCCCCACCATTATCTCAGGGACCCTCAGGGCTTCCGGGCTCTACAGGCCAGAAGGTAATGGGCCCGGATTTGGAGGGGTGGGTGCCAGGGAGGTCTGTGGGCCCTTCAGACTTGAGGAAGGAGAGCATCGTCCCCATGGAAGACTCTCTGTCCCTCCCAGTCAACCTGCTTGTCCCAATTCCCACCAGACCCAGAGGGAAATGCCACAGACTCCCTGAGAGTGGCCGGGCTGGCTCAGAGGGTCCTTCTGTTTCCACCTTCCTGGAGTGACTGGAGCCTTTCAGTCAGGGGAGGCAGAAACTCGCGGTCTAGAAGACAGTTGTCCTACCTCCAGACAGAGCTGCTTTGGTTCTCCCAGCCCCTTCTTTCAACCCCAGTCATGTTACCTTTTCCTTGCCCAGGGCCAGAAAGGCGAGAGGGGAGACGGAGGCGTCAAGGGCTCGCCGGGAAAGCCAGGCCGTGATGTACGTTGCTTGGGACCCTTCCTCATTACAGCCCCGTGGCCCTCGGTACAATGCTGGAATTGGCCAGCAGAGTCCAACCTGCTAGCCTTGCTCAGACAGAACAGAAACTCAGGGAGGGGGAGGCTGGGCCCCAGGAAGCAGAGCAAGGAAGGGGACAGAAAAGGATCTGAGCCCAGGCTTCCTGGCTCCCGGCCTAAGAGCCCCTGACCTCTAGTGCCTCGATGCTGACGTCTGATGACCTTGGCTTTGGGGAGGGGCTGGGGGGGGGTGGCTGCCCTAGGGAGGTGCCTGGCCTCAGGCTTTCCTCCCACCTTCCCCAACCCTGCAGGGCCGGCCAGGGGAGATCTGTGTCATGGGGCCCAAAGGGCAGAAGGTGAGTTGTGGTGACTGTGGGACAGAGAGTGGGCAGTGGGGCTGAGGCAGCGGCTCTTTCACACCCACCTTATGTCTGTGCCAGGGAGACCCTGGCTTCGTTGGGCCTGAGGGGCTGGCAGGAGAGCCTGGGCGGCCTGGCCTCCCTGGGCCCCCTGGAATAGGACTTCCTGGGACCCCGGTGAGTCCTCCTAGCCCCTCCTGTTCTTCTGTCTTCAGAGACCCTTCTCTTGCTTGGCCAGGGGTGGGGAGATACGGCTCCTGGGTGTCCTGGTTGGGAGAAGGGGCTTGAGTAGGTCTCACTGTGATGCGGGGCCCCTGGGAAGCCTCTACCTGATGCTGTTTCCACCCTCAGGGGGACCCAGGAGGCCCGCCAGGCCCTAAGGGAGACAAGGTAAGCATAGGCAGGTGTATGGGCACTTGGGGAATGCTCTGTGTGGTGGAAGGAGAGAGAAGGGGACCTAGGACAGCAGGCATGCTGGGGTGAAGGAGCCAGGCATTCAGCTGAGGAGGCTGGCTCCACTCAGCCAGGCCCTCACTGGGGAGTGTTCCCATCCCAGTGCTTGCTGACATGGGAGCCCTGGCCTGGGTTCTAGGCATGGGGACAGGTAGGCCAAAGTCTAGTAATGACCAGAAAGGCCACACCTGGAGGGACCAAGCTCATTTTAGGGTCTTATGTGTCAATGAGCAGAAAGTCCTGGAAATGCCTGTCTGTCTGTCTGTCTGTCTACTATGTTTCCTCTGGGGTCACCCAGATTCCTCTCGAACTGCTGTACCGGGGAAGGGTTACATAGAGGCCTTGTATTCTTCCTTCTTTTGCATGCAGAAGGACTTGGGTTAGACATGGAGAAGGACAGGCGTCAGGCAGGGAGTCCTTGCTGACCAAGCCGACCAGGAGGAGGTGGGAGATTTGGCTGAGATCATGCTGCCAGTTCAGAGAAGGGACTGATGGGGATGGGAGGAATGGGTTGAGGTCATGGCCAGGAGCCTCCCCCTTAACCCTTCTTCTGACCCCAGGGCAGCTCAGGGGTGCCAGGAAAGGAAGGTCCTGGTGGGAAACCTGTAAGTAAGCCCAGTCTGGAGGGGGAGGGGGGCTGCTGCCCACCGTGCCCAGGGCTGCTCTGCCAAGGCCTCCAGAGAGGGGGGGCGGGGTCCTTGGGCCCTCCCTTGGCATACCAGTCCCTCTGGCTGGCACTAACCACTAACATTCCCTGCTTCTTCTCCAACAGGGGAAGCCAGGGGTGCCAGGGCTGAAGGGAGAGAAGGTGAGATCCGGGCCGGGTGCCACCAGGATGGGGTGGGAATGGGAGGCCTCTTTGAACGTGACACTGAGCCTCAGGGGTGCTGGACCTTCTCTAGGAGACCCGTTGTTTGTCCACTCACGGTCTCTCCCTCTGCTAGGGTGACCCCTGTGAAGTGTGCCCAACGTTGCCTGAAGGCTTCCAGAATTTCGTGGGGCTCCCTGGAAAGCCAGGGCCCAAGGGGGAGCCAGGCGATCCTGCACCAGCCAAGGTGAGTACCCAGGTGGCTACTGAGGGGCCCCCCAAAAAACCTGGGAGTGTGATCCTGGAGAGGAGTTGGCTTCTTGACAGAGGGACTGGGTACTCCTCTTGGCCATAGAGAGATCGTGGGCAGAGGGTCCTGGCTTTAGATGGGGGGCGGGGGGGGGGCGGGCAGAGGTGCTGAACCATAGAGTTGAGGGCTGGCTTAGAAGGTCACCCAGGTCTCCATGGTTACTTCCTAGGGCTCTTGAGGAGGCTCTAAGATGCCTTTTGGGCAAGCTGGGGTGGAGCCAGCCCTTATAGTGAGTGAGGCTGTGCCCTCCTCCTGGGATTGGGCGTTGGGGGGGCAGGGCTGGGCTAGGGTCCTGGGCTCGACTCCCCACCCCACTCCACTCCCTCACCCACACTTTCTTGCAGGAGGGCCTGGGAGCTGTTGGACGGAAAGGTGATCGGGTAGGTACAGGAACTTTCCAGCAGGGTAGCTTAGCCTGGCCTGATTCCCTCCATCTATTATGTGGGTTGATGAGCCCTGGCTCTGGGTGCTGATCTTGAACCCCATAGGACCCCTGTGTATTTGAAGGGTTTGTGGTGTGTAACATTGCGGTCCTCACATACGGCTAGAAAGTTTGGGGTGCCCCAAGAGGCCCAGTCTCAGCCCATAAACCTTTTCTTCCTGTAGGGAGACCCTGGCATCCAAGGCCCCAAAGGAGAGAAGGTAAGGGAGCACTGGTCTCTTGGCCGCCTCCCCACCCCCCGGTGGCTGGGAGCCTTGCCGATTCTTTCTCTTCCTTCTCCAGGGGGACTCCTGCTCGTCCTGCAGTTTAGCTATAGGGGCCCAGCATCTTGGGCCCTCCACAGGGGCCAAAGGAGATGTGGGCGCCCCTGGCTTCGGTTTGCCTGGCCTCCCGGTGAGTGACTAGCCCGGCTCAGTCCAGCCCATCTTCACCACAGCGGTGGCCTCCGTGGCTCTTCCGGCTCTGGGTCTCAAGGGAGAGACCGAGAAGGAGGCCCCGAAGCAGGTGTCCCAGGCCCGCAGCCTCGCTTCCCCCTCCATCCCTGCACTACCCCAGGCTGCTTGCCCTGGGGGCTCCCTCTTAGAACCTCCAAGTGCCCGGTAACTGTCTAGCTACCTGCAGAGTCGTGGCATTCGTAATTCCAAGCTGGCTTTCTCTTCCTGGGTGGACGTTGGGACCATGGAGTCTTGCAGGGGGGTGGGAGGTAGCGGGAAGAGGCTCTAATTGTGACTTGATTGTTTTTCAGGGGAAAGTTGGGGCTCCAGGGCCAGCAGGGCTGAAAGGAGAGAAGGTGAGATCTCAGTTAGCTGTCAGGGACCCCAGGCTTTCTTGGCAGGGGGGCTGGAAATAGGGACGATACAGACAAGAGATCAAATCCACAGTGAAAAAGAAGTCATCAGTGCTTTGCAGACGGGAGTCAACCAACTTCCTTGGAAGAGCCCTCGTGCTCTCCAAGAGAATTCCTTGGTGTTATATTTTTATTTTATTGATCATCGAAAACAATTAGGCACACGGAAGACTGCCTTTTAATAAAATAACCATATTTATCCTTTACCACTTACCATGTGCCAGGCCCTGTTCCAAGCGCTCGTTGAGCTTGTGTTAACTTGTTTCCCCCTCCAAAAGCCTGATGGGGGAGCTGCTCCATTATGCTCATTTTACCGATGAAGAATCGGAGGCAGAGAAGGCCAAGTCAGTTCCCCAAGGCCACATGGGTGCTTGGGTGCAGAGCTGGGATCTGAGCCTGGGAATCTGGCTCCAGAGTCACATCTTCGCCACTCGGCTGGGTCACTCGATTTCGGTGCCCGTGTTCCCATCTGTATGTGACTGTGGTGGAGGCAAATGACACGCAAAGGCTTCTGTGGGGGGACGAGTGTTCAAGGGTGACAGACACCGCAATATCTGTTCAGACTCTGCTCCGTCAGGCAAGCCACCCCTGGCATTTCTCAGATGGAGTTTTTGAACCCCTACCTCCGGGCGGCGGGGTGCTGGTCTCAGTAAATGGCTTGTCCCCAGCTCCTCCGGCCCCGAACCTGCAGCCTCCTAGCTCCCCAGCCTGCCCCACACCCTCGCCCCCCACGACCGCGTCCCTGGGCAGCCCCCCTCCCCGGCTCCTCTCCACCTCCACGAGCCCTGCCGTGTCTGAGTCCCAGCCTGGCTCACCTGCCGGCGGCCACCACAGCCTGTCCACGGCCTGTTTGTCGGCAGGCAGCTAACGTGACGTGCCCTTGTAAAAAGAACTCGGGTTTCATTACTTCCCTGCTTAAAATCCTTCACGACTGATTCCATCTGTACCAGCGTGGGTACACCTAACAAGAGCCTGGGCGACCGGGCCTGCCTGCCTTCCTACTGGCTCTCCTTTCCCCGGGTCTCGGGCTTAAGTGTGTGGCCTCCTTCCTCTCTGGACCCCATCAAGGCTGCTCCCACCTCTTAGATTCTGTACCGTGGCTCCCACCTTCTAGCACATTCTTCCTCTCTCCCCTTCCCCCTGCTTTCACTGGCTGGCCTGATTCTTTTCTTTCTGATAATAATCGTGGCCAAGGCTTCGTTGACCTCTGTCCAAAGCAAACACTCCCCCACTCCCCGCCCCTCTGTATCATCTCCCTGCTTGTTCCCTTCGTGGTGCTTATCATGGTTTATAGTTGCTGTGACTCCAAACAGTTCTGGTTGTCCCCACAAGTATGTAAACTCTATGAGGTGTTTACACGCTGCTCCCTGTATCTGACCTGCGCCTTGCCTTGTGCACCGACCGGGTGGGCGTCCAGCAAATAGCCATCGGATGAACAAATGAATGATCTTTGTGGGCCGGCTGAAGGCTGCATGCAGGCCTGGGATTCTGTGAAGTGAGGCCGGGGGGCAGGAACTTGCCACATGTTCTCCTTGGAACCTTGGGGGCAATCCCCTTCCCGCTCTGGGCCTCAGTTTCCCTCACCAGGAAGTGAGAGGGGTAGTCAGTCTAGAAGTCCTCAGTGGGTACTTCTATGGTTTGTGGCTTGGGACTGACTCAGCACCTGTCATGCCACCTCACTTTGACCCTCTCTTCTCTGCTTTGCTCCAGGGTAATTTTGGGGAGGCGGGGCCAGCGGGCCGGCAGGTGAGTGTGCTTGGCTTAAGACAGCCCTGGGGTGGAGGAAACATGGGAGATGGGGCGGGGCAGCATAGCCCAGGCAGGTGCCGGGCCTCACACATGGCTTCTTTTTTTTTAATCCCACAGGGCCCCCCAGGCCCAGTGGGAGCCACAGGCATCAAAGGGGAGAAGGTGAGTCTGGGGACATTCCCCACGCTGCAGCCAGGGTGAACTTCCTCAGCACACACTTGCTCTAATTCCAGCCCTTCGAGACTCCCCACTGCCTGAGGGTAACCTCTTGCTCCTCAGCATGGCGTCTGAGGACCCCACCTTTGCTTCTTATTTGTCCTCTCACAGTCTCTCCTGAGCTACCCCGCCCCCCACAGAGGTGCTATGTCAGGCCAGGCTCCATTCCCCAGGCCCCAGATCCCAAGCCTGGCCTGGGACCTCCCGCCCCCCACCCCGACCCTGTGTTCTTGCTTGGCAGGGGGAGCCTTGTGAGCCATGCCCAGCCGTGTCCAGGCCTCAGGATGGGGACAGCTACGTGGTGGCCTTGCCTGGCCCTGCTGGAGAGAAGGGAGAGCCCGGGCCTCCAGGCTTCGGCTTGCCAGGAAAGCAGGTGAGTTCCCTGTGGTTGCAGGCAAGGCTCAAAGGAGGGGCGGGTGCCCTGCCTGGGTCTCTTGGCTCCCCGGACAGAGGGGAGTAGGTGGGAGGGTGCAGAAGCGTCAGTGCTCCTGTCCCCAGAGGAGGCTGGCCTCAGGGGCCTCAGCCCTTCCTCCTGGGACGCAGCCTGGCAGGGCGCACAGAGCACCGACTTGGCACCAGGCGGGCCTGGGCTCAGACTCTAGCTCTGCTTTTTACTCACTCTTTGACTTGAGCAGGTTACTAATCCTCTCCGTGCCTCTGTTTCCTCTGCGTGGCATTGTTGGAAAGCCTCGGGATGCTGTGTGTGAAGCTCTTCGCAGCACACAATAGGCACCCAGGAAGCGATGGCTGCCATGGGGCCCATTGTTGTTACGGCTTTCCTGGGAGCAGAGAGCGCTGGCGCAGGGCACGCTCTGTGTCACGCGCTGCTTCCCATGTCCCGGCACGTCTAACCGCCCAGGGACTCAGCACGATAGAGGCCGGGGCCACTTTGTCTTCTCCGTTGACAGATAAGGAAACCGAGTCACAGAGAGGTTAAGTAACCTGCCCAGGGTCTCCCAGGCAGGAGTCTGGCTCCTTGCTTCTTTGCATCGCTACAGTATTGCTCCCCCGGAATGGGGGCAGAGATTTTGGTCTGTTCTGGGTGCTGTCCTATTCCCTGGGTCTCATTCAGTGCCAGACACGTAGGGGCGTCTGCTGTGAGTGCGTGGGTGCTAGAAATGCTTTCTCCCCAGGGCAAGGCTGGAGAGCATGGACCGAAGGGGCAGAAGGTGAGAACCTGGTGGGCATGGGTGGGCGCCGTCGGACGAGCTTTCCATCTCCTTTTCCTGATTGCACTGTGCCTACTCTCCCCTCCCTGGGGAGCCCCCAGCTGCGAAGGGTCTCTGAGTGCCTTTAGTTCCCAAGAGGGCAGTGTGCCCCCCGTTGGATCTGCCCTCTTTGAACCCTGCTCCTTACAGGGTGATGCCGGGAATCCTGGAGACCCTGGAGTGCCAGGCACCACGGGGCAGCCGGGACTGTCGGGAGAGCCAGGGGTTCGGGGACCCGTGGGCCCAAAAGGAGAAAAGGTCAGTTGGGCCGGGGGCATTTTGTTGCATGAACAAAAAAAAAATCAGGCTGAGAGTTAATGAGGTCAAGGATGGCAGAGTTAGGCTGTGAGCCTTCCAGGATCCCAGAGTCACTGGGTGAAGATGTCTCAGCTCTCCTCCACGGCAGGGAGAAGGGCCAAGAGTGTCAGGGGCTGTTTTGATTTCCCAGACTGAGGTGGGGACAGTGGAGGGGCAGAGCTCTGGGAGGGGCACAAGGACTCCCTTTCCGATGCCTCCTCCCAGCCTGGCTGATGCCTGTGGCTCAGGGCTCCGGGCTGTGCCCATCTCTCACCAGGGTGATGGCTGCACTGCATGCCCCAGCCTGCAGGGGGCAGTGATGAACATGGCAGGACTGCCTGGGAAGCCGGGCCCCAAAGGAGAACCGGGCCCAGAAGGCGTGGGTCGGCCTGGTAAACCGGTGAGTTCTGGCTGCCTGCCCACTGGTCTTACCCGGACCGAGCTTTGCCTTCTCTCCCACTTGCACCTTTTCCCCTGCCGGACCCATGGGCCCCTGTATCTTTTAGGGCCAGCCTGGCCTACCTGGAGTTCAAGGGCCCCCAGGACTGAAGGGCATCCAGGTACGTGTGCATATGGGGAGCCTGGGCCGCAGGTATGTGTGGTGAGGGTAGGCGTGGGCAGATACATAGGTCCATTGGGCCTGGAGTGGGGAAGATCGGCTACAGAGTAGGGAGACGCTGGAAGAAAGGGGGTTAAGGGGAAGAGGCTGGGGAAGGAGGTTTTAAGGGTGAGTGGGGAATCTCAAGCCAAGGATTGTCCTTCCGCCTCTTCAGGGAGAGCCCGGGTCTCCAGGAAAGGGAGTCCAAGGGCCCCAGGTGAGTTTTTAGCCTTACCTTTGCCTCCCTGCCCCCCAACGCCCCCAACACTTCCATTAGCCAGCCGCCCACTCCTATCCACCCCCCAAACTACAGAGCTCTGCCTGCCCTCAAATACTCAAGGGCACAGCTCTGGAATAAGGACTCGGTCAGCAGCCCTCGCCTGCCATTACTTCTGTGGAGGACCTTGGCTTGGTCCCCTGCCTCTTGCGCCCTCGCAGTCTTCCTGGGGAGCTCTCTGGAGTTTGGGCTGGTAGATTCCCTGCCCAGACCAGCTATTCTGGTGGGACAGGTTGGCCTGGGCAGCTGTGGCCCAGTCTGTGGTTTCTGACTTGCAGGGGGAACCTGGAGCCCAGGGTTTGCCTGGCATTCAGGTACGTCTGCTTCGGGGCCTCGAGGAGGCTGGGAATGGGGGTGGGAAGGGCCCACTTTAGGATCAGGGTTAACTAACTGTGCTTCCGTCTGCAGGGACTTCCGGGACCTCGGGGACCACCTGGACCCGTTGGAGAGAAGGGTGCCAAGGTGAGCCTCTGCCTCGTAGAGTACTAGCCCCGTGGTGCTTTGGAGTGCCCTGGCCGAGGGGACAGGGAACAGGGCACCTGTGACATGCCCACCACAGCGCCACCCAAGACCTGCACTGATGCATCTCGCCTGCCTGATTGCCCCTGCTAGCCTCTGTGTCCTCTCTTCCACAGGGGTCTCCGGGACTGAAAGGGGCTGCTGGGCCTATGGGGCCCCCTGGTGCCAGCGTCTCTGGGCCTCCGGTAAGGGTCCTCTCTGCACTCTGTGCTGGAGGCTTGCTGCAGCCAAGGCTCTTACTGCTGGGAAGAGGGCACAGGGATGGCCCCTCTGGGACCTGGCAGCATGGGGGATGGGAAGAAAGAAGCCCAGCCTCTGGGAAGGAAGACCACACCGTCTGGATGCGGGCACCTGACTAACGATGTTACCGATCCCCACCATTTTGGGAGCAGTGACTGCTAAGCCTGGTGCTAAGCTCTAGACCCACAGGGATCCACCTAAACCTCCCAGTAGTCCTGTAAGGGAATGGCTGTTACTGTCCCTGTTTCATAGATGAGGAAGCTGACGGCCAAAGAGTGAGGGAGCCGAGTCAGGACTTGAACCCAGGTCTGTCTGACTCAAAGCACGTATTCGAACTCACTCAGCCCCACTCCAAACCTCAGGCCTTGGGGGGAATCTTCTAAATGCCCCCTCCAACTATCCATAGTGATGACAATATTCTATTCTCTGCCTGAGCCACATGTGGTTACAGAGCGCTTGAACTGTGGCCAGTGTAACTCAGGAGCTCAATTGTAAATTTCATTTAATTTTAACTAATTTAAATTTAAATAAGCACATGTGGCTATGGGCTACCCTACTGGACAGCCCAGATCATTCTAGACACGCAATACTTCCAACCTCATTACCCTCCAAGACCTCTCTATGACCGTCCCGCCAATGAGTCCCATGCTTTATAAGATGTGTCTATTGAACAAATTGCAGAGATTAAGTAATAATAAGTACATTTCCTCAATTTCATTCATCAAAGACTTGTATAATAGTCAGCTTCTGCTCCATACGAATCTACTAGAATTTTACAAGATGGTATAATTCTAGCCTAAATCAAATGCTATCTTTCAGCCTGCCTGTGCCATGCCGGGTCGTGGGCAAATGTGTGATTTTTCTTGGGCTTTTGGTAACGTAGAAAATAGCCCAGTGAAAGATACCTTTTCTATCTTTACGGATCCCTAGAGAAATTCCAGTTCCAGTTTGGCAATCACTGATAGAGTCCTGCCGAGGGTGCCCGGAAGCCCACAGGGGCCCGCGCCCTGCCCACGTCCACGCCGCCAGTCTGTATGCCCCCAGAGAAGCCGGACTGTCAGGGTCACGGCCGCTCCCAGGGAGCCCCAGGGGAAAGGCAGAGGTTAAAAGTGAAGGTGGTCCTGGTCCTCCCACAGAAAGGCGGCAGACCACTCCAGACCTTCTTCCCTCAGGCCAAACCCCACCCGGGAGGCTCTCCAGTCTCAGCACCCCCACGCAGTCCTAGTTGTGTGACCGCAGGCAAGTGACAGCCTTTCAGCGTCTCCAAATCCTTGGTGATAAAATAAGAGCAGAAATCCCTATCTCCTGCTGAGTCCTCTGACATAACCTTTGCGATAGAATGTGTGTCAAGCATGAAAGAGAGGGACAGGGAGAGAGATGGGGCCTCGGGCCGCCTGCAGCAGGGTGCACCCGTGGCTGGGGGGTCTCTTACAACATTTCTTTAAGCCTGAGTTTCCTCACCTGTCAGACAGGACCTTGCCATCCCACAGGGCTGGGAGCAGGGATCCCGCTCAGCGTCGTCTGACAGGCGCTTGGCCCAGTGTCCGACACCCAGAAGGTGCTCAGGAAATGCCTGTCTTCCTGCTCTCTCTGCTCCTTGTCTCCTGTGCCAGAGTCCCCTCCTAGAGGACAGGGGCACTGGGACACGGGCTTCCGCTTGTCCTGTCCGCCCTGTAGGTGGGCCACGCGGCTTGGCTGCCGTCCAGGCTCACCGCTGACCCTGGGCTCTCTCCCCTCAGGGCCCAGATGGGCAGCAAGGACAAACTGGACTTCCCGGAGCCAGAGGGATGCCGGTGAGTACAGAGTCTCAAAACAGTAGGAAGCTATGGCATCGTGCCTTCACACCCTTCCCTACTCACCTCGCTGTGTTTCTTCCCTGCAGGGGGAAAAGGGACCTCAGGGAGAGAAGGTGAGTCCCAAGGCCCTGTGGCCAATACTGTGGGGAAATTAACCGCCCCCAGAGCCCCGCCCCCAGGGGAACCTATACTCATGGTGGTAGCTCTGGACCGGAGGACAGAGGCTGAGGAGTCGTCCTGGTCTCCTTGCTACTGCCAGCTCCCTGGTTCCAGGAAGCAGGGCCCCAAACACTTCTCACTTCACTTGGTCGCTGGCCCAGGGCACAACCAGGATCCCAGGAGACCCAGAGAGCTCTGAGGGCAGATGGGGCCTCCGCATTGGCAGATGGGGCCTGAGTCAGAGGCTGCGGCAGGCGCTAAGTTGGGGGAGGACCCGTGGTGAGAGGCCAGAGACACGGGGGACTGGGCCGGGCCAAGGGGAGAGCGACAGCAGCCAAACTGCAAGTGTCCCAGAGGCAGAACGCCTGTGTGTCTGCAGATGCTGAACGCTGACCGACAGGCCGAGCAGTAGCACCCAGCCACTGGGGGCCTGAGGGCTCCCCGTGTGGCAGGAGCTCCGTGTAGATCCATCCCTGCCGCCCTCCTGACAGTCTGTGCATCTGGTGCGGTCACTCTCATTTCCCAGATGAGGAGACTGAGACTGGAGAGGTTTTTTTTTTTAAAAGATTTTATTTATTTATTTGAGATTACAAGCAGTCAGAGAGGCAGGTAGAGAGAGAGAGGAGGAAGCAGGCTCCCCGCTGAGCAGAGAGCCCACTGCGGGGCTTGATCCCAGGACCCCGAGATCATGACCTGAGCCGAAAGCAGAGGCTTTAACCCACTGAGCCACCCAGGCGCCCCAGAGACTGGAGAGGTTGAAGAGGTTGCCCAAGGGCACAGTCGTTACAAGGCGGATCCTGGATTTACACCCTGGCCTCTCCAGCCTAGAACCCGTGCTGCCTCCTAGACCTTGGTTTCCGGAAGGTCCTCCGTCCTCGAGCCCCCTCTGACAAAAGCTCTTGTCCTTTCAGGGCGAGCCTGGGGAGTGTTCCTGCCCCTCTCGAGGGGACCCCATCTTCTCTGGCATGCCGGTGAGTGGCCCTGAGAGCCCTCCCCCCAGCTGGGGGAGAGGCCTGGCTTCCTGTGTTGGCTCAACATGCGAGGGCCCCCGCAGGGCTTTGCGCCCCAGCCAGCTGCCTCCCCATGCAGCCCTGCGCTTGGTGTGGACGTTGCCTATAACCTCTCCCTTCTTTTGCGACCCCCACTCCCACCCAGGGTGCTCCGGGACTTTGGATGGGCAGCTCCTGGCAGCCGGGCCCGCAGGTGTGTGTCGCTTCTCTCCTCTGTCTCTCCACTTTCCGCCAGCGCCCCGCGGCTTGCCCGCCCTAATGCTGCCGCCCCCAGCGGTGGGGCAGAGCTTTCTTCAGGGTCTGATGACTTCTCCTCTCCCTCAGGGTCCCCCGGGTGTTCCCGGACCACCGGGCCCTCCTGGCATGCCCGGGCTGCAGGTAAAGGGGGAGAAGAGAATGGGAGGCTGGGAGGCAGCGTGCCGGGGTGCCAGGGCTCGGGCTCTGTGCTGGCCTTCACCCCACACCCATGGGCGCCATCCTCACGGGGGTTCCTGCTCCCCAGAGCAGCATGGGGGGCGCCCATGGACCCCTTAGGGCAGGCTAGGGGCAGTCCCAACCCTTTCTTGAGGAACTCCCTGCTGTGTGCCTGCCCAGGCACCTTACTGACCTCTGGGCCGAGCTCAGGCCTCGGTCAGCTGTCAGGAACCCAGGATCTGGATCAAATAGTCCCTTACACCGGCCTGGCGTGCCCCTGTTTTGGAGCAGTGTGCAACATTCATTCATGCGAGGAGGTAGGGAGGAAGATGAAGCAGGGTGTGGGTCAGAAAGTGGGAGGAGGACCAGGAAGATGTTCGAGAAGAGTGCTGGAAAGAATCCAGGCTTAGAGGAGATGAGTGAGTAAGCCCATGAGGGAGAGCATTCCTGACAGCGAAAGAAAGCGGCAGGTGCAAAGACTCGGGGGAGGGACTGTGCCTGACAGTTGGGGGAATAGCAGGGAGGCCGCGGACAGTGAGGGGAGAGCAGTGAGAGTGGAGATCCGTGTGGCACTGTGCTGGGAGAGCGCATTCCAGAGCCCATCAGCCTGACTTTGAATCCCCGCTCTGCCAGGTGCTGGCGGTGTGGTGCCCATCAACTTACGTACCCTCTCTGTGTCTCTGTTCCTTCATCTGTAAAGTGGATAATTACAGCATGGACGTCATGGGGCTTTTGTGAATTTTAAACAAGTTAATGCGTGCAAAATGTGTAGAACCATGCCTGGCACATAGTAAATGCTTAGAAGGCATTAGCTGACATTAGGCCCGTGACTACAATTATTTTATATCCATTCTCTTATTCACTGGAGTCTCACGTCAACTCCTGCGGGCAGATGGCATTCTCCCTAAGTCTCAGCTGGGCAGACGGGCTCCGAGCTGTGAAGTATCTTGTCTGAGGTCATCCGGCTTGGAATTGGCAGCGCTGGACTGGGCTTTCCCAGCGCCTAGCATTCTCTCTTCCCTGCCCCTGCCCTGCGGGACAGCTCCCCAGCGGCACGCACACCAGGCCCCATTTTCTGAAGGTCCCAGGAGGGACAGACAGTGGTTTCTGCATGTCTGGCTCCCAGCTCCTGAAGAAGCAGAACAGAATCACATAGAAGCTTTTCACAAACTACTCCCCCTCTCCCCCACCCCAGAAATTTGATACATTCCCCCGCTGCCACCAGGGGTGAGAATCTGTTCTGGTGAGTCCCCATGGCTGATGGGAGGCTCTGCCGGGATCCAATTCTCTCTGTCTCATCAAGAGCTCAGAACTAGAGCCAAGCCTCCATTCCCCTGTGGGCCAACCGCACATTTACCAAGTGTCCCAGCCTCCTGCTGCACCACCAGGAAGCAGGAATCTGTCTGCGGGGGTCTTGCAGTTTGCTTGGGGAAGCATGAGAGTCATTTCAAAGTGACCCATTAACACGCTGATGGAGTGTGAACCCTGCCAAGACATGCTGGGGGAACAAGGCAGAAAAGAGTGACTGCAGAGTCTAGTCCCAGGCACCCGGTGCCAGTGCGGGAGACCAAACCAAGGCTGCCACTAATAGGCACCTGCCCTGTGCCAGGCAAGATATAGTGCTTCCTCACCAGGTCGGCCCTGCAGTCCTTTCAAGGAAGGGAGGGCCCAGTGACTCCCGCCTTCAGGCTCAGAAACGGGCCCAGAGATAGATAGCATTTATTTGCCCACGGAATGAAATCTCCTGTAATCCTCCATCCATGTCCCAGAAGGGGAAACTGAGGCAGGGAGGTCAAGCAATGTGCCTGAGGCTCTACAGTTAGCAGCCAGCGAGTGGGTAGCTCTTGGCTTCCAAGGTAGGACAACAGGGGGACATTTAGTTCCAAGAAGGCAGGGAAAGGAAATCACCGAGTATCAGGCTTGAACTCACACACCAGCAATGACAAGTGGAGCCGGGGAGGAGAGGGGGGCGTAATTTAGGTACATAATGATAACGACCAGGTTCAAGGTGTTTTCCCGGTGCCAGGCACTGTTCTAAGCACATTACCCCACAAACTCACTCAGGCTGCAGAAGGACTGGCACAGGGGCTTGCGGGAGGGAGGCTGCCCTGGGCCTTGGTAGAGGCTGGCCTGGTACAGGGCATGCTCACGGGGGAAGGTGGCCGAGTTCTGTCGCTGGGAGCTGGGACTTGAAGGGAGGCCAGCTCTCAGAACAGGCCAAAGAAGAGCAGGGCACGGAGAGGGCAGGGTGTGCAGCGGTGCGTTCCCTCGGCGAGTCTTTAATGCATGCCTCCTCTGTGTCAAGCCTCGCGGATTGGGAAGGGAACACACTCCTAGCCCCCGTGGGGGCGGGTACTTAATATGCAAATATGCATCCTGAGCCTGCAGGGGCCACAGGGCGTCCGCGTGGCAAACACCTCACCCGAGCTCCTCACTGTCCTGCTCTCCTTTACGCCTCGCCATACCGGATTGCTGTTTCACAGATAAGGAAACTGAGGCAGAGAGATTTTTTCTCCCAAGTAAGCTGCTGGAAGTTACCCAGGTAGCCGGGGTTCGCACCTGCATAGGTGTGGCTCCCAAGCTTCCACCTTGCTGTGTACACGAGTGTTGTGGGGAACGTCTTTTGAGGAAGATGCTGGAATCATGGTTAAGAGAGGGGTTAGAGCCAGTGGTCCTGACTCTGAATCTCACCCCTGCACTTTGCTCATCTTGTGACCTCGAGCAAGTTACTTAGCCTCTCAGAATTTTTTTCTTCTTCTTTTTTTAAAGGCTTTATTTATTTATTTATTTGACACAGAGAGAGAGAGAGCACAAGTAGGCAGAGCAGCAGGCAGAGGGAGAGGGAGAAGCAGACTTCCCGCCGTGCAGGGAGCCCGATGCGGGACTCCATCCCAGGACTCTGGGATCATGACCTGAGCCGAAGGCAGACGCTTAACCAACTGAGCCACCCAGGAGCCCCCCCTCAGAATTCTTTGTTCAGTCTTTAAGTTGGTTTAAAGACCTAGCCTAGCTCACCAAGAGCTCTGTGATTCAGCGAGATTAGATAGGAAATGGACACAGCACAGAAAGAGACGTAGTTACTATGTGGAAGCATTTCTGTCATTCCTCTAATGTGTAGGAAAAACTTCCCTTTGGACTGCTCTTGGGGGTCATCCTTCTGGGCCTCCTCTATGTTCCCCAGAAACGGTCCGGAGATTGTGAGCTAAGCGTGGACGCCAGCCTTGTGCCCGGCAGGCTCTCGGCGCTGCAGGAAGGGAGGGGCAGGGGGGCCGGTGGGCACAAAGCAGGGCAGCCTTCGGGCTCGAGAGGAGTCCGCTCACTCCCATCTCTTCTTGGCCGCAGGGAGTCCCTGGAAACACCGGTTTGCCCGGACAGCCCGGGCTAACTGCAGAACTGGTAGGTACCAGCCCGGTCCCTGCGCAGCCCCCGTCCTGCCCTTCCCAGGGCGGAGCTCCCTTAGCCGCAGCAGGGGCCCTCATCCCTCTGTCCTGAGAGGCAGGGAGAAGCCAGGGGGCCATGTGGCTTCCCAAGGCTCCACCTGATCCCGTAAGCCTCCGTCCCCTTTCCTGCTCACCTGCCTGAGCCCTCCTGTCTTGTCTCTTGCAGGGCTCCTTACCAATTGAACAGCACCTCCTTAAGGTAAGAGGGTAAGAGGGAAGGAGGCAGAATTGGCAGTGCAGCCTCCTAAGGGGGTCATTGTAGGAAGCACTCAGTGCTGCCCAGGGAGAGCGGCAGGCGGAGCTGTTTGGGGGGAATGTGCCTTCTCCAAGCGGCTGTCTCAGAGGGCCTAGTGCGGTGCTTGGCGCGTAACAGAGCCTCAGTCTTCCTTGCTGAATGAGTGTTTGGAAGAATCCTGCCAAAGTATCCCCGTGGTGGATGTTGTGGGCAGTTCCTGCCCCAGAGCCTGCCCATGGGAGCCACCAGGGAGGCCCCGTACCACCCTGGTCCCACCAGGGCAGGGTCCGGCAGCTTCGAGAGCAGGGCAGGAGGGCCAAAGTGCAGTTGTGGGGTCCTCGGGAAGGGAGATGTGGAGGTTACTTATGTTCTTGGACGGGACTGGGTTGGGAGCCTGGAAGAAGGACGGATTGACCAGAGGACAATCCAGAAAGAATCCAGGGAGGAGACAGGATTTCAGAAGCAGTTCTCGTGGTGCAGGAGAGGGGACCTGGGGTCCTGGCAGGGTCGGCCCGTGCCAGCGCTGCCAGTAGCATCAAGACTACCCTGAGGGCGCTGGCCTGGTCTGGCCTCCCAAGCCGGGCACCAGAGGTGACATGGGCCTCCCTTGCTCAGTCACCTCTGGAGACAAGACCTGGATCCTCCTCTCCTCCAGCTCAGCGTCCTCTGGGGTCCCTCCAGCGCTCCCCTGTCCCAGTCACCCCCTTCTAGTACCAGCTAGCCAGTGTCCTGGACCTCCCACTTCCCCCGTGGGTCCTGGTCAGGCCAGAGCATGGGGACTGCCTGCCCTGTCCCCACTCCGGACAGCAGATGTCTCCAGAAGCAGCTTGCAGCTGGGTTCACCTCCTGACAGCAGCTACAGGTTGGATCACAGTGGAGTGTGGCAAGGAAACCCCAGTTCTTCTCCCTGAGGTTCCTGGCAAGCAGGGGATCCCCCACGTCCTGCCCCTGCACACATGATTGCATGACCCCAAATGCAGGATTTGGTGTATTTCTGTGTCCCATGTCATCTGAACGACCTCTTAAGCAAGTGCTCTGTGGAGGACCCCAAACTGGAACCAAGCATGGTCTGGGGAAGGGGTCAGATGGCACCCCAGAGGGAGCCTGGGCCTGCAGACCAAGTGCCAGCTCCAGCCTCAGCAGAGCGGGGGTCCAGCACAGGCCCCCACTTACCAGGGACAAGCCGTGCTGTATCTCCGAGTATCAGCTTTATCATCTCTGGATGACCTGCCTCACTGCACTGTCGGGCATGAACGCGATCACGGGCAAAGGCCTGTAACAGTGGCCGGCATCATGGGTGCTGAGCCCATGCCAACCATTATCCCCAGGCTGGGCACTGAGCAGTGAATGTGGAGTGGGAGCTCCTGCCCAGGAGCCCAGGGACACCCCTCCATGGACGGGCGAACCGGGAAGCCCGTGACAGTCAGGATCCCCCAGGGCAGGAGGGCGTGCCCCATCCCAGAGGGTGTCTGCAAAGGGCCTGGCTCCTCCCGCAAGTGCCCCTTTGCTCCCTTGGGCAGAGAAGCGGGTGCTCGGGAGCCGGCCTTCTCTGCCCGAATCCTCGTGGCGTGTCCTCACAGCGGGGGCCGGTTGCAGGAACAGCCGGGACAGATGGTCCCTCGGCGGGGCCCCTCCGCCTCCTCCCACGCGCCTGTCTGGAAAGTGGCTTTGGCTTGGCCCCACAGAGCTGCTTCCTGGAGGAAACTCAAAGCCAGTGTTGGGATCGGGTCTCCTGAGGATGGAGCAAAGCTACCGCAGGGATGTGGCTGGGGAGAGAGAGAGAACGTGGACGGGCAGGGTGCCCTGGCTGAGTTCGGGGTGGGGCTCCCCCATTCGGCCCACCCTGGCTTTCTGGGACCCATGCCCCGCTGCCCTCTCCCCTCTCTGGTCAGAGCATCTGCGGGGACTGTGTCCAGGGGCAGACAGCCCGCCCAGTGGCGTTCCTGGAGAAAGGAGAGAAGGGAGACCAGGGGGTCCCCGGCGTGCCAGGCCTGGACAGCTGTGCCCGGGTATGAGGCTGGGCTCCGGGGCGGCCTGCGGTGGGGAGAGCACCCAGCTGCCTCGCCTGACGGGGGGCCTCCTGTTGTCCCCCTCAGTGCTTTGCAGAGCGGGAGCGCCCAAGAGCTGAGGAGGCCCGGGTGAGTGGACCCGTGCCTGCTTCTTGCCTGTGCCCCGGGCCCCAAGGGGAGGGCCCCCGGCTGCTCAGCTCACCGTCCCCGTCCCACTCCAGGGAGACAACGGCGAGGGGGATCTGGACTGCGCGGGGACCCCCGGCCTGCCCGGTCCTCCAGGACTGCCCGGCCAGAGAGGAGAAGAGGTAAGACCAGGGCCAGGCCCTCGTTCAGGCAGGGCCCCAAGGGGGCCGGTATCTCCAGGCGAGGGGCCCTCAGTTCCCCGGGGGCAGTTTCGTTCCTGCCAAATGTCCTCCTGGGCCCTCTGGTGGCTCCCTGTCTCTTAGGAGTCCTTCGGGGGCCTCCAAGTCTCAGGTCACCTGGCACCTCTCATGGCTCGGTGTCCCTCACTCCACTGGTACCCCGGCTGCTCTCAGCCCAGGGAATGCCCTTCCACCCCCGCCAGCCGCTCCCTCTGCCCACAGCTCTTCTCCGGGGCTCGCTCCTTTGCCCCTTCCACCCTTTGCTCAGAGATCACCTTTTCAGGGAGACCTTCCCTGACTTCTTGGAAACTGACCCCCCCAATACCACCCTTAGGACCCCTAGTCCCCTCCACGCGGTGCACATGTCACCCTCCGAAGACCGTGTATTTCATTCATTGGAGAACATTTCACACGTGTCTACTGAGCACCACGTGCCAGCCTGGGTGTATTTGTTACTACCCCCTCTCCCCTGGAGCGTCAGTCTACACTGCAGGGATTTTTATGTTTGGTTTATGGCTCTGTCCCCAGCACCTGGACTAGTGCCTGGGACATAATAGCTGCTCAGTAAACGTTCGTTGGATGATTGAATGAACTGAAGGATAGGTTTAACATCAGCTAAAACAGCCCTGCTTTGCCTTTCACCACCCTCTGTGGACGCTGGTGGCGGCGAGCTGGGAGGAAGGCCGCAGAGACCCAGGGGCTCTGTGGGGCCTGAGCTGCTTCTTGCATATCCCTTTGCAGGGTCCACCTGGCATGAGAGGCTCCCCGGGTCCTCCAGGCCCTATTGTAAGTATCCGTGCTTTCCTGGCCCACTTGAGAAGCTCTTGAAGGGGCCATAATGCCCAGACTCCATCCTGCTGCCTCGTATCCAGGAAGCTGGGCAGGGCAGAAGGAAGGACATTCTGCCACCCGCCCCTGTCCGTCATTGGAGCATCTGTGGGGACCATGGACTCCCACCACCCCACCCAAACCCCTGTCACTGGCCTGCTGTGTCCCGCTCTGCCGGGGGTCCTGCTTCAGGGAGGCCCTCCAGGGCACACCCTCGTCTCCCTGTCCCCAGCCCTGCAGTGTCCTGCACAAGGGACCCAGGCTCCCCTGGCAGGAGGGCCTGGGCTTCTGGCTTGTAGTCTCGGCTGCCAGGAATGTGTGCGGCAAACCGACCAGTCTCTTCACGCCTCCATGCCACCAGGCGCTACGGGGGCCGGGGGCTAAGCTGGAACAGCCCTGCGTCGCTCTGTAGGGCCATCTCTAGGACAGGTCCACAAAGGCCAGGCCAGGGATGTCTCCCCTGGAGTCCTCCGTGGTGCTGCCGTGGTGGGAAGCTAGACGTGACCAGGAAAGACTGGAAGAACTGAAAACGCTTTCCTTGGAGAACAGGCAGCTGGCGGGAGCCACCTTAGAAGTAGGGAGCCACCCAGCCGGAGGTCAGGTGGCAGGCACGATGGGCTGGTGCCCCAGCAAGGGCATCCAGCCGGACCCGGGAGGCCTCGGCCAGGGCCCTGTGACTCTGGGGGCTCTTTCTCATCTCTGCCCATGGCGGAGCCATTCTTCCCAGAGCCAAGAGGGAGGAGCGGGTGTCTTCAGTGAGTCTCTTTTCCAGCCACCTTGGAAATACTCCTGTGACCGCCTCTCCCCCTGACCCCCTACCCCAGACGATGCCCAGGGTCGCTATGCCTGTGAGTTGTGACCTGCCTGTTTCTCCCACCAGGGCCCCCCAGGTTTTCCTGGTGCTGTTGGCTCCCCCGGATTACCTGTAAGAACCTAGCGCTGCTCGACCTCCCCTCCCCCCACCAGCCAGGTCTCTGTGGCGTTTGCTTGCCCCCCTCCTCCATGTTTGTCTTTGTCCCCCTGCAGGCACATAACGACACGGGTTCCCTGCGGCCCCAGCGGCTTGGACATCTTCCCAAGTCTCTGACTTCTTTCCCTTTTCCCTTCTCCCTCTGCTCCTGCTTCTTTTGTCCTCTCTCTCCCTACCCCACCTACGAGCTCCATTCTCTCTCCCCCCCCCCAGCCCCGGAGCTCTTTTACCTTCTTATTTGAAGCCGGCGCCTCCAGGGGCCTCTGGGTTCCTCCCTTCTCACTCCTGCCTCCTGCTTCTCCCACCTTGGCTGTTGACTGAAGATTTGCTGGAAGTAGTTCTTGGGGCCCTGCCAGGCACCTGGCACAGAGCCTGGCAGAGATGCCAAAGCTTCAGGGCCCCACATTGCGGGCTGGCACAGGTTGCTGCCCCACTGCTTGGCGGGGCCGTCCCGAGACACCCCGGGGATCCGGAGGTGTAGCCACGCTCGCGCCTTTCCCCACGTCCTGGAGGAACCCCGCAGCTTCCTCCTCCGCCTCTCCTCTTCCTTGGCCCCGACCCCGTCTGCTGCCCCGAGGCTGGGCGCGTGATGCCAGCCAGGGGGGGTTCCCGGGTGTCGTGGGGCCCGGCGCCTCCGTGCCCGGCGCCGTGGCCCGCTCCTTCTGCCAGGTGTCGTTAATTGCTCTGCCTTCGTCATCGTCACAAGTGTGTTTAAATCATCCCCGTCCTCACTGTCGCTCCCTCCCGGGTCACGGAAACTAACCTCCTGTTTGTCAGATTTGGTGTTCCTGGGGCCTGGCTCCTCTCCTCCCAGGCCTGGCGATGGAGGCTCAGGGAGAAGGGCCCCTCCTTGTCACAGCTCCATCTGTCCCCACGTCCTCATCCTGGCCGGACCTTGTCTGTTTCTGCTTGCTTGGGTGAAGGGGCCATCTGTCCGTCTAGCCATCTGTCTTGTGTTGTGGAAAGGTTTGGGCACCGTCTCTTGAGGGCACAAGGGAGAAGGGGCAGACCCAGCCCCTGAACGTGGTGGCGAACCCACAAAGGTCAGGGTGAGGACTGAGGGGCGGGGGCTCTGGCTTCGATTGAGAGTCATCTTCCTGTCCACCCTACAAAGTGACAGGGACGGCTCTGGAGGGAACAGTCTGCTCTGGGGGCCTGCCCCTGTCTCACCCCTGCATCCCTAAAAGGAGGTGATTTGGGGCTGGGGGTGGGGGTGGGGTACAGGTAAGTGTTGGCTCTCTGGTGACACGTTTTGGCTGAGGAACATCATTGTAGGGATACCGCTCCTCACAGTTGCCCCTCAGGGGAGCACCTACGTGACAGACTCCTGAAGGTACACTCCCGCCACTTACCGAAGTGGGGCACACCAGTGACAGTCACCCACCTGAGAGGCACCCTCTGAGGGTCACCCACCTGGGGGGGCATATCTTTGTAGTTTACGTGACTTGGGGGTATGCTCTCGAGAGGCTCCCCCATGTGGGAGTCTACCCCTCTCACAGTTACCCTTCTGGGGTACAACCCGTGGTCACCTTGCTGGGGACCCTAAGGGGGGACATCAGCGACACCGGGCTCTGCCTGGACTGGGGACAGAAGGCTGCAGGGCAGGCAGAAGGAGCTGGGGGCTGGGCGGGGACAGCCCTCCCCGGCAGGTTCTCATGATTCTTCTCTCCAAGGGTCTTCAAGGAGAGCGAGGCCTCAGGGGCCTGACAGGAGAGAAGGGGGAACCGGTAAGAGGGGGCAGCAGGGGAGACAATGGCTGAGGAGCCCTGGGGAGGCAGAGGTGGGGCCCCCGGGGCTGGCTGCTGAATGGAAGATGGGAGGGGGCCTCCTTTTGCAACTCGCTGCCCCTGGTCCCTCAGATGACAGAGGGTCTTCACACCCCCTGGGGATCAAAGGAGGCTGATCTCTGTGAGCCCTAACCCCCTGGAAGGAGCAAACAGCTCTGCGCCCCCACCCCCGCCCCCGACTCAGCTCCCAGGGTCCCGGCCAGGCTGGCACTTGTCACCCAGCCCCAGGCTCGTGGGGGTGGTCTCAGCCAGAGGAACCTGGGCCTTTGGGAGCTGGCCCAAGGTGGTGGCTGTCCTGGGATGGGGACTGCTCAGTTGGCAGCTCGGGCATCCTGGCTACGGCTACTCTTTTTGCCCAAGGTAGGGGGGAAAGAGAAATGACGGGGGGCTGCTCCATAATGCCTCCCTTTCTTCGTAGGGTCCTCCAGGGCAACCCGGCTACCCAGGTGCCATGGGCCCCCCAGGACTGCCTGTGAGTAAGGGGATGCTGCCTCTGGGGGTGGTGGTGAGGACAGGGCCAGGCTGCTGCATCCCCCGGCAGGCTCCCTCCCTTCCAAGCATTTCAGCCTGTGCCTCTGCCAGGCCGTCGGTCCGTCCATCTGTCCGTGCAGGGCCCCCCAAAGCCCCTGGGGTGGTGCAGTGTGGCTCTGTCACTCCACTTCGGAGGTCGACTGCGGCCACTGCACCTGGAGGGCCAGACTCTCCGAGCACCCAGACCCCCGGCCTGAGCTCTGCCTCCTGGGGGGGAGGTAGGAGAAGCAGGGAGACCCCCCCCACCCCCGGCTGGAGGCTGCTGGGTGGGCGTGTCCCCGCGTTCCCCGGAGGGGGCCATGGCAGCGGGTGGGGAGCAGCCCCCCCCCCGCCTCCCCCAGCCGTCGTCCTCGGTGCCATCTGCCTGTAAGTGCCAGCCGGTGCCAGCTCCAGTCTCCACCCCTCGCATTAACGCCAGGACTTCGGGCCACGGGGCTAATTCAGCTCTCTCTCTGCTCGCTTGTCAGGGCATCAAAGGCGAGCGGGGCTACGTCGGGCCCCCAGGAGAGAAGGGAGAATCGGTGAGTCGCTGTTGCTTCGGCTTGGTGGCAGGAGGAAGGGCTCCAAACCGAGCAGTCCCTGCCCCGCCTCCACCGCCACCGCCACTGAGACTTTCCCAGCAGCCTGCAAAGGGAGAGACCTGCCTGCCTCCTGCTTCCCTGCCCCCTGTCACTCCAGCTGCGGCAGGGGCCTAGGCGGAGGCGGAGGCAGAGAAGGAGGGGAGGCTGGAAGGAGGATCCCCGCGGGTTTCCTGGAGATGGGCCGGCAGGAGAGCCAACTCCTCCCCTGCAAAGGCGGGCAGGCAGGGCAGGCCGGGGACCCCAGACCCAGCGTGGAGCCTGGCATGACCCCACAAGCCCAGAACCCCCCTTCCAGGCTGGGTGAGCACAGAGGCAGGGGCTGTTTTCCGGGGGAGGACGTCACATCAGTGAGGTTCTCCCTAAGGCTCAGGAAGGGACTGGCTCACCCAGCGAGTCAGTGAGTGAGTTAGGGCAGAGCCTGGACTCGCACCCAAGTCCGTCTGTAACCAACCTGCCAAACCTTAGTCCTACCTTCCCCTCTCACATCAGCGAGGCCCGGGTGGGACATAGCAGACCTGTGGGCATTTATTCAGTAACAGACATTCCTCAGGGGCCTTCTGGGTGCCAGGCTGTTCTGGGGGTGCCACGGTGAACAAAACAGGTACCTGTGTGCCCCTTGACCTCAGGAGCTCCAGTGAGGGAGGTAGATAACAGATTAATAAGCCAATGCATATAGATGATGAGAAAGCAGTGGAGGAAAGAGGAGGGTAAGGAGCTGGCTGGTGTACAGGGTGCTATTAGACGGAGGACCGGGAGGCCTCTCTGAGGATGTGCAGTTGGACTTGAGCCCCAAGAGAGTGGCAGGTGGGGGAGGGCACATGGTTATCTATCCTGGGGAATCCCCAAGGGCGAAGCAAGGGGTGGGGGCACCTCAGGAAGAGATTGGAGCCAACAGGTTCCTCGGTAAGGTTTTAAGAGCCCCAGAAAGGGTGGGGGAATGGTAGGCATTCTATGGAGAGGGGGCAGCTGTGCAAAGGCCCAGGGGTACGAATGTAGAGTATGTTCGCAGAACAGCCTCCTGACCAAGCAAGGCAGAAGATAAGACGGGGAGAGGGAGGGAAGCAGGAAAGGTGAGTAGTACCAGATCACAGGATGCCTCAAAACCCAGCCCTGGTGGAAAGTGTGTACCTCATTCAGTGGGGCAGAGGGGAGCCATGGAAGACTTTGGCGCAAGAGACGGTTAGAATCAGAGCTGTGTTGGAGAAGAAGAGATGGCAGTCAGCTACTTGCTGGCTGGACTGAAGTGAGCCAGGAGGTGGCAGGACTAGTTAAGGGGCTGGTTCAATAGGTCAGGCTAAGAGAAGGAAAGCTGGAGCAAACCAGGGGGAGGAGTCCTGCCGGCTTAGAGCGGGTCTCCCACCGCGTCCCCATCTACTCTCTGCCCCTGTTCCGATCCCCTTCCCCTATCTCCCACCTCCTCCAGTCTGAGTGACTGATTCTCCTCCTTTGGGTCCCCAGGGCCCACCAGGATCTGAAGGCCTCCCAGGTCCCCCAGGCCCAGCGGTGAGTGAAGCAAGAGACGGGACTGTGGACATGGGAACTCCTGGTCCCGGTCCAGCCCTGGGGTCTAAGGGAAGAGCTACTGGGTTCCAGCTGCCTTGTTCTCTGTGATGACAGGGTCCCCGAGGAGAGCGAGGACCCCAAGGGAGCTCGGGAGAGAAGGGTGACCAGGTGAGTGACCACACGACTAGCTGGCTGTCCTGACCGTGGGGGAGGCCTGGGGGGGATGGGCACAGGGAAGGGGCTGGGTCCTCTTCCTGGTGGTCACCCTCACGTGTGGAGGGGTGACCGGCTCTAGTCTCCAGCCCTCACCCGTCCTTGCGTTGTCACCTCCCAGCTCGTGGCCGGCCACCTGCTGCTCTTCTTGGGCAGAGTGGAGGGCAAGGCCCCATGGCCCGAGGCAGCCTCACGGTGTCACTCTTTCCATCTGGGCTGCCAGGACGGGGAGAGAGGGTGGCACAGCAAACTGTCCCTTGCTTCTTCCTCTAGGGATTTCAAGGCCAGCCAGGCTTTCCCGGCCCACCGGTGAGTCAAGACACAAAGCCAGCCCTGTTTCTGTGATCCTATTTAGGAGGGGCAGGCCTGACCAGGCCAGGCTGGGCTCAGATGGGCCTGGGGAGGGGAGGGAAGAGGCATGGGAGGAACGGCCTGGGTGGCCAGGCCTGACTCCAGGAGCCAGGACCCGGAGGGCAGAGCCTCCTGGGTGGGCCCCAGCACAGCGGGCGAGCCAGCAGTAACTCTCCTAGGTGGTGTTTCTAGGAAGTCAGAATGTGTCAAAATGCATCATATTAACCATAATGAAGCAGATCCAGAAAGAAGGAGGGGAGGTCCCCCCTCTAGCCCCACCCTCATTCCCACCTGTTCTTTTATTGATCTAGGGTCCCCCCGGATTCCCAGGCAAAGCTGGAGCACCTGGCCCACCTGGCCCCCAAGCGGAGAAGGTGAGCAGGACCCCAGGTTGGCCACAGCCACGGATCAGAGCCATAAGGCATCCACACCCCGTCCCACCCCCACTATTGGGCCTTTGGAAATTCAAGGACTGGCTCGCTTATGTCAAGGGTGGGGAAAGAGACCTCCAGCACAGACTCAGCGATGGCCGCAGGGCAACAGACCCGGGGCCCCAAGGTGGCAGCTGGGGCCAGGATGGCTGCTGGGAGCGGGGGGGGGGGTTGGGGGGGCAGGAGGCAGAGGGGGGTGTGACAGGTGGTGACTGGAGCACATGTGCTGGCTTCATCTCCTGAGGGGAGGAGGGAAGCACATCCAGACTGTGAACCCGAACCCCGAGCTCCAGAGCCCTGAAGTCAGCACAGCTCTGGTCATCCACCTTCCGGGTCTGACAGCAGCAGGAAGGGAACATGCGCAGACTGTCCCCAAGGGCCCGGCGAAGGCAGGCGTGGCCTGGGAGCTGGTGACGAGGGTCAGAAGGAGCGCAGCCTGGGGAGCCCCCTACACTGGCTGCCACTGGCCTTGACTTGATAGTTTGGAGACTAGCTCGGCCTTGGTCTGGGGGCTGACATCCCTGTCTCAGCCCAACCTCTGGGCTCCCCAGTGGTGACGGTGGGGGAGTATAACGAGGCCCCAAATTGACTTCTAAGCTTGGGGAGGGGGACTTATGACCCAAAGGGAGAGGCAGGAAGCCTGCTACCTGGGGTGGAGCTGCTTTCCTCTGAAAACACACAGAGCACAACAGTTGGAGCTAGAAGGGACTTGTCCAAGGGCCAGCGGGGTCTAACTTCTCACTGTGAAGCAGTGACGCTCAGACAAGCTGAGGGCATCACAGGGGCACACAGCAAAATAGCAACAGAACTGAGACTTCCTCCCAGCCCACGAGAGCTCCCAGGTACCCCACTGCCTCCCCAGAGTCAGCACCCATCAGCCACGGTTGAGGCAATGGTGGGTGCTGCTGCCCTTCCCTTCTTTGTGGAAGACGCGGGTGGCAGCCCCCGCCAGAGCCCTCTGCGCTGGCTTTGTACCCCAGTGCTGCCTGCTCTCCTTAGGCTGGTCACTGCTGAGAGTCCCAAACCTCTGGCCAGGGGTTCTCCATCTCCACTCCCTGTGGGACTGACATTTTCTGGGGCTGTGCTGACCCCTCCTGGTAGCTGGTGGCATTGCAATGCCACCTGGGGCTCTCCTACCCACCCCCCCATGGGGGGTGGTCTCTAGCGGGGATCATTTCCCCCTTGGCTGGGTCCACAGCCACGACTCCATGGCAGTGCCACTCTCTTTGCACTTGGGTATGTGGCAGCTCAGCACGCCAAGCTGCTCTGTCCCCAACCCCCCGTAAACATTCTAACTCATGCATTGATTCTCACCATTCCCCTGCCTTGAACAGTCAGTGGCTCCCCAGTGCCTGCAGCAGTGGTTCGCAGACTTTGTTTTGAAGTCCCTGAGCCCTTTCATTACACAGAAGCTCACGTGAACTCCCAATGTATAAAACAGATATGAGCAGAGCTGCTCTGGCTAAGGCAGGGGCAGGGGTCTTGGGGTCCCACCCTCTGGGCTCTCACTTCATGCACCCATCTCTGACGCTCCTCCAGGAACCCCCAGGGCTCTGAGAAGCACAGTCTGAAAAGCACTGGTCTGTCAGATAGAGTCTAGCACTGGATTCAGGCTCCCCCCCATCAACCTCTACTTTCCTCCAGCCTTGCCTCCCACCCCAGCCCTCCCACGGGCTCCCCAGACACCCTGGCTAGGCCAGGCACGGGAACACTTCCAGATCTTCATCATTCTCTGAAGTTCCCTCTGGCATGCCCTCTTCTCCTTCCCCACTCGCCCCCATCCTGACTTTCCTTCAGAGTCGAGCGTCTGGTGATGCTTCTGTGACGCTTCCCCAGAGCCCTTGGCCGGAGCGAGCCGCTCCCTCTTCTGAATGGGACTGTGAGCTTCTTGAGGACAGGGGCCACCCTTTTTTCATCCGGAAGAATCAGCGTCTGTGTAGTGCTTGGCACTTTGTTGGGACCGATGTGAACTGCACATATGCCTTTAGTTGGCTCTCGTCACCGAGCACCCACTGTGCCGGCCCCTGGGTCAACCCCAAAGAAGATGCTAGACAGAATAGGCCCTTCCTCACAGAACAGTGCGGACAGTGGGATGCTTTGCAGACCAAGACAGATCCTCTTGGGGGAGTGGTGTGCAAGATATCCAGTGAGGCCAGGGCAGACCTGGGGCTGGAAACCAGCTGCTGGGACTCCCGGTAACATCAGGACCCCGTGCCCGGAGCCTCGTCCCAGGGTGGGGCAAGGCCCCGCTGACTTTGTTGCGGGGGTCGGCTCCTTTCCAGGGCAGCGAAGGGATTCGAGGCCCACCAGGCATGCCTGGTCCCACTGGGCCGCCAGGACCTCCTGGGATTCAGGTGAGTGTGTGTCCTCTTAGCGGGACTGGTATGCGCTGTGCGCCGTGCGTGCGCATGCATGCATGCACGTGTGTGTGCATGCGTATGTTTAGTTGGGGTGGCAGCTGGGTGAGGGGTGGATGGGGTGGAGGGGCTGGGTCAGGTCTTTTGCCACCTAGGGCTCCAGCACAAGCATGCCGATAGGCTTTTTCTGTTTCTAGGGCCCTGCTGGCCTGGATGGTTTGGATGGGAAGGATGGCAAGCCTGGCTTGAGGGTGAGAACATGGGCGCCCCTTCCTTCTTCCTCCTCCAGTAGCCAAAGTCAACGGAACCCCGATGAAGGAAACCGAATCCCCGCACTCCTCTGCCTTCCCTCCATCTGCTTCTCACCACACCCCAGCTCTCTGATCACACCAGAGCTCCTTGGTGCCTCAGTTCTCCTGGTAGCCTGAAGCAGGCTGCGTGAGCTGGGTCTTACCAAAGGCGGGCAGCCAAGGGAGTGGGCTTATATCCAGAAACTCAGACAACTAAAGATACTAGGCTGGGAGTCAGGAAGAACAGGCGGCAGGCACGGAAGGACTTGAGCGGCCCTGGCTCCTTGGATCTGGTTTTGCCGGGGAATCTGAAGTGGATGGGGCATGGTCAATGGCAGAGCATCAAGGTCAACCCCCTTCTGTAGCCAAAGAAGGAAAATCGAGGTTCAGAGAGGGCTGGGATTCACTCAGGTTCCACAGCCACTCAGAGGCAGAGCCTGGCTTGGATTCTTCCCTCTGCCTCCTGTGACATTCCCTCCCTCCTGGGGTAGCTGGGGAGGGGCTGGAGAGAGGGAAGACAGTGGTGAATGAGTGTGCATCCTGTCTCAATGCCCCTGATCTCTTCCCTAGGGAGACCCTGGTCCCGCTGGCCCCCCTGGACTCATGGGACCCCCGGTAAGTTGAGTTGCAGGAAGGAGTGGGGAGCTGGGACGTCTCAAAGCTGAACAGGTGTGGGCTCCATCTCATGCGTGGAGCAGTTCAACTCCAGATCCTCTGAGGACCATGTTATGATTTTGGATGGGTCTGATTTGTTCAACCTGAGGAAAGAGGCAAGGGAAGTGGGCTCTGCTTGGGGCCAGGGCCATGGCAACTTCCCATTTTTTCTTCCAGGGCTTCAAGGGTAAAACGGGACACCCTGGCCTCCCAGGACCAAAGGTAAGGGCCTGATGGCTACTGCGAAGCAGGTCTTCTCAGCTCTCCTCAAGGCCTGACCCCAGGCAGACAGGGCGGCCTCCAGGAGTGCACGCACCCCCTGAGCTTTGGCCGAGATGCCATCCAGGCATCCGAGCCTCCCGAGACCGCTGGTGTCGGCGGAGTGGGCCAGGCTTTGCCGTCTACCTGCCCGAGGGCATCAGAGGCCGGAGTCGGGGCAGGCGGCAGGGATCTTTGGAGATGGGGTCAACTTGGGGCCGGGGGAGCCAAGTAGAGGTCTGTCGAGCTCCATTGGCCCTCTCTCTTCCAGGGCGACTGTGGGAAACCAGGTCCCCCAGGCAGCAGTGGCCGGCCCGGAGCAGAGGTAAAGGCAGAGATTCAGACACCAGCCACTCCCTCCCACTCACTGGCTGAGGGGCTGCCCTCTCTCCTGGGCCTTCTGGGGGAGGTTTTGCCCCAAACTGCACACCTTCGCCTTCTTCCACCTCACCTCCTCTCTCCTGCAACTGGTGCCCCCTTCTTTGCAGTCCTACTGGGCCACTCACCTAAAAAGCAGGGGCTGGCCTTCTTGGACTGGGGACTCTGATTTCTCTCTCCAACAATACTCATGGGCGGGGCTGGTCCTCGGCCCTACTGCATGGACCTGGAGGCCAGGACTCAGCTCAGCATCTCTGACTGTTGGCATGCCACCTGCTCCGCTCAGCCTTCTCCCTCCTAACGACCCCGTGTGAGTTGAGTCTGCTTCTCTGTTGCTTTTTTTTTCTGGCTCCTGCAGGGTGAGCCTGGTACCATGGGACCTCAGGGAAGACCCGGCCCCCCCGGCCACATCGTGAGTTAAGCCGTTCTTGCCCCCGCCTTTATCAGAGTGAGGACCCTGCTGGGGCTGGGATGGGCTAGGGTGATGGCCTGCAAGAACCGACCCCAGGAGCAGCCCCATAGCGCAGTGAGGGGCTCTGGGTCCACGTCATCCAGTGGCCCCCAGGCTCTTTGTCGTTTTCTTATTTTCCGGGCACAGTGGAGTTTACTTACCAAACCAAGATCATTCAGTTATTCGACAAACTATAATTGAGCACCTGCTCCATGCCAGGCATCGCTCCAAGCAGAGGGTTCAGGCAGTGAGTGAGATAGACAAGGTCCCCTGATCCCAGAGCTTGCACACAGGCGTAACAAACAAACAGATTAATGCGGAAGCATCCAGCCGGGGTGTGATGTCACAGACAGGGCCTGGGAGGCGCCTTCAGAGGCACCTTTCCTGTGAAGTGGTATCTGAGCCGAGGCCTGAATGACAAAAGGAGGCCTCTGTCTAGCAGTCTGGGGGAAGAATGTCCAGGCAGGAAGGGAGGGTGGGAGTGGGGGGCCACTGACGCCAAGAGCCTGAGGCAGGGAGGGGCCTGGGGTGTGGGGTGTGGGGTGTGGGGGGAGCCCCAAGGTCAACGTGGCTGGAATGGAGTTTGACAAGGGAAAGCTGTGCTTCCAGAGGACCTGCTGCAGACCTGGGACCTCAGGGTGTGGGCGGGGGCGGGGAGCGCAGGTGGAAGCTGGGGTGGCCCTGAGGGAGGGGGTGGCGGTGGAGTGGTGGCCGCTGGCAGAGGGGCTGTGTTTGCAGGACTTGCTGCTGCCCTGCATGGGGGAGGGGCGGGGAGCAGTGGAAGGAGCGGAGCCCAGGGGATGACTCCTCCTCGCGTGGGCCATGGGCCGGCGGCGGTCGGGTGCGTGGGTGGTGCACTTACAGAGGTAAGACAACTTGGAGAGGACAGTTATTAAGCAGTAATGAGTTTCCTGTCGGAATTTGCTCCTCAGTAACATAGATGGCTGCCGATGGGCGCCTTTGATCAGTGTGACGGCCCCACGCTGATGGGGTTCCTGAGCAAAGGAAACACTTTGGCTTTTGATTGCAGGCCTGTTGTGGCAGATGTACAGTTTCCAAGAGCTTTCTGGAAGTGTTAAAAATAGTTCATGAGCAGAAAGAGGAGCTCCCGGGTCCTCATCACCGTGTGTATAGATCTCAAAGGATCCAGAGACCCTGACTTGGGGACCCGAGGTCCCGCCTAGTCCCTGCTCACATTACAGATGACAGGAAGGGCATGCTCTGAATTGTGAGCCCCTCGCAGGCTCACTGGGGGCCGAGGAAAGGGGGTGCAAGGCTCCCCCTCTCACTTCCGTCTGCGCGGCCTCAGCCCCTGCTCTGTGCCAGTCCCAATGCTGGACATTCCCGCCCCAGAGGTCTAGAGATGAGTAGAACAGAGTCAATGCCTCCAGAACTTTCCATCAGGGAGCGTGAAGGGACGTGTCATGAGAGAGACCTGGGTGCCCGGGGCTTCAGAGAAGGCGTAGCTCTAAGCAGGGAGCTGGCATTGGACTGTGACTCAGAGGTGGGGAGGACATGCGGGCACCGCCCCAGCCCAGCTGGGTGAGAGCACCCCCACATGTTGAGCCCCGTTCCCTCCAGTGACAGCAGAGCAGGAGACCAGGGAGGCTCAGGCCTTATCCATTTGGTCTCTGGGGTTGGAGTTGAGGCCCTGCTACGCAGCCCCCAGCTCCTGCTCTTTGCTTCTCCCCAGAACAGGAGAAAGTTGGGGGCGGGGGTGCTCAGAACACTCCAGACCCACATTGTTAACCTTCAGGCCTTTGCCCCCTGTCCTCTGCTCTGGCTGTGGTTCCCAGATCGTCCACTCAGGTCCTGTGAGTGCAGGGACCCCCCCAGGTGTCAGCTCTGGCACAAATCTTTTGGTAGAAGCTCAAGTGCAAGACCAGAAAGGAAGGGGAAGGTTTAGGGAAGAGAATGGAGCTGCTGAAGTTCAGGGTCTGTTTCCGCTGTTGGTCCCACGCTTGCCTGCAGGGGGCCTTGTTCCCCAGAGACTCTTTCTGCCCCACTGACTCATCTTTCTTTAGGGGCCACCAGGGCCTCCAGGCCAGCCGGGCCCAGCTGGCATCTCTGCAATGGTGAGTGACCTGCTCCCCGCGTCCCCCGCTCCCAGGAGTCTGGCTGGGGCTTCTTTCACAGCGGGGAGTGGTGAGAAAAGTTTGCGTCCTTCCCCCTCCTTCCCTGGGTCTCCCTAAGTGGCATGAGTGAAGGCCTTTGGAGGGGGCCAGAGGCCATCACAGGGCCCTGCTTCGGGTTCAGACAGACCCCCTCCCTGCCCTGTTGCAGGGGTCCCTGGCACACCATGACACTGGCTTCTGCCGTGTGGAGTTCACCGCTGCCTCTCCTGTCCCCTCTCACCACCCACCCCCTTTCTCTCTAGGGCCTAAAAGGAGATCGGGGAGCCACTGGAGAAAGGGGCCTTCTAGGCCTTCCAGGCCAGCCTGGCCCCCCTGGACACCCTGGGCCCCCGGTAAGACTCCACATCTCCCTGCACAGCCCCGAGGGAAAGGGCCAGGCTTTGTCTGTAGAGTGCAGCGTGGCCCGTCTGGGGTCTCCAGGGAAGGAGAGGCTGTGAGCAGGGCAGGTAGCAGCGTGGAGGAGCTTGTGTCTGAGGATTGCGTGGCATCTGGAAGAAAGGACAAGTCCTGCCAGCCAGCACTTGCCAGGCGCGCACCGAGCCACCACCCCTGACCATGCACCACCTGTGCCGATCCCTCAACCTGGTGTCAGGCCAGGGAGACCTGGCACTTGTTCAGCCCCTGCCCCTCCCCGGGGCGCTGGCTGGTAACCACAGAGGGTCTGGAAACGTCAGGAACCAGACGTGCGGCACCATGACCGAGGCCATTGCGGCAACTCAGAAACCACTCCTGGTCTCGGCTGGTGCTTAATGCTCTAAGAGCCGTGATGTCTTGGCCATTGACAGTGTGCTGAATGGGGACCTAAGTGCTTGACATTTTGTCATGTAATTGGTACTGCAATCCTATTTAGTAGGTCTGATTGTCCCCATTTTACAGATGAGGAAACCAGGGTTCAGCAAGGTTAAGTAGGTTGCCCAGAACTGCACAGCTAGGAAGAGACTGTCTGATTCCAAAACTTGCGTCCTTAGCCACTCTGCAATCCTCCCCCTTCCAAAGGTTCCAGACAAGTGACCCACATCAGGTGGCTGGACTGCCAGTCTTAGGGATGAAGTCTCCTAGGAAGACTGAGGCAGGAACCCAGGTCTCCTAGATCCCAAGGCAGGGTGTTCTCTTCTGGGAGCAGTAGCCATGACCCTAGGGCTTGGGGTCTCAATGGGGTGGAGGACTCAAGCCTGTGCCGGGGTGATGGTCGGCCCAGCTGCCACGAGGGCAGTCTCACCTGCAAACTCAAATTCTTGCCATGGCCCCGGGGCAATGGGCAGGTGGGTCCCTCCAACCTTCTGGCCTTACCTGGAGCCTCAGGGTCCCTGGATGCATCTGCCAGTTGCCTGGCAATCCCAGATTCCTCTCCCCCACCATCTCAGCAGGAGCAGGCTGGACCCAGGATGCAGCCTGTCCTGTCCCGGGGAGGGAGCAGGCTTGGCAAACATGGAACCTAAACTCAGAGCTAGGGCTCCTGCGAGATGCCGGGACCTCGAGCCAGGAGCCAGGAGCATGCAGTTTGCTCTTCCCTTGCCCAGCTTGGTCAGGGGACGGCCAGGGTTGTCTGTGTGGGGCTCCGGGACAGTCTGGAGTTGGAGGTTGGGGGGAGTCTAAGTTTCCAAGGCCCATGCCCCAAGAGTCTGAGGATGAGGGCTAGAGAATCATGGCCCCCTGGTGGCTCAGGGCTGGGCACGTATGGTGGGCGAGGGGAGGCAGGGGACGCCATGCTGGGTTAGTGCCGATCACACGTCTCCCGCTCTCTACTCCACAGGGTGAACCTGGTGCAGATGGTGCGGCCGGCAAAGAGGTACTGTTGCTAGGCTTCTCCTTTCCTGGGGGCGGGGGTGCTGCTGCTTGCGCCTTGCCTTGTCCTCACCCCTCTTTGTTCACTCACTAAATCCTCCCTGAAGGCACGGACTCCCTCCAGACTGATATGCAGGAAGTTGGTGGCCCTTGCTGCATTGGGGAGAGGGACTGGGGACTGAACAAAAGGATGCATGACATTTGTTCTTCACTAATTTCCTTACTGAGTACCTGGTCAAAGAGAGGCAATGATGGTGATGATGATGATGGTGGTGGTGGTGATGATGATGATGGTGGTGGTGGTGATGATGATGGTGGTGGTGATGATGGTGGTGAGGATCATGATGATGATGGTGGTGAGGATGATGGTGGTGATGGTGGTGGTGATGATGGTGATGGTGGTGGTGGTGATGATGATGGTGGTGGTGATGATGGTGGTGAGGATGATGATGATGATGGTGGTGAGGATGATGATGGTGATGGTGGTGATGATGATGGCGGTGGTGATCACGGTGGTGATGATGATGGTGGTGGTGATGATGGTGGTGATGGTGGTGGTGATGATGATGATGGTGGTGATGATGATGGTGGTGATGATAATGATGGTGGTGGTGGTGGTGGTGGTGATGATAATGGTGATGATGGTGGGGATGATGATGATGATGATGGTGGTGGCGGTGGTAGACTCCAAACATTTTCTGGGCACCAGCTCTTGCCAGGCCCTCCAATATGCCATGGACTGGCCCTTTCACTCTGACTTCTCACCTCTTTTTGTCTCTGACAAGGGACCCAACCAACATGATCACACAAGGCCATCCCCTCGGGGACATCATGCTCCCTTCTAGCTGTCAACCAAAAGGAAGGAGGCTTTTGTCCTTCCTCACACAGAGCCCAGCTGGACACAGCCTGAGGCCCTAGGGCCATGGAAGGTGGTCCTTTCATGACACCTACCTCCCCAGGATGGCTCAGAGATGTTGCCCAGACTTGACCCCTGACTTTTGCTTTCCTCTAGGGACCCCCTGGAAAACAGGGACTCTATGGACCCCCTGGTCCAAAGGTGAGTGGGCACTGGCTGGTTTTGAGAGGAAAAACTCATGAGTGATGAAGGTCAGCTCCACACTATGACTTTAGCCATGGAGAGGAGACACAGGAAGGCCAGTGGGCGGGAAGAAAAACGTGGGCAGAACTCAGAACAGAGAGCAACCTCACCTCTAAAAAATTCTCATGTGGCCTATCTCTTAGCTATGACTGGGAGGATGGAAATCTCAAGTTCATTCACTCATTGACCAGTGGATGAATTCATTCATCCAGGCTCCAGGAGTCTGCTGGATCTCACTTACATTCCAGACTCTCTGTCCCAGCCTTGGATAAACAGAGGTCTCTGAACAATACCTGCTCACTGAGTCCGGTCACACTTATGCTAGGGCATGGCAACATTTATAGAAGATTGGACATAGCACCCAACTCAGCCTGGGGAGTCAGGGAGGCTGTGCAAAGAACAGGAGCATTTCAACGGAGCAGGAGGAGTGTACCGGGTGGAAGGAGGGGAAGGGCATTCCAGGCAGGGAGGCCTAAGACCACGTGGTGGAAGCAGAGTTCTAAACCAGTGAGGCATGCCTGCGGGTGTGGGGCAGGGGAGGGCACAGAGATGGGCCTGGAAAAGAGGTGGTGGGGACCACATCACGAATGATCTTGAATGTCTAGCCAAGGAATCCGGTTTTATCCTGAGGGTGGCCAGGAGCCATCAGAATTTCCAAGCAGGAAGTGACGGCATGAAAACTGTCTTTTCAGAGGACCACTCTCAAGTCCTTGTCAGGATGCTGTGGCCACAGTCACAGGAAGATGCCAGGGGCCGGGTGGGGGGATGGAGAGAGAGAGAGAGAGAGAGGCCAGTGGCTGCGACATCCTGAAGTGGACTCGATAGGACTTGGCCATGCTGGATGTGATTTCCTGTCCTTGCAGGGTGATCCGGGACCTTCAGGACAGAAGGGCCAGGCAGGAGAGAAGGGAAGAGCTGGCATGCCTGGCGGGCCTGGCAAGAGTGGCTCCATGGGGCCTGTTGGGCCACCGGGTCCGGCAGGAGAGAGAGGCCACCCCGGCTCTCCGGGGCCGGCGGGGAGCCCCGGCTTGCCCGGGACGCCTGGCTCCGTGGTAAGGAAGAAGCCCGGCAGCCACCGGGCACCGTCCCACAGAGCAGGCGGACAGGGTGGGTGGAGCAGAGACCATTTTAGAAGCTCCTGCTGACCCTCTGAGGGAAAGAGCCCGACTCCCATGTAGGTGGTTCTTAACCGTGTGTGGGAGGGTGGGGAGGCTGGGCAAACGTCTCCCCAGGAAGTCGCGCTGCTCCACAAAATGTTTTGCACGTTTCGGGGGGGGGGTTAGGACCTTGGATTAAGTGTCTGTGGGAGGCTTCTAGAAGCTTTGTTCCCCTCCTTGTCCTTTATTTCCATAAAGTCTTTCCCCAGGGGGCGAGCACCCGGCTTGGAAGTATAATTGAGGCAAGTTTTCTTCTTTTTCCTCAGGGAGACATGGTGAATTATGATGAAATCAAGAGGTTCATCAGACAAGAGATCATTAAAATGTTTGATGGTAATTGGCAGCTGGCTGGGCGGCAGTGGGTGCTGCTGGCCCTTCCCAGCTGGTTCTCCGCCCTGCCCTGGCCTCCTTTCCCTGAAAGCTCAATTGCCCTCCCCAGTCGCCCACCACCGCCCCCCTCCACTTACAGGCATATGTTCAATTAGACGTCAGACCTTCCTTATCACCTGCTCTGTTCAGAGATAAAATGATTCTCCCCCCGACTGCTCTCCCTGAGCCCCCACTGGAGCAAAGGAGACAGACAAGAAAATTGAAATCAAACGAGCCTGTGTGAAGTGAGCTCTAAATAGAGGGGCGAGGGCGCCTGAGTGGCTCAGTGGGTTAAAGCCTCTGCTTTCGGCTCAGGTCATGATCTCAGCGTCCTGGGATTGAGGCCCGCATCGGGCTCTCTGCTCAGCAGGAAGCCTGCTTCCTCCTCTCCCTGTCTCTCTGCCTGCCTCTCTCCCTACTTGTAATCTCTCTCTCTGTGTCAAATAAATAAATAAAATCTTAAAAAAAAAAATAGAGGGGCGAGCAGCAACTCTAAGATAGCCAGGGTGGTTTCACTTTTAAGCTTTTTTCCTGTTCATTTGTTCATCCAGCCTTGCCACGCTAGGGCCTGGGGAGAACGGGGACCCTGTCCTGACGGGACTGGCCACCTTGCTTGGGAAGCAGACCTTGAATGCCAAGCAAGGAGTCTGGACTCTATTGTGAAGCTGGTGGTGGCCTGATGAGGGTGTTGGAGGGGAGGGAAGCCACCATCAGCTGCCAAGAGACCACTGTGCAAAGGAAGGTGGAGGCGAGGGCACGGGAGGCCGCTCAGGAGATCAGCCCCCGTGTTCCTTGCTCTGACTCCCCTTTGAAGAAAGGCCGTTTTGGACTCCATGCCGGCAGCCCCTCTGCACCGGTGTGAGGCCCCGGGGCACCCTGTGACCCATCCCTGGCCTTTCTTCCAGAGAGGATGGCTTACTACACGTCCAGGATGCAGTTCCCCATGGAGATGGCCGCAGCTCCGGGGCGCCCAGGGCCCCCAGGAAAGGACGGCGCTCCAGGCCGGCCAGGCGCTCCGGGGTCGCCCGGACTCCCCGGTCAGATCGGCAGGGAAGGACGGCAGGGTGTGCCGGGAATGCGAGGTAGCTCTGCCCTCCAGGTCCCAAGGTGCACCTGGACCCCTCTGGGGGCAAACAGGAGCATTGCATGAGGCCTATCGTGACACTGACTGTCGTGTGCACGTGTGTGTTTCAAATAATCTGACTGCGTGTGTCATTTTTCTGCTCAGGAATAGGACTTGTTTTCTTTCTTTTGTCCCAGGATTGCCCGGGACCAAAGGTGAAAAGGGGGACATTGGTATCGGCATTGCAGGAGAAAACGGTCTCCCTGGCCCTCCAGGTAGGAAGAGCCAGAATGTGAAAGCATGAGTCTTGAGCAGCTGAGACCTGCTTCGCTTCTGTTCCTTCTACGACACAGTATAGTTGTGTAGAACCGCAAATAACTACAGGCCTATCAGCCACCATTTACAGTAATGCCAGGGTGTGCGAGGTCCCATGGAGGACCGAGGGCCCGTCCTCGGGACACAGGGGAAGGCAGTCGGGTATGGTGGGGAAGGCAAGTTCAAGTCCTGCTCAGCATCGTCCTGGCCGTCCCAGCTTGACGAGGTCACTAAGGCAGGCTATAGAGACTAGAAGAGCAGGGACCATGGCCGGCCAGCCTGGCTCTGAGACCCAGCCTCACCGAACGCGTGACCCGCACAGACAACCTCTCTGAGCCTGCATCCTCATCTACACCACGAGACGATAGTTTCTTTCTCACGGAATCGTAAAGATTCATTGAATTATGCATCCAAAGCACTCGCCTTGTGCCTGGCACATGGAAGCTCCCAGTAAAACTGGCCAGTAATATTGTTATTGTTACATTAACGTAAAGATCCGATCAGGTCTTCGTGAAAACCTGTTGTAACCTGACGAATATTTACTATGTGTAAGGTATTATTTACCACGACCACGATTTCTTCTTGTCTTGTCACCTGGGTCTCCTGACCTTCCTCCTCTGACTCTTCCCCCTCCTAGGTCCTCAAGGCCCTCCGGGGTATGGCAAGATGGGTGCCACTGGACCGATGGGCCAGCAAGGCATCCCCGGAATCCCGGGCCCCCCGGGCCCCATGGGCCAGCCAGGCAAGGCTGGCCACTGTAGCCCCTCCGACTGCTTTGGGGCCATGCCCATGGAGCAGCAGTACCCGCCCATGAAGAACATGAAGGGCCCTTTCGGCTGAAATCCCCAGCTCCGTCAGATGAAGGACTCCATTGGGAACATAAGGCTGAAACTTACAAGACTCTGTGATGGGTTGTGAATGTTTTGTTTTTCTTAATTGCTATTAATATTTTTTTATCAATAAATGAACAAAACTACCTGCAACCCCACTTCCAGTGGGGGGCCTCCGCTGCTGCCATCGCCTCTCTGTCACCCCTCCCTCTGTCATTTGGGCCCAGGGTCCAAAAAGGGCCTTTCTCTTCTGTCTGTGGTCAACCAGCAGAGCTCTCCTCTCTGATGCTTCCAAGCCATGCTTCAGTCCCCTGTGGACCTTGTGTCCTGCCCTTCGAGGCACACTTCTCAAAGCCAGAGAAGGGGCACCACTCAGCCTGTCCCCACAAATGTGCCAAGGGCAGGTTCAAAGTCCCCACTTACGGCTCAGAGAGGCCCCTCCCTGGTGTCTCCCCCAGAAAGCCAGTGTTCGGTAACCCACCCACCCTCATTCCCTTTTGAGAATGGCCCAGAGCCGATCTGGGGTGCACCTGGGGAAATGTGACCCAGCGCGGGGGTGTATTCACCTGCCTGGCAGCATCTCCAAGTGAGCAGGCTCCTCTTGCTGCTCCAGTAATTCCGTCATTAGAACGTCTGTGCAAACGGGAAAGATAGGCTTCAGCCCCCAGCCTAGGCAACCAGGGATGGCTTCTCCAGGAAATGAAATGGAACCTCCTTCCTGTACCAGTGCACGGCCCAGTCACCAGCTCTCCTGGACCACGAATGGCGTCTTTTGTTAAACTCTGTTCATCTAATGCATGTGGTGTTTTCCCCACACATCTTAGCCTAGGCCTTCAGAAACAGGTTGCATCGATGCATAGGGCCACGGGCAAGCCATGATCAAATCTAAGCTCAGAGGCTGGGGTGGGGGGGGTTCCTCAAAGTCCACTGGGAATTTGGTGATTTGTCTTCTCTTTCTCCATATATAAAAAGGCCAGGAAAAAAAGACAGCAAGTTGAATATTGTGGAAACATTCCATCTCAAGCCTTTTCCTTCTATCCTTTTCACATCTCTTGTCCTGATGGACTGGCTGCCCTGTGAGAAAGCAACAGGGCACATCCAGAGGGACTTCTAAAGAAAGTCATTTTACTGGTCCCAGCTTTCTGGAAGGTTTATTCAAGTTGGATAAACTTCAAAGAGATCACAGAGCAAGCTCAGAAATTCACCCAGAGTCTAGATGCTTATCCAAACTGCCCGAAGCCTTCAAGCCGCTGTTCTCTCTCCAAAGCTGGCTGTTCCAGCACGGTTCTGAAAATTCCCTTCTCTAGTTGGGCCCCAGATACCAGGACACCAGCCCACTGATGGCTTTTCAGAACCTTTGCCCTATTTTCTTCCTGCCAGGAGTAGAGGCATGCCAGTGGCCAGGGAACCGACATCGGGTGACTCCCGAGCGTGCCCGAGTGTCTCACGTGATGCTTCGAGATCAACAGGGCGTCGATTCTTATTTTGTCCCTCATCAGCAATTCTCAGTTAACTCTGGTTCTAACATCAAACATTAAAAAGCAAACGCATCATCTTGGCGTTGAAGTAGCATCGAGTTTTGGACGGTGGATGACAGATGTTAAAGCATTCCTATTGGAAGGCCAGCTCCCACTTTCAGCCCCAGTCTTCCAAGTGCTGACTATTGGCGTCATGATAAAGAGCACACTGGCGTGAGTAGAGAGGGAAGCAAGGACCAGCTGTTGGATGGAGCGGGGTTGGCTTTGAAGGCCAGAGGGGACTATCTCTATGGGAAAACATCAAACTCCTCCCCTTTGAGGGCCACCAGGGAATCGATCCTTACAGGAAAATGATGCTTTCTTCACTTTTCTTCCTGAGTCACGTTCGTGCAGCTCTTAGGGGAGGGAGTCTACAACAGGCTGGTTGAAGCTTTTCAGGATTTGAGTGCTTGTCTCCCTGGAGTTTGGAACGGCTGTATTTTCTTGGACCATGAAGAACCAGATGGAAAGCTGAATTTTATAGTCTCTTCTGTTACTGTGGTCAGCAAAAAAATCCACGGATTTTGCTCATAAGTTCAGGAGCTGGGTAAGCTGGAGAGAAAGGAAGGAGGGGCGCAAGCTTCAGGCAGCTTTCTCACATTCCTGCCCTGTTATTCTTTGGTCTTCATTTCTTAGTATATTCCAGGCTTGAAAGGCAGCATACAGATCATTCAGAGATCGGCAAAATCTAACCTGATGAGTCCGTTTTCCTCTCACTACCTTGTGCCAACTGTAACAGGCTCTGGGGAGTCAGAGGCAAACAAGACAGATCTGGCTCCCACCCCCACGGTGTCTACACAGAGAGCAGGGAGTTAAACAAGCAATTACAATAAAGTGAGATGGTGGGGCAGTACCAGACGCCAGGGGAGCGCAGGGCTGAGGGACCTAACGTTGTCTAGACACAGATCGATGGAGGTGGAGGGAACACCACGTGCCAAGGTCCAGAGGTGCTTAAGCATGGCATGCTGAGTGACGGGGGCACAGTGTAGGGGACAGTGCCTTTTGTGGCTGGAATGTGGAGTGTGAGCAGTGCAGGCAGTGTAAGGCGAGGGTTTTCAGCGAGGGGGTGTTGGTCGGATTTGTCTGCTGGGAAGTTCACTGACAGTAAAGTGGAAAAAAAAATGGATTGGAGGATCCTTAATTTAGGAAGCCCTCTATAAGAGGGCGAAAAGGTTACTGCAGATTTATTCTGCAGAGAAAAATCCCAAATTTGATGCCTTCTGGAATTTAAATCCTTCCTTTTGTCATAACAGTTTCCCCTGTCACCAGAATTCAACAGAATCTAGCCACTTTCTTCACATGTGCCTTGTTAACCCCTTATGAGACTAGATCTTTCTGGTGTGGTCCTGAATAATTTATGGGAATAGAATATATCAGTGTACTCTCTGTATGATCCCATAATGGAAGGGGAGTGTGGCCAAAGTGCCACGTCTGCTGTTCTCATTTTTCTGTTGGTTCTGTGGAAAGCTGCAAATCAACCTCTCATCCACAGCATCCAACTGCAATTTAAATTTCAGAACTGGATCTAGTTGGAATCAAAGAGAATTAATTCCACAATAATTAGGTGGCTGTTGGTATTCCTTCTCAGTAAGCAATACTGAAGCTTGGAGCTGATCCAGGTTGCCTGGGGGAAATGATGTGTCCCTAGGGGAGGTGATCTTTTCCAGTGGATGGGCCTTCCATTACCAAGCTCTGCCTCACCTCTAATGGGTCAACCACAGGGCTTCCCTGAACTCAGGAAAGTGCTCTGTGCTCTAAAAGGGTTGGGATCCAAGTTTTTCCCTTTGGCTAAAGCTGAAACAATAGCAGGAACTTTCCCACCCACCTCTGTCTGCCTCAGGTAGTTGAGGTTTTGGAAATGAGTTGACTGTTTTTCAGTCTTTGGAATTCCTGATCTCCCTGTTACCCAGCCTGCTCCAAGATAAACACACCTGGGCCTGCCTCAGGTCCTCAGAGGCACAGCCCTGGACGTTGGCTTTGGCTAGTCTCAGTGCCTGAGAGATGACTTGGATCCTCTTGCCCCCAAGGGCACAGATACCTAACAGAATGTTCTCCTAGGAGCCCTTTGCTGGGCAGAAAGGCTTAGGGGTGTGAGATTTTCATAGAAATTTAATTCTCAGCACTTAGAACAGAGCCTGATAATGGGTGGGAACTCGATAGGCTTAATATATTTGTGGAATAAAATGTGCATCACATGACCCCAGTTTGTAGTCTGGGGGTCACCTATTTTCTCTCCCAGCAAACACCCCTTGACCTTCAGCCCAGACTACAGAACTTTTTCCTCTCTGAGATTTTGCAATTCAATTCTACCTACTTTGGGGGGGGGACTGTGGGGGCTTACAAAGGTAAAGACAAGACTACTAAATAGTAAAAAAAGAAAAAGAACAAGAAGAAAAAGAAAAGAAAAGAAAAAAAAGACTACTAAATAAACTACTGAGTAGTTAAAAGCTATGGACCTGGGTTCAAATCCTGGCCTCTCCATTTATCTTTTTGCTAGTAGAGAAGTCATTTAGCCTCTGTCAGCCTCGGCTCCTCATTATAAAGGAGTGGTGATATCTATCACAAAGCACTGCGGTGGAAATGAAACAACACATTGTACTCAGCACAACGTCGAACACCTCATAAGTATTCAATATGATGATGATATCTAATAACACTTATTAAATTCATGCCAGACACTATTCTAGGCACTGGGGATATGGGAGTGAATAAGGAGAGGACAAGGCTACATGTGAACTTTAAAGAGGACAATTCAAGCAGTGACAAGTACTATGAAAAAATGAAACATTGTAATATGACAGATGACTGGAATGTGGGAGAGCAACACCACTTTAGATGTGGTGTCAAGGAATTCCCATCACCACCCGCCCCGCCCCCACCCAGGAGGTGATATCTGAACCAAAACCTGAATGGCAAAGAGGAGCCAGCCAGTGAAGAGCCAAGGGAAGGGCATTCCAGGAAGAGGGAAGAGCTAATTCAAAAATCTGGAGGTGAGAATGAGCTCAGTTTCAGGGGCGGAGACCAGGCCAGCTTGGCTGGAATGAACTGAGGGAGGGGGACAGCAGGGACAAGAAGTGAGGCTGGAGATGCAGGCAAGGTCTTGGTCACATAGGGCCATGAAGGTCATAAAGCTGAGTTTAGATTTTATTGTAAGAGTTATGAGAAGGAAAGCAAGCCCAGGAAAGACATGATCTAATTTACATTTAAGACAAGCACTTCAGCTGCTCCCCGAAGAGGGAGAAAGAGCAAAAGCGGGGACACTGATCAGGAGGCTTCCGCAATGATCCAGGCCACAGAGGATGGAATCTTGGACTAGGGTGATAGTGCAAACAGGGAGAAAAGAGCAGATGTGGGTCCACTTTTGAAGGAGAGCAAATGGAGGTGGGAAAATATTTGGAGGAACAGAGGCCATACTAGAACAATTCTAGGTTCTGCCTGAGAGACTGGGTGATTTTTTCTGAGATGAAAGACAAATAAGTTTTGGAGAAAATATCAAAGAGAACTCTTGTATGAGGCAGACTGGAATATAGCACAGTAACAGTACCAAATGCCAATGTGAAGTTGGGTCATATTGTGAAGGGCCTGGAGTGCCAGAATGAAGAGGTTGGGCCTTTTTTTGTAGATGCAGATGAAGAGGAGCCATTGTAGCCACTGTCCAATGGACAAGTAGCATGATGAACACAGTGATTTTGAAAGTGCCTGGTTAAATGGTTCCATAGATGGTCTGGAATGGATAACACCTCCTAACACTATTCATTTATTGTTGTTGTTTTTTAAACACGGTGCCAGGCACTGTACTAGGTACAGGGGATATGACAAGCAAAACCATATACAATCTATGCCCACACGGAAGAACTTAACAAATTTGTCAAATAAGCATGCAAACAAGGGCAAAGCCTGAACCACCAAGAGCAAGTAAGTACATGACTATATGTGGTCACTCAGCAACCAGAACTGGACTGACTTTGGGAACTAGTCAAGACTTCCCTGCTGAGAACTAGGCATCCACTGACACCACTTCTAGGCCACCTCTGCCCCAACCTACTGTGAATTAGGGCAAATCACTGCCTCTCTGGATCACAGAATCCCCGTTTTATGAGAGAAGAGACCCAGGACGATCTGATTTTCTCCCCACTCTGATGGCTTGGGATTTTCCTCTCCAAAGACCACAAATCTCACTCTAAAGATACTAACTGGCGTCTTGACATTAGAGCGAGGTACTTCCGCCGCCGTTGCCTCCATCCTGTCCAGGAGGCCTAAATAGGTTCCCAGTTGTCAAGGCAACCGCCTGGACCCTCCTCCAGCGGGCGGAAACGTACAGTGACGACTGCAACTACCCACTATCAGGCGTCCCATTTGCCAGGTTTAAACATGGCCACCGCTACAACAACCGACCCAAGCTTCTCACTAAATACCCGGGCCTGAGCAGCCCTGGGCCTACGCTAGGGCAGGAAACGGAGGAACAGCCCCGCCAGTAAGCGAAGGAGATTTCCGGAAACCTTCACCCAACCTTTAGCACCTCGGGCCTCTCCCTGAAGCACCCGACCACCGCCCTATGACGTCACTCCCGTCGACCCACGCGCCCAGGATTGACAGCGGGGCACATCCAATCATAAGCGGGCCCACCCCCCGACCCAGGCGGGGCAGGCAGAGGACTGGGAGGCCCCGCCCCTCGTCGACGTGTGACGTCGAGTCGCCATGGCCAGCTACCCGTACGGGCAGGTGAGTGTGCTGCGGGGGGCGGGCGGTTTCAAGTAGGGGCCCCGCGGAGTTCAGGCCGGGGTTCCGCTTTGCTTTCTGCTGGCCTTCTCCGCGCCCTTCGCACGCTGAGCTTGGCTTCCGCGAGGTCTCGCGCGGCAGAGAAGGCGAAGAGGCTGGTCGGTCGCGCCTGTCTAACGTCACGCGGGACTACAGGTCTGGGAGGTCGCGTCGCGTCCCCTCTGACGTCGCGCCCGCGGGGATTTGGGGACCGTGGACCCCACGTAATCAGGCTGGGCTTTGCCGGGATCCCACACCTTCTCGGGACCCCCGCGGGGGCTCCCGGCGTGCTCACCGAAGCCAACAGAACATTTGGAGCACTGTTTCGTCGGCATCGATCGGGGCGTCTGCTAAAAATACGCCCCTGACATCCTGCGTGCGCATCATCCCGAGAATCTGGTTTCCGCAGGTTCCTCGAGCGACCTTGTTTCCTTAGTCTAACACCTCCGTTTCACTCAAGAAAAGGAAAACCCAGAGAAGACACGATCTTAGCCCGAAGTCTCCGGGCGGGTAACAGAACCCGGAAGCCGTCAGCAAATGCCTCTTCCCCACTCCCCAGCCCATTTTGATCCAGCCCAAAACACCACAACAAGGTGATTCTGTGGTCAGAATCCTTTGTTGGATGACAGATCGGTAGAGTGGTTAAGTTCAGCTTGGAGTCAGAAAAAGGTTCACACCTTGGCTCCATCACTTAAATAGTTATGAGCCATTAAGCAGGGTATTTTGCTTTTGTGAGTCTGTTTCCCCCTCTGTAAAATTGGGCCCAGTAATAGGATCTACTTCCGAGAGCTGTCATGAATAGTAATGATGTCATGCTTGTAAAGCATTTGGTACTTCTAGGAGTGTAACAGTATTTTAGTATTTGGATTTTTTTCTAGACTCCTAGAGGGTCAGTGCCAGGAGGGACCTCAAAATAATATCTTTATTTTAAAAAACTGAAGTGCAGGGAGGGCTCCTGAGTTGCCCTAAGATCCTACTAATTTAGGAGATAAAACCCATGCAGGGAAAATTGGAAAACAAAATTATATGGGATATTAGAAAGCACTCAACTGAATATAGTCACATGCCATAGAAATGGTGAGGGAGTGCAGCCCTTTGTGGCTTTTCTACACAGTATTTGGACCTTTTTAATCTCAGTGATGAAGGCCCTATCAACATGCTAGCAGGGATTATTATCCCCAATTTATAGCTGGGGAAGGAGCCCAAAGAGGTTAAGTGGCTTGCCCAAGGTTGCAATATAGCAAGTGAGGGAGTGAGGCTAGAACTGGAACTTAGAACTCCTCTCGTTGCATACTTAGCAGAGTAGACAAAAAGAGGCTAGCATGGGCTGAGGTTAGAAGGAAGTACAACCTAGCAGGGCTTCTGAAGCTCCATTCCATTTGTTGGGTATTATAAAATGTTAATAGGTATTGCTAATAGAGGAGGATTCTGTGGTTAAATAAGTTTGGGAAATGCTGTGTGAAATACAGCTGAATAAGTTTGTTCAACATGAGTCATCTTAGAATTCTTAATTTCTTTATATGCTTTGTAAATCTGCTACAGAGGGATAGAGTATGCAGTATTTCTTAAATTTATTTAACCACAGAACTCCTTCCCATCCCCAACCCCCTTTTTCTAAAATTTCTGGTCATTTTTTTGGTAACACTAGTATTCTTTTTTTTTTTTTTTAAGATTTTATTTATTTATTTGACACAGAGAGATTACAAGTAGGCAGAGAGGCAGGCAGAGAGACAGGGAGAGGAGGAAGCAGGCTCCCTGCTGAGCAGAGAGCCTGATGCGGGCCACGATCCCAGGACCCTGAGATCATGACCTGAGCCGAAAGCAGAGGCTTTAACCCACTGAGCCACCCAGGTGCCCGGTAACACTAGTATTCTTGAGGAACACAGTTTGGCAAAACATTGCCATGGTCCATTAGATGGTCTGTGTCAGAATCACCTAGGAGCTTGTTTAAAAAGCACACTTTTGGGGGTGCCGGTGGCCTAGTCGGTTGAGCATATGACTTGGTTTTGGCTCAGGTCATGATCTCAGGGTTGTGAGATCCAGTCCTGTGTTGGGCTGTGTGCTCTGCCCAGAGTCTGCTTGGGATTCTCTCTCCCTCTCTCTCTCTGCCTGCCTGTCTCACTCTCTCCTTCCCTCTCTCACAAATAGATAAATAAATCTTAAAAAAAAAAAAAAAAAGAGTGTGCACTTTTGGGTTCCACTTCAGGTCTGTTCTGTGCCCAGGAAGGGCCCAGGAATCTACATTATAATAAGATTCTGGAGGTATTTTGTATGCATCCTAGAGGCAGTGACATAGAAATTAAGAGCTTGACCTTCCAGGTTGGATACTCCTGGGCAATAACCTCATTCTAGCACTTAATAGTTGTATGCCCTTGGACAAACCATCTGTGGGCTCCGAGCCTCAGTTTCCTCACCTTTAAAAGGGGAGGAATAATACTTCATAGGCTGAAATGAAGACAAACTGATAAAGCTTGCAGCGAGCTTGGCACATTGTTAATACCAAGTGTATGCCAGTGCCTGGTGGCGGCCCTTGCTGCTGTGATTGCTGTTATGCCGCACAGCCTGGGCTTCTGCTCAGAGTGAAATACTGGAAAGGAGCACGGAGAGAAAGGTGTCTAGAATAGAAGAAGAAATGCTTTTATCCCCCCCTCCCCATCATAGCCTGTCCGCTTGTGCAGCTCCTGGACCAGCATATTCCAAAGAAATACCTAGTTGTTTCAAACCATCTGAAGGCTTAGTGCCACCTCCCCTCTATCCAGAACGTAGTCCTGCAGGATTCCAACCTATTGTTAGGAATCAAAACTTGAATTTTCCACTGCCTCCAGCCCCGGGGTCCTCAAGCATGGACTGGGTTTTGGAGTAGTGAAACTCAAGTACCCTTTTGGTCCTGCGGGGGTGGGGAGTGAGTTTGATGGGTTTCAGTGGTTGAGAGCTTGGTCTCTGAGACTGAGAGATTTGGCTGCTCTGCCATTTCCTCGCAGAAATTTCTTGCCAAAGTCCAAGGCTCAGTTTCCCCTTCTTTAAGATGGGGTCATAAGAGTACCTAACTCAAGAGTTAATGTAAAGATTAAAGGAGATAACTAATTAAAGGAGATACTGTAAAGATTAAAGGAGACGTAAAGTGCTTGGCATGGTGTTGGGCATATAGCGAATACTCCAGGGAAAGAATGATACATATAGACAAACTGTGGAATCAGTGTGATAAATGCTAAATGGGAGTAAGTGTAAGGTACTAGGACAGCACAGAAAGGATGCCTAAGTCAGTCTGGGGGGGATGAGGGGAGGAAGACTTCTTAAAGGAGGTGACATTGAAGCCAAAAGCTGAATCACCAGTAGACATTAGCTGAGTGAGGAATGAAGAAGGAAGAGCACGCATGAAGGTCAGCAGATGAGAGCCCAGTATTTTGGAGGAATTTCAGGAGATCAATACCGAGTGAAGAAGGGGAAAGGGCTAAGAAATGAGACCAGAAAGGTAAGCAAGGGCCAGATCCTCAAGGACTTTGTACACCTTTTGGGGTAGTGTTGACTTATCCTGACTAATGAGGGAGCCGTAGTAGAGTCTTGTCTCATTTGTGCTTTGGAGCTGGTACCATGGGGCACTGTGAGAATAGACCAAAGCAGGGGACACTGGAGGCGGGGAGACCCATCTCAAAGCTGATGAATTACCCTTGATTAGAGAGAATGGGGGGCTGGCGAAAATGGATTCGAAAAGCATTTGGGAGGTAAGATTGAGAAAATTTGGTGCCTAATTGGGGTGAGGAAAGAGGAGGTGGAGGGGAGGGAAAGAGGAGGTGCCCAGGAGGGCACTAGGGCTTCAGGGTTGGGGGACTGGGTGGGAGTCACTCACTCAGTCACTCACTGAGATGGGGGACACAGAGGGAGGAATAGATTCGGAGAGAAGGTCCAGGAGGTTGTTGGATACGTGGGTCTGCAGCTCAGGAGAGATGAAGCTGGACAGAAGGATTTCAGAATGTCAGTACACAGGCGGTAATTGAAGTCTTGGGACAGTTCTTGGCCCACTGTTTATTGGCTGCAGGTTTCTGGCCTTTAAATATTTTAGAAGGCGCTGCTGGTGAATGCCCAAACCACTCCTGTCTTCTTGATTGTTTAACGCCTTAGAATGTGCATTAGCCTCCTCCAGTCGATACTTGAGGGGCAGCTCCAGAGACAGGCCTCTTTTTGCAAGGCGGCCTGCTCCGTTCCCCATCAGGACTTCGGATGGACAGACTTTTGATATCTCTGAACCTCACAAAGGTCTTGGGGGCAGAAGAAAGAACCCTCGAGCCAAAAGAAAATAGAGAACTTCTGAATGGGTTATTGAGGGGAGGTGAGCCCCCTACCCCTTGCAGGCATGGATGCCGATTCAAGAAGGTGCTGCAGAGATTCCGTCCTCTCCTGAGTGGTCAGACTGGAGGCTGTCTGGGATCTCTTGACCGTCCTGTGCCTCTCAGATTGGTTTTAGGTGTTGGGGTGAAAAAAGAATACGATTCTTCCGCGTCTCCCTGATTTCCGAGCTCAAAGCCTCTGAAAGATCGCCTAATGCATTCCTTCCCCCTTCAGCCCTGTCCAGTGTAGCAATGCATCATGTCTGACAGTTACATTGAGGACAGTCCCTGCTCAGTCACAGTTGAGTGAATGAGGCCGAGGGTAGCAGAGTAGAGGCCCTGTTTTGAATCCCAACTCACCTGTTCTAGCTGTGTCATCACAGGAGCACTAGGAAACTCTGTACCTTAATTTTCTCATCTGTGACATGGGGGTAATAGCACTTCACTCACAGGACTGAGCATCAGTGGGAGCCAGCCGAACTGGAAGCACCTGGCAGAGCCTCCAGAAAATGTTACTTGCCCCTTTGCGACGCCAGTATATCAAATGTAGTTTATGTGCGATCAGTAAAGACCTAGGGAGGGGCAGCACATGCGGAGCTTGCGACTCCTGATCACAGGGTTGGGTTTGAGACCCACACTGGGTGTGGAGATTGCTTAAAAATAAAATCTCGGGGGTAGAAAAAGACCTATGGATAGTTCTCTGTGATGTTTCAGAAATCGTGATTGCTGAACTCTTTCTTTCTTTCTTTCTTTCTTTCTTTCTTTCTTTCCCTCGCTCTTTCTTTTTCTTTCACAATCTTGTGTTGATCAACATGAAATGCTCTTGGAAAAAGTCTCAAAAAGGTTGGCAGCGTGGAGTAGCATAAAAGAACAGGGAGTCAGGGACTCTGGTTTTCATGTCTGGTTCAGACCTTCACTAACAACTTAGTGACCCTGGGAACCATCGTCCCCGGACTTCCTCCCCGGCCTGGGTTCTGCCTCAGTCAGTGGCTCCGCTTCATCTGTACACACTGGATAACCTGAGTCATTCTGAGCGCTCCCCTTTCCTTCCCCCACCATCTCCTCCCTAATAGAATTAGTCGTCAAGTCATGTCTAGCCTATCTCTGAAATAGCTTCAGAATCCATCCTGTTCTCTCCATGTCTAAGTCCGCTGTCTGGTTCAAGCCCTGCCTGCCTAACACCTGGGCTGCTCCCTCCCCCATGAGCTCATCCTCCACCCTGCTGCTGGTTAATTCTCTAAACAAGGCTCTGATCACGTTCCTCCTCTATTGGAAACCCTTCTATGGCGCTCTGTTTCCTCAGGCATAAAGCCCAAAGTCTTCAGCGCGGTATTCATCTGTTCAAATATTTATGGAGGCTTGCAGGTGCCAGGCACTGTGCTGGACCCTGGGTACCCTGATGAATGCGGCCCAGTGTCTGGCCTTGGGGCGCCCACTGTAGTGTGGAGGAGACACAAATAGAAAGTACGTTAAGACACCAGTAACTCGGGCGCCTGGGTGGCTCAGTGGGTTAAAGCCTCTGCCTTCGGCTCAGGTCATGATCCCAGGGTCCTGGGATCGAGGCCCGCATCGGGCTCCCTGCTCCGCGGGGAGCCTGCTTCCCCCCGCCCCCCCTGCCTGCCTCTCTGCCTCCTTGTGATCTCTCTCCCTCTGTGAAATAAATAAATAAAATCTTTAAAGAAAAAAAAAAAAGACACCAGTAACTCACCCACTCGCTGAAATGCAGCAGGTGGGGAGCCTGGTCAAGGAGAGTGTGAAGAGCCTGCCTTTCTGAGTTCACCGTGCATCCTTGCCCCCGCCCCTCTTTTCAACCGTCCCCGCACCCCTCCGTGCTCACTCCCAGGCCTGTGCCTGCCTTCTCCCTCCTGTCCGGAATGTCCTTTCCTGCTTTCCTTTTGGGGAATGCCTAGGCATCCTGCAAAGCCAGCTCCAGTATCTTTCCTGCCTCCTCCAGGAAGCTTTCCTTGACCCACAGTATGCATTGCTTTATTGGATTACTCATCCATTATTCAGCAAACGGAACAAATTCCTGTCTGTGGCTCCTCGATGGCACTGAAGTAGACTTTTCTGATGGCACCAAACTGTATCCGAATCACCAATGAGACCCTCAGGGTCCTATTTAGTTTGGCACCCCATGCCTAGTACAATACACTCTATAAATACCTGCTGGATGAAGTCATTGTGGTTGCATACCTCAGTTTCTTCATCTGTAAAGCAGCCTACTAATAGCTTCCTGTTTTCTATTTGAGCACTGTTGGCAGGTTCTGCCGGCAGCATCTACGTGTTTGTCAGTGCTCTGTAAACTGTACCGGTGAGGGCTCTAACCCAGGGGAGAGAGCAGAAGGTTTCGTTGCCAGACTGCACCAGACCCAGCAGGCCCCTGGCATGTGATACTGGGAGGGTCAGAAGACCTGCCTGGCACCACCTGGTTTGTTGGTTGCGGGGGGTGCATTTCCCAGGGGGAAGGCCTGGGCCTCAGGTGCCCTAGGCCAGGGGAGTTACTGGGCCCCGGTGTGGTGGGAGGGGGTCTGGCTCCACCTGTGCCTCCAACTCCGTGGGATTTGAGCAGGTCCCTTCCCCTCTTCTTAGTTTCACCATCCAGAAACTGAAGGGGTTAGACCACCACCTCCCGCGCACCCCTCCCATCACACTGCTCCAACTCCCTTGGAATCTTTTTCATTGTTTTCATCCCAGCTCAAAGGCTGCTTTCTCATGGAAACTCCCTCGACTTCACCCTCTTTCCTTTCTGGTTCACGGCTTGTGCGTCCGCTTGAAACACCCAGTTCCTTGTGCTGTTTTGTTAGATGTTATGGAAAGCGTTTCTGTGCCTCTGCCGTTACCTGGGAGCCCCTTCGGACCGGTTCTCACCTTTATACACCCCCACCCCCCCAGGAATATACCTGGCCCGGGGCTTTGCTGACGATGAGTAATGTAACAGCAGCCAAGATTTCTAGATCATTTGCTTTATGCCAGGCACTGTCGTGAGAACTTGTTTTCGAATATCAGTGGTTTTCAGACTGTCTTTTGAGTCACCGTGAGGGGTCTGCAGAGCTCCCTCAGGCTCTAACAAAGGAGGGGGCCCTGCATGGTCGGGGCTCTGGAACCCCCACCGTGCTTCAACCAAAGCCACTTTCTCTTGTCAAGTTTTTAAAATTTTATTTTATCAGAAGATTTAGCTAAAAGTTAGACTGACAAAATTCTGCTGCATTTATGTCTTGTAATCAGCAGAGCGGCCCAGGGAGGGAGAGAGTATTGTATTTTACCCGTGGAGGAGCAAGCTTGGAGAGATGGAGCCAGGGGCCCACAGTGAGAGCTCAGCTGGCGAGTGCAGAGTTTGAACTGAGGTTGGTCTGTGACTTCACTGTAGAGAAGTCTTGCTGCCAGCTCTGGCGGCTTCCAGAGCTTCCAGAGCTTCCAGAGCTCCCCGCGTGCTGAGTGGGGAAGGTGGCAGGACCTGCTTTTGCCCTCGCCCCACCCCGCCAAGAAGCCCCCCTTCCTTGAGCCAGCAGACCTCCTTTAGACGAAGTGTGAGTTTGGCCTCAGCCTCGAGGGAGAGTGTCCCAGAAGTTAGCAAACACAATAAAAAGAGCAAGTCCAGGCTCTCCGCGGCTAGGCCACTAGCGTGCCTTGTAGGTTTATCTCCAGCGTGTCTAGATGGTACCCTCCTCGGAGCTGGCCCCAGCTGCGCCCCGGGCCTCTGCGCCCCGCCCGTCCACAGCTGTGTTGGGGCTGCGCTCTGCCTCGTAGGCAGTTAGAGCTGAGCACTGAGTTTGGGGATCCCTGGCTAGTGGTGTGGGGACATGGACGAGAGCGGGAACGCCCGCTTGTCTGCGCTAAGGGACAAATGGCCTGGGTCCCGGCCCCAGCCCCTCCACACACTGTGTGTGTGCGATTTTTCTGGGCTGGGGTTTCCCGTGTCAGAGCGCTTCACACGCCTGGTCTCTTTTCATTCACACACCAACCTGGGAGGTAGGCACTGTCTGATTCCCATTTCGAACAAAGTGTATTGAGGCTCAGAGAGGGGAAGTCATTAATCTAGTTATTAAGTAGTGGAAGCTGAATTCAGACTGATTTTTTTGACTCTTACTGATTGTACTCTGGTGCCTGAGGAGCAGGGTCTCCCCTGCCTGTCCCCAAGTCACCAGGGAGAAGGGGACATGCTTTTGTATCTTGAGCTGTCCTCAGCTGAGGAAGACGTAGTGTGGCCCGTGCTCTGGACGTGTTGCTCAGGATTGAAGGACAGTGGGGGGTGGGAGGGGTGGGGAACCGCGTTTGCCCTGTGAATCCTCCAGGAGGTAGCAGTGGAGGTAGCACAGGGGGAGGGGTTGGGATTTTGATTCCTTTGCCTCCTCATTCGTTCAATAATTATATAGTGAGCCTGTATTCAGCACTGAGGGCTGGGGCGAAAGTGGCAAACCAGACACGATCCCAGGCCGTCATGGAGCCCCTTGGTGTGATTGGAGGGGAGGAGCCAGGAGAGCAGGCTTCCAGCCCTGACTCCACACATCACTGGTGGTGTGATCTTGGGTAGGTTTTCTCTTCTCTAGAAGCCTTAGGTTGTCCATCTGAGCAATGAGATCCTAATTCCAGCCCCGCCTCTAGGAAAGACTGGCAGTGGCCTGGCTTTCTAACAGTATAGTGTCATGCTGTGGCCGCTGTCTGGCCTTACCATTCTGACTGACAGTTTGCTCATCTTGCAGGGTTGCCCAGGAGCTGGAGGACAAGCGCCCGGAGCCCCTCCGGGCAGCTACTACCCTGGACCTGGAGGGCAGTATGGCAGTGGGGTACCCCCCAGTGGTGGTTATGGAGGGGGTCCTGCCCCCGGAGGGCCTTACGGACCGCCAGCTGGTGGAGGACCCTATGGACACCCCAGCCCCGGGGGACTCCCTTCTGGAACCCCAGGAGGACTGTATGGTGGAGGGGCCCCGGGGGGCCCCTATGGTCAGCCGCCTCCCAATTCCTACGGGGGCCAGCATCCTGGGCCTTATGGACAGGGACCTCCTCCAGGTAAGTAGGGATCTTGGACTCCAGGCACCTCTGACTTTATTTTGAGTTCTCCGGGACCCATCCTTGCCCTTCCTGTGGGTGCGCAGGCAGCCTGGTCTCTGGCGCCCTGGCATCTTGCCTGTAGCCCCAGCTTGCATCAGCAGAACACGAAGTCTGCGAGGTAACTTTGCTGCGGCGACAGCAACTCCAGAATCACTTGGGCTTGCGACAACAAACATTTATTTCCATTGCTTGCTCATGCTTCCTGACTCTTGCTTACGTGTCCGCAGCTGTGGTTCTGGCTGCTGAGGTTCTGTGCCACTTGTCTTTTCCTTCCAGATCCAGGCGGAAGGAGCAGCCCCTTAACTGGGATAGGCTGTTCTTGTGGCAAGACAGATCGGGAGGGCTAGCAGGAATGCACAGTGCCTCTGAAAAGGTTCTGTGTCGAAGTACTTTACATCTTTTCCGCTTCTATTCCTTCTGTGGGCCAAACCCCATCCCCTGGTCACTGCCTGACGTCAGTCGGATGGGAGTGGATATTGCTGTCCTGTGGGGGCTCTGCAAGCCACCAGGCGGTGGAGAGGATGCACTGTGCCCTTACCGGGGTTCCGCAAACAACGGCGGCAGTGGGCTGTGGGGAGAACCCACTCCTGTGTGAGGGAGACTGGCCACTATATATAGAAAGGGAAGATGGTGTAGTTGTTGAAAGCCTGGGCTTTTGAGATCAGGCCACGTGCTGACCTGACTGAATGACTTCTCTTCTTTACGCCTCGATGTCCACATCTGTATAATGGGAGGATGCCATTACCTGACAAGATTATTAATAAGGATTTGATGAGAAGGTGGAGGTAAATGCTGGGTACTGTGGGAAGGACTTAATACACAATATTCTGTGAGCGGACTCATTCTGGGACGGTCTCGGCAAAGATGTGTTCCGCATGTAACGTGCTAGCACTCGTGGTGAGGGCCTCGCCCCTGAGAGATACTAAGGCAGGCAGGAGAATGATGGGATGCAGGGAGGGTAAGGAGCAGAGATGCTGAAAGTGAGGGATTGGACAAGGTGGGGGGTGGGGGATTGGAGATTCAGTGGAGGCAGAGGATCCTGGTGGGGGGTTCAGACTGAGTGACCTCAGACAGGGCCAGGGAAGGTGAGCGTCTAGACCCCCATTTCCTCCCAGACTCATTCAGTCGGCCCCTTCGCAGAATGCTTATTCCCGGGAGACCAGGCCAGCAGCACGCAGCCTGGAAGCACTCTGTTGCCCCTGCAAGGCCTCCCGGGAGCAGCATTCCCAGGCAGGTGGCCGGGAGGGAGAGCTCGCACCCCGGGGGTTCCAAACACTGAGTCACTGGCATTTATCTTGTCAGAGCCCCGAGCTTCTGGCTGTTTGCTTTCAGCGCAGCAGCTTCGTGGGGGAGTTCCTCAGCTTTCTAAAATCGTGTCTGGGAGGCCACTGCAGGTCAAGGAGCCCCTCTCTGTGAGGCTCATCCCTTTCAGGCCCAAGGCCAGAGATCACCTCTGGGGCTGCGGAGAGTGGAGAGATGTGTCTCCGACTCTTAGCTGCTTCCCACCTGCAGCTTCCTGTCACGTGGCCTCCATTGCCTCCTCTCCGGTGCCGCTCGTGCCTCCCTGGAGCTCACCCTCATGGGAGTCACCTGGGAGGCCCCAGCTCGGCCCCACTGGATGAATCCAGGAGCTAGAGTGTCAGCACCACTGCTCTGTGGGACAGAGCTGCCCGCCGAAGGTGCCCCACGGCCCTCAGGAAAGATCCTGCAGGTGCTCAGAACCCGGCGGGCCTCTCCAGCCTCCACACGTCCAGGGACTGTCCCCGCTGCCCACCTGAGTCCCGCCGAACACACTGCCCCTGCCGCCTGCGTTCCTCCTTCCCATCACAGCTCTTTTCTCCCCCTTTCGGTCAGCCGTTCTCTGGGAAGATGTGCCCACACGTGCTGTCAGACCCTTTGCCGAAGCTTTATTCTGCTTTTCCCTCAGTTGCTCATCACACGGCCCTGGGAAGTAGGTCTGTTTGGAGTGGGGCGATCAGTACTCAGAAAACTCAGCCGTTTGTCTAAAGTCACATAAGCTAGTGAGGCTCAGAGCTGTTTGCTTCCAGGGCCTGGGCTCTTTCGTGCAAACTGCCTAGACCACACGTCCCAGAGACTCTCTTCGCCCGGGGCCACGGCCCTCGCTCCCTGTGGCACAGCTGCTGTTTCAGAAAGGCACTGTGGGACCTGCCTGGGTTTCCCATACACAGAGGCCCACCTAGGCCCTCGGTTAAGCAGACCTTTTTCTCCGGGCCTCACCTCTGGGACTAGGCGGTGGTTTCTGCGCTCCACCGCGGCCCGTGGCTGCCTCTGATGCTGCCTTATGGGAAGGATCCCTTTTGGTGGCCAGTTCACTCACTCAGCTTTCCAGCACTGCATAACTCTGGCTTTTTCCTAAGATAGGCCTGCGTGCTTCTCCACTGTCACCTCCCACCCCTTCACCCTGCGTGTCTTTCCAAATGAATGATCCTTTCCTCCACTTCTTGACAGACACGAAAGCTCTTTGAACCACAGCAGCACCAATAATCAGCAGTTAGGTAGTACTTAGATTGTACCGGATGCTGACGTCACAGTAACCTTGTGAAGTAGATGCTCCTGTCCTCACTTGACAGATAAGAAAACTGAAACAGAGAATTTAAATAAACCGAGGCCGCACATGGGGGAGCTGGGACTTAAACCACGAGGCCAGCTCTGGCATGAATGGAGAACCTTCCCTGTCTGGGTCTGGCTCCATGCTAGCCCTTGGGGACTCAGAAGTGAGTTAGGCTGGGAGCTTGCCACAGCTTACTCCAACTCTGACCTGGAAGAGAGTAGAAGAAAACACGCACACCGGTGATGAGGGCCCGAAGAGAAAGTACAAAGGAGAGGGGAAGGAAGCCTGTCCAGAGATGGGACAATAGGGAAGACTCTATGGAAGGAACGGCATTTTATTTGGTTCTTTCAGGGGGAGAGGAAATGATGCAGAGAGATGAGGGAGAAGGGGTCCATGGCAGGGAACTGGGAGTAAAGCTTTTGGTGGGAATAAGCGGGGATGGCTGAGAGCGAGTCTGATGCTTCATCTGGGCTGGCACAGAGCTGTGAGGGGGACAGAGTGGGAGAGGTGGGCAAGAGTGGACCACGTTGTGGAGGGACCCGGAATGCTGGATTAAGGCTGCTGGACTGTTTCGTAGGCAGTGGAGCCTTGAAAGAGTTTTGAGTTGAGGCGGGGGGAAATGGGTTAGAACCGAGCTGGACTTTAGAGATTACTTGATAGCAAGTGGAGAGTGGCGGAGAGTAACTGTAATGGTGGTTTGGTTAGGCCTTTTGGTCTGTTAGAGCAGTCCACGTTGAGAGGTGTCCGAACCAGGGCCGGTGCATGGGAATGCGGGGGGCGGGGGGGGTGGGACGGAACTGGGCAGCTCTCTGGGTACTTGGGGGCGAGGAGGTATCAGATGTCTCCAGGGAGCTTTGGGGATGGGATCATGCGTTGGAACTGATGGGGGAACGAGAAGAGGTGGAATTTCGTGGCTGTAATACACTCTGGTGGCTCCTGATGGAAAGTGTCCACTGTCGCCGTGTCAGGGAAATCAGACATGGACCAGACCTGGTTCCTACACCAGAGAGCCCCCTGCTGCTGTGACTCAAAATACCTGTTTCTGGGCTGTGCATGTTAGCTGCTCAGCAAACATTTTTGGATTCCCAGTATGTGGAGAAGAGAGAATCTTCCTTTTCAGAGCATTCTTAGTCAGCTGGAAAGTCCCTGTTCCCTAGAAACTTAAAATCAAAGAGAGGAATGACGGGGACACTGTAGGAAAAGCCCAGCAGATTCACAGAGTAGGAGCCAGCTACAGATACTCCTTGAGTCTACGCTCAGAGACTCTACCCTGAGTCTTCCATCAGGGTCAGGCTGTTGGCTGGATGGAAGATGGGGTAGGTGGCCTTGTGAGGCTTTGTGGGTAAGGACAGCCTGTCCCCGGGGAGGCACCGAGGCCGGCCCTCCCCAGCATGTCCTTGGACTGGCTCTGAGACCGGCCTCTGACTTCTCTGGTTTGCACATCCGCCCTACCCCCCCACCCCCCAGGTGCCATTCCTCCCAACGTGGATCCTGAGGCTTACTCCTGGTTCCAGTCCGTGGACTCGGATCACAGTGGCTACATCTCCCTCAAGGAGCTGAAGCAGGCTCTGGTCAACTCTAACTGGTCCTCTTTCAATGACGAGACATGCCTCATGATGATCAGTGAGTCCTGGCCCTTCCCCGGGGGCTGCGGGCTTGCGGTGGGGCAGAGCCATCTGACATGGCAGGTGGGCAGCCATTCGGAGGAGAAATCTTTCAGACAGGGAGAGGACTTCAGGCAGGAAGCTGGGTTCAAGGTGACATCCTCTGGACTGAAAGCTCTTTCCCTTAGATCTGGTCTCAAGTTCTAGACCCTGTTGAGCCACAGGGTCCATTTTCCATTCTGCAGAATGGGACTCTCTGCGCTGGTGGCAGATGGCACAGAGGGGGTTAGCTGCCAGCTGGGCCACACAAATGTGGTTCTGGAAGGGCCAGGGCTGAGGGTGGCTGGGGCGGGGCTGGTCCACACTGAGAGTCTATCTCTCTGGGCCTCAGGCCTGTGGTTCTGTGGAGTCTCCTACTCCAGCCTGGGTGCTGCCCGAGGGCCCTAGGCCCTCCGTCCTGAAGCTTTTCTTCCCTCCGTTCCCTCTCCGCCCAAGACATGTTTGACAAGACGAAGTCAGGCCGCATCGACGTCTATGGTTTCTCAGCCCTGTGGAAGTTCATCCAGCAGTGGAAGAACCTCTTCCAGCAGTATGACCGGGACCACTCCGGCTCCATCAGCTACACGGAGCTGCAGCAAGGTGAGGGCCGTGGGCGGGGCTGGGCACGCAGGCAGAGCCCCGCTTTCCCGTTCCCTCCCTGGGGGAAGCCGGTTTTCTCTGGCCTCCCACTGCCCGTCTGCTCGGGAACATGCTGCTCTCGGCACAGGCGCGCTCCACATCTCGTCTGTGATCTGGCTGCGACACTGAGCCAAGATCCAGGGCGAGGGAGCCCCCGGTTCCGGGATGAGGGCTCGACCCCCTCAGAACGGCAGTCCTGGCTGTGCTGGGAACCCCGCAGCCCAGGGCACCTGGGACCAGGACCGGCAGCTGGTAGGGCTCCTTCCTCTCTGGTTTCTAGCATGCTGAATGGAAAGAGCCATGTACGGGGACGCAGAAAGCTGGTTTCTGTTGCCAGCTCTGCTAGAAGGCAGTTTCCTTCCCAACTCGGGGACCCAGACGGTGCTAAAAGTGACAGTCGGCTCAGGTGACCTGAGCCCGTGGCTCCAGGCCCGGTTCCGAGTCTGACTTCAGAAGATGGGTGGTTCGTGGGGTGGTTAGAATCTGACAGGGAGCTTTGCCACCTGAGAGGGAGAAAGGGCTCCCCAGAGAACCCGGCCCTTCGCCCCGGCCGTGGATTTCAGTCAGACCGGGGAGCCCTGTGGGTGGGGGTGAGCTCCCGGTGTCTGCACCCTGGTTGAAGGGAAAGGACATGACCTGTACTGAACATGTTCTCTTTTGCCCCATCCTGTCCTGGATATGGTGAGGGCGAGACTGTCACAAGATGTGTATTTACTGACTGCTTGCTGTGGGCCGGGCGCTGTAATAAGCACTTCAGCTCTGTTCCATCATTCGTGCTCCCTGGGTGAGAGCTGGTGTCTGTTATTCCCCACCCTTACGTGAGGGATCTCTTCTTATTCCCCTTTTGCAGATGAGGAAACCAAGGCTGAGTTTAGGGAACTTGCCTAAGGGCCACATAGCAAAAGGGGAGCTTTTAGCCTCAGCTGGTAGAAACGTGGAGAGGGAGAAAGGAAGCCCCCCAGGTGGGGGACACTGTAGCATGTAGGCCATGGCCTTGGAACCTCCCAGAAGCCTTGCCTGGGGAGATGAAGGTTTTATTATTTTTAATAAATTCCACCAAGGGCTTATTATGTGTCAGGCACTGTGCAGTGCTTCACGGGATCCCCTCTCCTAGTCTTACTAGGACCTACAAGGTAAGTATTAGCCCCACTTTCGAGAGGATAAGACAGAGGGTTAGCAAGGTTAAGCAACTTGCTGAGGGGCTGTCTTGACTCCAGAGCAGGCCTTTGTCATGCCTCCCTCTGTGCCATACTGCTTCCGGAGTCCGCTCTGGGCAAGGGGGTCCCGGGGGCTCAGGCTTCCTCCTGTAATGCAGAAGAGTCCCAGAGGAACATGGTTAGCCCCGTGTCATTCTGGGACCCCCTGGGCCCGATTGAACAGAGAGTAACGGAGATTTGGAGAAAGGGATTGGGGCTTTCCAGCCAAGGGGAACATCCAAACAGAGCCCCTTTTGGGCTCCCGCCATCTCGGACAGACCCTAGGGACTTCTGTCCCCTCTCCGATTTGGTGCTCACCTCCTCAAAGTCCCTTGCACTGCTGGGCTCCCCAGAGCTGGTTGATGGCCATGCTCACGGTGGGGTTTTGTGTCTGCTCTCCGTGCCTCTCCTCCGCAGCTCTGTCCCAGATGGGCTACAACCTGAGCCCCCAGTTCACCCAGCTCCTGGTCTCCCGCTATTGCCCGCGCTCCGCCAGCCCCGCCATGCAGCTGGACCGCTTCATCCAGGTGTGCACCCAGCTGCAGGTGCTGACCGAGGCCTTTCGGGAGAAGGACACAGCCGTGCAGGGCAACATCCGGCTCAGCTTCGAGGACTTTGTCACCATGACAGCTTCTCGGATGCTCTGAGCCGGCGCATCTGGGGAGAGTGGAGTGGATCAGGGACCTTTCCTGGCTCCTGAGAGTGGGAGAGGCGTGTGGGCCTCTCCTCTTTTCCTGCCCCTCCTAGAAAAAGATTCTCCCTTGCCTGATGCAGCACTGTTTCCGAAGAGGGCTGCAAGTCCCATGTACCCGTCACCAAATCGTGGGGACCTGGGCTGAGGCCACACAGGTAGCGGCCTGACCTAACAGAGGACTGGAAGTTGAATGTCCTCAGAGCCCTGAGCATTTAAATGGCCCCGCCTTGTGCCAGGAGCAGGAGATGTCAGTCACTGCCATGGAGTGAGTAGTGCCCAGTCAGCTGAGCTCCGGCCTCTGGCTGTCCCTTCTGCGCCCTGACACCAGCGGTAAGTGTTCATCACCGTCTTGCCATTAGCACCTGAGCCCCCTCACCCACGCCGTCTTGTCCGATGAGCCCAGTTTCTCCGAAGTGGAAGCTAACCAAGCAGGAGAGAGGTTTGTCTGCGGGACCAGGTGGCTTGGGTTCCACGAGCCCCACGCCCCAGATCGGCGCGCGTGTGGACTTCCAGCTGCCTGGGTGCCATCCCTGCTCGGGGAGCTCGGACAGTCTGCTCTCGGCGCCCTCGGCCAGGTTCCCGCTCTGCAGCTTGGACCCCTCCCTTGCCTGCCATTCTCTGCTTGGCTTCAATCCCCAGGGGACAGTTGCCACCTCCCACTGCCAATGCTCTTTTTTTATTTGTGTTTTTTTTTTTTTATTTCGGGGCCAAAAGTCCAGTGAAACTGTAAGCTTCAATAAAAGGACAAAACTCTGAAGTCCCACACGTCCCTCCCATCCCACCTTCCTAGCTGCTGTTTCATCTGCACAATTTCACGCGTGCGCGGCTGTTCGGCGACTCATTTCTTCTTCGTTCAGTGAACATCAGAGTGCACACCATACACCACACGGTGCGGGAATGGCGTCTCGGGGGGACGTGGCCCACATGGGACTGGTCCCATTTACCAGAGTGGAGCTGAAGCGTAGGGGATGCCCAGGTTCGCATGTTCTGTCACCGTTTTAGGACTGCACTCTGGGCTGCAGGCACCACCCCAGACTTCACAGCATGGCCTTTTTATTATCTCGAACCCTAGCTTTATCTTCCAGACAAACCGCATTTATTAAGTCATAACTTTCCCCCATTTTTATTAAGCACAGACATCTGTCCTTGGTAGCTGGGTCTCGAGATCAGCGTGATAACCAGCCTATACCAAATGTCTAGAGTGATCTGACAGAATTTCAATCAAAAGCCAAGACACCAGACATTCTGGTTGGGGGGGGGGCGCTTATCACGGGCACTGGTGTCATAATCCTTTTGCTCTTGGGGATGAAGATAAGAAAGCTCTGGTCCCGCAGGAGTGGTTGGAAGCAGCTCAGTGAGGCCCTGCAGGTGTGTCGGGCTTGGCCAGTTCAGCCCTTTCATCCTCTGGGCTATTGTTCTGCTAGATGCTAGCACCAGCTTAGGTGGAACCCAGTTCCGAGGCCAACCTCCACCCAGGGTTAGAGTCCTCTCTGTTGCCCCATTGTGAGTCCCGCTTCTGCCTGCCAACCTCCAGTGACAGCTCAGCGCCCTTCCAGGAAGCAGGCTTCCTCTCTGACCAGCAGACACTTCTTCCTGATGAGATTCCAAATCCTGCCACCTTGAAACCTTCCTCCCCCCATCCCCCTTGGGACTACGGTTTTTTCTCTTGGGCCACTCAGGAGCGCTTTCACCCCTTTCTGCAAACCCCGCCTCTGGCTACCTGGCACCTGCCATGTTCCCCTGAGGCCTCCCTTCCCTGGACTGGGTGGTCCCTGGTGCTTCCGCAACTCTCCCCTGAGCATCGCTCACCTTGGCATCCGGCCCTCTGAATTTTCTCCAGTTCATCTGAACCTCCCAAAGTGGAGGCCTTGAGCCCACCATTGGACTGGGTTCAGCCAGCGGAATAGAGTAGAATGAGGCCATTACAGGAAGCTTCTGTCGTTCGCTCCCACTGCTCCAAGTGTCGACTGAAACTGTCTCTAGGATGGTCCTAATCACAGTTTCAGCCTCGTGCTCAGCCCAGGCTCCTTAGCCCCGGACCTGGGTTGGTCCCCGTGGGTATGGTTGGTTCCGAACTTGGGAGCCCGCCCTCACACACTGCTCTGCACACTGCACCTCCAAGCCTGGCTACACGGAACTTCACCCACAGCTTGGGATCGCAAGGCCAGCAGAAGCAAGAAGGAGTGGGGCGGCCCATCCCACCCGGCAGCACCTGAATACCTGTGGAAATGGCCACAAGCAAGCCCTGGGTTGGTGGGTCGCCCAGAGAGCGGACGATGTGCTTAGCCCATAGCTTCCACCTGCTCTGGGAGAAGTGTGATGCCTAAGAGGAGGAGCGCTTAACCATCTCTGGGCTGGGCCCCCCGCAGGACTGTGTTTTTGCCCCATTTTTTGATGGGGGAGGTCAGAGGGAGCCCCGAGCTCCATTAATCAAGTCAATCAGAGCTGCCGGGGGTGGGGGGGGTGCACGGCCAAGCTGGCCCCGCCAGATGTCTCCCGCCCCTCAGCAGAGCCCTCCTCGGGCCCGCACTCCACTTCCTGCCCTAGCAACGAGGAGCGGGGCCTCCGGCAGCCCTCTAATCATCGTGGTGGCAGACAGAGCACGTCTGGGGCTCTTTCTTTTTATCCTGTGAGTTCATAGAAAATAAATGCAAGCCTGATTTCCGAGAAGGTGAAGATAACAGTAAATCAGTCTGTTAACCCCGCTGTCTGCTCCCGCATCTCCCTTACCGCCCATAGGCAGGTGGGCCCAGATGTGTCACAGCAGACACATGTGTCCAGACATGTGCATGTGTCAGGACACAGCAGATGTGTCCAGGACCCAGGTCCTGGGCGTCAGAGGATTGGCACCGCCTATGGAGGCAGTGCTGCGTGTGCCCTGAAGCCCATCTGGGATCCAGCGTGTTGAGGGGCGGTGGTCAGCAGATCCCAGCATTCCAGTGCTGCCTGGTCTCCTCCCCTCCCCCAAGCTTCCCCACCTTCTCTCTCCTCGCCTCAGCAGCACAGATTCTGTGCAATGACAAGGAAAAGGAACATTCAGTGTCAGGCTTTTAATTACAATTGCTTCAGGCTGCTGGCCTCCATGCCAAATGGCCACACGGAGAATGTTCTAGCACACCAGAAAGCCAACGGGGTCCAGTCTGCGGTGCACCCGGCACCTGGCGAGGATGGGGCTGTGTTCCTACCAGGGAGAGGCTGGCCCCCGATTCGTACACGTGGGCCTCAGAGCAGCTGGGCTTTCCGCTGGAGCCACTGGGCCAGATGGCACTGCCCGCCGGGACCCTTAGAGCAAACTCCAGGGAAGGCCTGTAATTGGGTAGGAGAGGGATCTTTGGGAGGGAGACCGAGCTGCGGAAGGATGATGGGGATGGATGATACCATGGGGCACAGCCACGCTAGAGGAATAGGATAATCCCGTCCACAGCACTTCACCGTCTACAGCGAGCTTTCCGCTTTCTCGAGCATGCTTAATCCTTCCATCAATCCTGCTTAGGAGACAGGCTCAGAGAAGGGAAGTCACTTGCCCAGAGTTAAACAGGCAGAAAACCAGGTCTGCAGCCCCGGCCTCCCACTGCATCCAGCAGTCCGCACGAGGAGCCAGGGGAGCAGCCCAGGCGGGAAGCAGCTCGCACCCCCTGGAGCCACCAGGGCAGTCCTCGCTCAGGGCAGCACCGTGGTGACACTGGTGAGCACCACGTGCTCAGGGACTTTGGAGACGGAGCACCGGCTGTGCAAGGACAAGGACTTGTGGCTAGCAGAGGAGCGGGGGCTGGGGGCCTTCGGAGAGCCGCAGGGACCCAGGCCAGGCAGGCAGCAGGAGAAGGCGGCCTTAAACTGCTCCCGGAATTTGCCTTGGTTGGAGACAGAAGACACAGCCATAAGGAGATGGATGAAGCAGGAAGGGCCTTGGGCCCAGGGACACCCACGCAGCTCCAGCCAAGCTGCCTGTGAGGGGGCGGGAGGGCAGAGGAGAGCTGGGACGAAGAAAGCCCCAAGGCGACCTCGGCTTTGCCAGGGAGAGTGAGGACAGAGGGCCCGGAGCAGTTCCCAAGGAGAAATGCAATTTTCATCTGATTCCTTGACTGCGCTCTGGCCCTGAGCCCGGTTCAGAACGTGGTGTCTGGCTCAGGGGCCCCGGGGCCTCCTCTGCCCTCCTTGGTGGGGAGGGGGAGGGGCTCGGACTCACCAGCTGTGGCTAGGCTGTCCCCACCCGTGCCCCACAGTGACGGGAAGGACAGGAGCAGCCTGCATGAGGTCCTGCAAGGGGCACTTCTGCCTTGCCCCCCTTCCCCGCCGCTCCCCTGCTGGTCCCAGCTTCCTCAGAGGCTGGCATCCTTTATCCTTACTTCACGGGTGAGACGCACAGAAGTGCAGTGACTTGCCCAAGGTCCCCCAGCCTAAAGTCAGGCCCAGTTCTCACTCCAGAGCCCTTCTCTTGAAGGGGAGGACCGAGTAGGGAAGAAGGGACTACCACAGGCAGCTCGGTCAGCCAGAGGACACCAAGGAAACAGATGGTGTCTGGAGCAGAAAACTTGATCACACTTCGTCAGCGAGCAAGCCTCTCCGGTGCCCCAGCAGAGGGCCAGGCACACAGTAGGTGCTCAACAAACGGACACAAGACAGGCATGCCCCCACAGGAAGTCTGGCTGCCGCTTCTGCTGCTACCCTTAGCTCTTCCGTTCCCAGCCCCTCCTTCTTCAGCCTTTTCCTAAAGATCTTTGTTCCCAGCCTTGAAAAGGCATCTGGACCAGTTAGGCTTAGCTCTAGAGCCACACTTCTGCTGAGCCCAGGTGGGTCCGAGGGGGGAGGTATTACCACCCGGAGCCTGGGAGGTTGGGAGAGGAGGTGCAGACCATGGGACAGAGGAGGGGAGTGGCCTGGGGCGGGGCTAGGGGACTGGGGATGCCTGGACTTCCAGAGAGGGGAGCAAGAAGCTTGGTATTGGAGGCAGGTGGATCCAGGGACAGCCCCCCACATTCTGGCCACTCTGCCAGTTCCTGTCTAGCCAGGCATGGGGAAGCCCTCCCCCAGCCCTGGGCTGCCTCCGCTGGTGACCCTCCCTTACCCGATGACTTGGTTATGCAGTCATCTTCTTGGGTGGGAGCTCCCGGGCCCTCTTTCCCCTAGGCCTGGCTCCCCCTGGAGCCTGTGTTGGCCAGACAGGGCCAACTGGAGGGTTCCGCTGTGCAGGCAGCAGGGGGAAGGGGAGGGGAGCTGGCCTAGCCCCTCCCTTTCCCACCCGCTCACTGGTCTGCATGATCCACACAGTTGGATCCTGGGTGCTGGTCAGCTGTTTCTGGCGACTTTGGGGAGAATGGCCTGTCTCCCACTCAGACCAGGGCTCCTGGGCGGGGCCAAGGCTTCCCCGAATGGAAGTTCCCAGAGCCAGCTCAGGACCCCCAGGCGGGAGCAGGGACATCCTCTCCTGCCTTCCCTTTATTCAGCCTGGATTGGGGGTGTGCAGACTGTTGTCCCGAGGACTGCCGCCCCCCACCCCGGCCCCCTGCCTCTCCAGCCCACTCACCACTGAGGAAGTTGTAGATGATGGGGTTGGCGGCGCTGTTGGCATACACCAGCCAGTGGGAGAAGGTGAAGCAGGCATAAACGGCTTCTCGGTCACTGGCTTGGCGGAACATCCCGAACACCCTAGGACCAGGGGAGGACAGTCCGAAACGGGGTAGATGTGTGTGTATGTGTTCCTGTTTGTGTTGGGCGGGAGTCACTATCCTTATCTAAAACACAACAAAGGGGAAGTGACTTGACCAAGGTCGCCCAGCTCACGAGTGGCTATCAAGTGCAAGAGTTCCCTCTGCCCCTTCTGTCCCACAGGTGGCCCTTCCCTGGGCCTTTAGGTCTGAGGTCTTGAGCACAGAGAGTTTGACCAGCGTGGCTGTAGGGACAGGGACCATGGTCCATCTGCTCGGTCACTGGCTCTCAGATCCCCTGGGACCCCCACCCACTTCCTCACCCAACCTCGCAGCAACATGAGGAGTCAAGCAAGACATCATCCACTAGGAAGGTGCAGAGAAGTAAAGTGACATGCCCGAGATCACAGGAAGTGATCCAGGAAATGGCCAAGCACCAACTCGCACAGAGACTGTCTCCTGACAAACAGCCCGCTGCTCTCTCCCGGCGCCCCACGGCCCCTCCCTTGCTGAGCCCCTGGTTCCCTCTGCTTCCAGCGCTTTCCTCCCGACACCTGCGGGCCTGCTCCCTTGGTCCCTCCCTTCTTCAAGTCCCTGCCAAATGTCAGTCATTTCCTCAGATGAGCCTTTTTTTAACCTTCATATCTAAAAAAAAAGATGAAAAAATAAACACAAAAACCCCACTAACCCGTCACCGTCGCTCTCGGTGCTCTTCCCCTATCTTGTTTGTCTTCATAGCGGTATCCCTGCCTTCCAGCACGGGGGAGACTATTTCTCTGTCCCACTAGATGTCCCCTCCGTGAAGGCGGAGACTGTCCCGTGTGCGTGGTCACTGTGCTCCCCGCCCCTCCCCACCCCCGGCGCGCTGATGGTGGAGCGGAGAGTTGGAGGAATTTTCATAATTCCCCTGCAGGCATTACTCACACTTTACGGGCAAGAAATTAAGGCTGGGAGGCTCAGAGAAGGGACGTGACCCACCCCGAAGGCCACACACTGGGTGAGGACGAGAGGCCATCTTTCCCCAGAGCAGAGGGAGGCCGCCAGGTGTCCCCTCCCGCTCTCACCTCTTGAGGACATTGAGGACGCTGATGGGCAGGTAGCAGAGGGCAAAGACCAGCAGCACCACCATCAGCATCTTGGCCGTCTTCCTCCGCGCCCGCATCTGTTTCATCTCGGCCAGGAAGGCCCGGGCCCGGGGCGGGGGCTCTGCGCTCAGGCCTTGCCCCTGGTCGTCCGACTGGTCTGAGGGCCGCTTCCAGTTCCTCACCAGGGCCAATGTGGTGCCGGGGATCTGTCCGGCACACGCGCACACACGCGCGCGCGCACACACACACACACACACACGCACAGAGCTGCGGTGGGTGGAGCTCCTCAGGAGGGCCATTCTCTGCTGGGTCCTGCTCCAGGGGGACCCTGGGGTGGGCTGGAGGTGGGCCAAGGGAAGGAACCCTTGCAGGAGGGAGGAACCTAATATTCATGATGAAGACCAACACTCGGGACTGGAGGGGAACCATGTCCTTGCATCTCCCACGAGCTCGCTGTGAGCCCCCCACGGCACGCCTTCAAGGAAGGGGGTCCTGGCCCTCAGTTATAGATGAAGGAACTGAACCTCAGAGAGGCAGGGGACTCTAGAACATCCTCCTGAGCTACACATCCATCCTCCTTAGGCGGTCGCTTCCCGTGGTGGGGGTAGGGGCGGTGGGGTGAGTTGTGCCCCCCACCCCGGCCTCTGCCTGACCCCAGGAAGGCCTGGACAAGGAGCAACCAGGTGAGCAGGGGAGCAGGGGAGTAGGGGAGCGGCACGGAATGGCCTGGGCCTCAGAGCACAGTCCCTGCCTCGCTCACGGCCCAGAAACCTAGGAGGGCTCCAGGCTTCCGGAGCAGCCACAGATATCCTTGAAGCCTCTCACACCACTGGACACCCGAATTGCCCCCCCAAAGAGGGGCATGGGGCTAGAGTTGAGGCAAATTGGAGTCTTGGGTCAGCTCGGCCACTCACGAGCAATGTGAGCTCGCTCAACTCGCTCTCCGAGCCTTGGTTTTCTCGTCTATTAGAGGACAGTGACTCTTGCCATCTGGACTGGGGGCTACCAGGGGCAGATGCCGGTGTCGGTGGGCTGCGGGCTGGTCATCTTCTGGTCTGCATCCCCTCCTTGCGCACGCATGGGACCCAGGACACCCTAGTGCCCAGAAGCTCTGAGCCCTCCCCTCCCTCCTCAGTCATCCCCCCCCACCCCTGGCACCTGCTGTCGGTGGGTCTGTAACAGAGCCCAGCCAGCGGGCCCCGGAACCAGAAAGGCCCTTTCACCCATTGGCTGCGGCAAGTTGGCTCCCCTTCGTCAGCATTAGCAAAGCTGGTTCTACTGCGCTTCGCTTAGATCGGTGTAAAGATGTTGTGAACCAAGTGCCGAATTTGGCAAAAACACAGAGGTGGTGGTGTTGTGGGGCTGACCTAGGCATTGGAATGCCACTGCTCTTCCCCTGGCTGGCTGAGGGGCTCAGGAGAAGTGGCTTTGCCTCTCTAGGTCTCCGTTCTCTCACACATTCAGTTGGGGATAACATATGAGTGTCGAGAGGAGGCAAGACAAGCTGGAAGTACGCGGTGCAATAAAGGGCAGCTACTGATGGCAGAATGATGATTAGATTTCAGATACTGAAACCAGTATCAGTGACTAGTCGGTTCCAGGGTCGGCACCAGCACTTTGGCCTTGTCTTCGACCTGTCCCTGGGCCTTGCCTCTCTCCGGTGGCAGCCAGGATGGCGGGTTCTGTCTATTCCCTCAGACCAGTATCCCCTTCCCCCCACCAGCCCGGACAGGGACACCAGAGTGGGCCTCACCTGGCGGCCCCAGAGCTTGCGGAAGATCTGGAAATAGGCCATGGCCATGAGGCCCAGTGGGGCCAGGTAGGTGACAATGAAGAAGCAACTGTGGTAGATCTTGGGATAGAGGTCATCTGTAGGGGTCAAGAGACACAAGGGCAAGAGACATGACTTCCAGGAGCCTCCAGCCTGTTCCTCTTAGCAACGCCTCCCTGCCCCATTTGGAGCCGTGGAACCAAAGCAAGCTGCTGGGCCTCTTACCGACACCTCGGCAGAGAGACCCTGGAGGTACCCACCCTGGAGGTATCCTCGCTAGACACCTGCTGGATGGCATCCATCAAGGGGTTACCTGCCCTGCGGGGGTACCCCATAGAAGCCTGCTCTGAGGCTGTCCTTCTGGGAGATGGTCACTCCGCGAGTGCCGCCCCAGAAGCGTACTGACAGATGCCTGTCCTAGGGGCACGTGTCCCGGAGGCGCCCACTTCAGGGCTGCCTGCTGGAGGCCCCCACCGTTACCTGCCCAGTGTTCATCGCAGACGGAGAAGAGCCGGGTGCGGTTGGCTAGCTCCGGCAGCACGCTGCTGGATTCCATGACGGCAGCCTGGGGCACCATGACGGCCAAGGACACGGCCCAGATCCCCAGGATGGAGCCACGGGCGCGCCGGGCGGTGCTCTTGAACAGTAGCGGGTGGCAGATAGCGTACCAGCGGTCCAGGGCGATGAAGCTGAGAGTCAGCACTGCCACCGACACAGACACGGCCTGCCCCATGGGGACACGGCGTCAGTCAGCTCGGGGGCCACCCACACACATGGGGTGAGTGATGGGGCGCGGAGTCCGGAAACGCCAGGCGTCCAGATATGGGGCAAATCCTGACTGCACCGCTCACGGGTCGTGTAGCTTTGGGCAAATCAGTCACCTTCTCTAGAGCCTCGTCTGTGAATGGGAATATGTCCTCCCCCTGGCGGGATTCTTGTGAGAATCCATGAAATCACGGGTGGGAAATGTCCAGGTCGAGACCTGGCACACAGTGGGTGCTTCCCTACTATGAATAGCAGCCTAAGCTTATGGGACCTACTATGCGCCAGGCACTGTTCTCATTATCCTCACAACAACCCCATGGTGCATGCTCTTACCCCACGTTACAGAGGAGGACACAGAGGCACAGGAAGGTGAAATAATTTGCCTAAGGTGCACTTTCTCCCCACCCTCTTTTTACTCTCAGTGCTTTCCCAGGGTTAATCTGTTGAGTGGTAGGGGCCCCTGGGTGGCTCAGTGGGTTAAAGCCTCTGCCTTCAGCTCAGGTCATGATCTCAGGGTCCTGGGATCAAGCCCCGCATCTGCAGAGCAGGGAGCCTGCTTCCTCCTCTCTCTCCGCCTGCCTCTCTGCCTACTTGTGATCTCTCTCTCTCTCTCTCTCTCTCTCAAATAAATAAATAAAAAATCTTTTAAAAAAAATCTGTTGAGTGGAAAATCTTAAAACAATGGAAATCCAAGAGGCATTTCTCTCCACCCAGGGATGCCTTCCCTTCCCCGGGGCTGTGAGGAAAGAGCCTCCCTCAGGGAGGCAGATGTGAGCCTAGGAACAGAGGTGGAGGAGGATGCTGCCTCCGGAAGGGAACCCCGCCCTCTGGGGTCCTTTCTGGCCCCTGGCCAGCCCTCTTTCCACCCCCAACCCCATCTGGACATCCCGATTCCCACCCCTGGGGGAGGGAAGACCCTGGCAGGGGTTGGTCTCCCCACACCGTCCCCCCGGGAACCAGGGAGCAGGCTCAGCACGCAATTGTGTCTGTCACCGTGGGCTTGTGCCCCTCTCCTCTGCGGTGTGCCCAGGCATGTGGAGGTGACCGCACATGTGTCCAGTGGCTGTGTGCGTGTGGGTCTGTGGGTGTGACCAGGAGGGGATCTCTGTATGAGTGTGTGGGGCCGGGCTTGTGCCTTCAAGTGTCAATGAGCCACCGCGTCCTGTCTGAAAGGCAAGTCTGAGGGTCACTGAGGTCTACGCAAGGCAATGGCTTTTTGTACTTGGGGTGACAGAGGGGCGACAGACGGTGCCTAGGTGGAGCTCACCTGTAGGTAGGGGATGACCTTGCAGAGGGTGTGACCGAAGAGCCAGGACTCAGTGATGTCTACTAGCAGGCTGGCCGGGAGGCAGATGGCCGTCACCAGCACGTCAGCCAGGGACAGGTTGACGATGAAGTAGTTGGTGACCGTCCTCATGTGGTGGTTCCTCCACACAGCCAGACAGACTGCAGGGCAGGGGGAGGCGGGAAGAGGAGGAGGAGGAGGAGGAGGTGAAGCCGGAGGCGAAGCCATGCCCGTCCTAGCAAGCCAATCTCCTCCCCCATCCTCCATTCCCCACACTCCCAAGGCAAGGGTGGGTAGGGGAGAGGGAGGGAGAGAAGCCAGGCCCAGGACACCTGCCAGTCCCCAGGGGAAGTCCACAGCACCACAGGGACCTAAACACCTACCCAGCGTGTTGCCCACCAGGGCCACAAGGAACACAGCCACGTAGGCAGCGATGAGGACCCACTCATACTGCTTCGGGTACAGATAATCACGCCACAGATAGCGCAGGAACTCATCTTCATAGTCGGGCGGCACCAGAGACGGTGACGGTTCCCCGCCGCCAGTGGGGGTCCCAGTCTGGGCCCTTGCGGTGGCCGAGGGCTCCATGAGCTCAGGAGCTGCTGATGCCGACGGGCATCCTGGGCCCGGCAGCGGGTGGGAAGCCCGGACCAGGCCTCAGCCCACTTCTCTTGCACGCAGGTCTCTGGGGTCCCAGCCCCAAACCTCCTGAAAGAAGGAGGGGAGGAAGGAAGAAAGAACACTGGGAGTGTGCCAGGCACTTTGCAGATAAACTCCTTCAATTCTTATAGTGCTGTTGGTTAGGGTGAGCCAGAAATCGACAGAGAAATACAGATGTGGCTTACATCTCAATTCCATGCAAGTTGCTCTTGGATACCTTACGTCTCCCCTTTCAGCCTCGATTTCCCCATCTCTCCAAAGGAGTCATAACTTTACCTACCCCACAGGGCCACGGTGAGGCAAAATGAGCTCTAAAGCGTGCCAAGTGCTTTACCCAGACACTGGCAAGGGGAACCGGCTTTAGGGCCGACTCCGGTTACCATTAGAGAACCCTGTTTTGCAGAAGCTCAGAGAGGTTGAGCCCTTTGCTTAAGGCCACAAAGCTACTAAGCCAGGTCTGTCTGAATCCACGAAACACCATAAATTTGCAAAGGGGAAGCCATCCCCATTGCAAATGTTCTCTCCTGAGTCAGTTCGCAGGCCTGAATTTTTGGTTGAAAAAATGATCAAGGGAGGCGATAGAGACCCAGGCCCCGCCCCCCAGACCTGGACCCTCCCCGGTGGGACACACACTGGCGGCTGGGGCGCAGGAAGGAACTGACGACCTCCCTGCCCCAGAGAGGAGCCCCGGCCCAGCGGCCAGGCCCCTCAGACCCCCGGATCGGACCCACTTGAATCCCTGCGGCCGCGATGCTCCCCGACGGCCGCCAGGGGTCGCTGGGCCGGCGCGCAGGCCGCTTTCTCCATTCATAAATCGGGCCTCGCTCCCCGCCCCTCCTCGCTCTCTCAGACCCCTCCTTCCCGCGGCTAGGCAGGGACGACCCCGGACGTGTGTAGGAGGGTTGCCGGTCCCTGGAGACCACTGGGAGAGAGCGAGGGGGCTCCTTCATACCCCCTCCAAGTGCCGACGGACCCAATCCCTCAGCGGGGGGGGGGGTTGGGGGGGTGCTGCGAGGAAAAGGTGGAGGAACGAGGGCGCTAAGGGTTCTGCAGAAACCTGCCGGGAGGAGGGCAGAGCCTCCTGGGGACCCTGCCTTCCAGCACCCAGGTTATGCCCGAGACTCTTGGCTCCCGCCGAGGGTCCTTTGGAACCCCCACCCCGGGCCTGGGGGGTTCCCCAAACCCCGCACCTGTTGGCTCCGGGACCCCGGCGTCCTCGGCTGCTGGTCCCCGGACCTTGGACCGGGGACTCCGCCTCCCTGCCCCGAAG
>LNAC01000035.1:4988968-5035437 GCA_002007465.1 Ailurus styani | reverse complement strand
GAGGGGAGCCCCCAGCCGGTCTGCGCTCCGTGTCGCCCAGCCCGAGACCGCGAGGGCGGGGGAGCCGCTCATTCCTCCTCGCCTGCCACTTCATGCTTCCATCCCACCTCCATTCATGCGTCCATCCGTTCATTCATTCATACGTTCGCGTTCACTCGGCGTTTGTGCCTCCGGTCGCTCGGCGTTCAGAGCGCACCTACTGTGTGCTGGCGGGCCCCGGGCAGCTCCGGAGGGGCCGCAGCGCAGAGGGCGATTCCCGCTCCTCTTCTCCTCGCGGCCTCACCTAGCTGATGACGATGGCACAGGTGGGTCACAGGGGTGAGAGCCGGTGGCTCCTGCAGCTGCTGGTGCCGCTGGCTCCCAGCTCGCCCATCTCCCAGCCCCCTCCCCACCCCCGTCCTCTCTGCCCCCAATCCTTTTTCTTCATACCTGCTTTCCCCCCTCCCAAGATGGATGGTGAGTGGTGGCAGGAAGAGGGGAGCCAGAGGGCCTGACTAACTCAGCAAACATTTACTAAGCTGTGTGCCAGGCAGTGAGCTAGAATAATAGGGCTGCTGCTTGTGCAGCCTTCCTCCCCCCACCACGAGGGATCTCACTTAATCTCCTTGCCAGTCCAGGGAGGTAGTCGCTATTGCCCCATTTTCCAGATGAGGACACTGGGTTCACATGGTTCAGTAACTTGCCTGAGGCCACAGAGCAGAGGCAGAGCTGGGATTCGGGCCTGTGATCCTCTCCAGGTTTACCCACCTCCTTGCCAGACGGAGACGCCCGGTCCTCCACACACGCCCAGGCTGGCAGGAGTCACAGGCCAGCAAGTGACTATGGCACGAGGAGAGCTGGGAAGTGGCCCAGAAGGACAGATTGGTTCAGCCAAGGCATTAGGACAGACTTCCTAGAGCAGGAACACGGGGACCTGAAAAAAGAGAAGGTAGCCTTGCAAGGGGGGTTGAGGTAGCCACAGAAAGGATTCCAGGCAGAGGAAATAGCAGGTGTAAATGCAGGGAGGTCAGGCCTTCCAGGAACCACAGGGAGGTGATGGGCGACCCCCTGAGTATCAGGCAGCCACCTTGGCCATGACCTGTCTCGGGACAGGACCTGCCTAGCACATCCGATCCCATCATCCTCTCTCACCCTCAGAGACTCACAGTCCCTCCCTCCTTAGAGGTGATTCCTGAGATGTAACCTCCATCTTCTCCGTGGCAGCCAAAGCCCTTTCTCAGAGGGGCTGGAGATGGGCCATTAAGCACAGAGTGTTTCGGAGTGGAGCTGGGGTGACACAGCAGACAGGTCAGTGACCTCCCCTGCCTCTCCAGAACGGGAGAACCGAAGCTGATCCTAAGGCACACCTCTGCCCCTGGTCGGGATGGGTGATGGGCCCCGGCATCCCTGTGGTTCCGGTGCTCCGTCCTGCCTGCCTGGGGTGCTGGCGGAGGGAGGGGAATGAATGAGGGGGCTCGAGAGAGGAGCGCCGTGTGTGTGTTTGCATACGTGTGTGTGTGCATGAGTGTGCATGAGTGTGCGTGTGTGATTGCACATGCACGTGGGTGTCTATGTTTTTCTGTATTTAGGAGGAAGGGCTGTGAGTGTATGTTTAGAGAATCTGTTGTGTGACTGTGTGTGTGTGTATGTGTGTGTCTCTGAGTGTGCATGTGAGCAGAGGACAGGCTTTGGGTTAATGACCGAGGGTCACCCTCTGTGGGCTGTGTCTGTATGCAGCTTACTTCGTGTACACTGCTGTTTGTGTACACAAGGAGTGTGTGTGTGCGCACGTGTGCGTGCGTGTGTGTGTGCGTGTAGGGGGTGTCTGTCTCTCTGTGCGTCTGAATGTGTGGTCTGGGCTTTGACTAGCGTCGGCCTCCTGGTGTGTGCCCCTGTGAGCGTGGGAATGTGCGTGTGAGCACGCCTTTGTGTCTGCGGCTCTGCGACTGTTCGTATGTGGGACTCGGTGTGTCTGCCCCCGCAGCGATGACTCATCTAATCCCTCACTCTCGCTCCCCCCAGCTAGAGCTGGGACTGTCTGCTATGTCAGGGCTGGGGAGAGGGCTGCAGCACAGGGTGGGATGGAGGGCAGACGGTGCAGGGACACTCAAGTGACAGCCGCAGAAAACGAGGTGCAGCTGCCAATGCGACAGGTACACGTGTCTGCATGGACAGTGGGCGCCAGTGGAGCCCAGCCCAGAGCTCAGGATGCCATAATCCGGGGCCCCCCCAGACACCCTGGCTTGGCGTGAGCAAGGGGCTCCCCAGGCCCCCAAACCATTATACATGGGCCGCACGTGTGTGTATGGGGAAGGAGCCGCGGCTGAGAATTCAGTTTCCCGGAGCCAGTCCCATCTCCCCTGAAGAGCGATCCAAAGGGCCAACTCCCCGTTCACCCCTCCATGCCCCAGGGATGGCTGCTCTCCAAGACAAAGGATCAGGAGTGGTTCCTTCTACCCTGAGGCAACAGATACTTTTTCTGATCAGACCTTCGCCAGGAAGGAGGCTCTGGTTTCACAGGTCCCCCTGGTTCTGAGTCTAGCTCCCTCACTCACGGTCTGAGGGTAAGAGAGGACAATTGTTTGGTCTGGGTAGATGCTCCGAGAAAACCCTGGCTTCCCAAGAGGGGCCGGTGATGTTCTGGAAGACCCACAAGGGGCTGCGATGGTTTGGTCCTTGAGCCCAGCAGCACTGGTCTCTGGGAGCTCCTGCCAAAACACCAGGGCCCAGGGCCCGGGGGTGGGGGTGGGGGGCATCCGGGGATCTCATGTCATCCATCTTCGGGCTGGGCACTCAGCTCTGGCACCTCCTCAGCCCAGGGAGGCCAGGCCTGGAGACTCGGCTTTGCCTGAGCTGTCCGTCAACTGGTGACCACATGACCTCTTTCCTGGAACCAGCCAGCCCCGCCTTGTTGATCTGATCCTGAACCTCTGAGCCCCAGGTCCCTGTCACATCCATCTTTAAGTGCGATCGCCGGGCACTGGCCCCAGGTGCTGCCTCCTCCTCCCTCCCAGTTCTAGTGTGACTTACAGTAACCTCTGTCAGGCTAGGACTAGAATAATCAAAATGTAATTGGGTTTTCAACTTGCTAATGCTGCCAAAGGCCTGGGTTGTGCATAGGAACAGTCTGAACAGGGCAGGGGTGCCTCTTAGAAGACCAGAAATCAGAAGACAAGCAGAGTGGTGCAGAGGGGTGCGGGGCAGGCCAGCAGGGGCTGGGCTGCGGGCCAGGAATGGGGGACTCTCAGGGCTGAGTCCGGCAGGCCACTGCAGAGGCTGTGGGGTTTGGTCCTCGGGCCCAGCAGCACGGGCCTCTGGGAGCTCCGAGCAAAGTGCCACACCCAGGGACCCAGGGACCACATGTCCTCTGTTTCCAGGCCAGGGGCTCAGTCTTTGTGTCTCTTCCCCTCGGGAAGGGCTGGCCCTCCGTCGGGGTGTGCGTGGCTTGAAGGGGATGGGCGTCCACTGAGAGAGCAGGGGGCCTAGAAGCAGGTGTCCTTGGTGGCTTCACAAGCTACTGAGCGTCTTCCAGCTGGGGCCGGGGCTAGAGACAGCGGTGTCTGCTCCCTCGCTCATATATTCACTCAACAAACACTGATGGCGGGTAAGGTGTCGAGACAGGGGCCCTGCTGGTTAGTCTGGGGAGACCCCCAGGGGAATAAACAGGTGGGGGTTTAAATAACCCCCCCGTATCCATTAGAGTGGGAGATCGGGGGGAGTGGGATAGGACCGGGGGCGACAGTGATAGTGCCCCTGAGCCCAGAGATGACTGCCCCCCCCCAGGCTGTCGAGCCTTATGTTGAAATGTGGTTAGAAGCACAGGCTTTGGGGCCAGAAAGACCTGGGTCAGACTCTCAGCCCTGCTGCGTCCTGCTGTGTGAGCTGGGACTAGTCACTTCACTTCTGTGATAGGCCGGGTAGTGGCCCCCAAGGAGGTCCACATTCTAATCCCGGGAACTGGTGGCATGCTACCCGGCGAACGGGACTTTGTGGGAGCTAAATTCAGGCTCTGGAGATGGGGAAATGATCCGGGGTTATCCAGGCGGGCCCAATGTAATCACAAGAGGCCTTGTCATAGGGAGAGAGGAGGGGCAGAAAGAGCAGGTGTGGTGGCAGAGGAGGGAGGTGACAGCGGTGCTGCGGGAGGCCACAGCCCAGGAAGGTGGGCGGGCTCTGGAAGTCAGCAAGGAACAGTCTCCCCTGGAGCCTCCAGGAGAAATTCATGCTACCGATTCCTTGATGTGAGCCCCTGGTGGATTCATTTTGGACTTCTAACCTCCAGAAATGTGTTATTTTAAGACCCTAAATTTGCAGTAATCTGTACAGCAGCCACAAGAAACTAAACTCTCTGGGCCTCGTTTCGATGGTTATAAGATGCGACCACCGGGAACCTTTGCCCTGCAGAGCTGTGTAAGGGTCCACGGTGGGTGGGCAGGGGTGCAGAGCAGCTGTTGCTGGGCACCAGCAAGGCAGAGGCTCACACATTCGTACACACCCATACTTAAAACTAATTTAATATTTCAGAAAGTCAGAGTGGTCATAATGAGAAAAATCAGGGCTTTGTCGGTCAGACGTTTTTATGCTTATCTTGTCATTTGGTATTGTTTTTATTTTGAGTCCCATATTGGTGCAGGAGGCCGCTAATGAACTTAAATCCTCAAATTAGAAATAATATCAGTTATAAACAATGATCATGATAAACGTGTGCTGGTGTGTTATTTTGACAGAGGAACACCCAAGGGAAAGGAAATGGAGGAGAGACCTGATCTTTCTAGGAGGGGTGTGTGTGTGTGCGTGTGTGTTTACACTGGATAGTTTTTATTTTGTTTAACTATGAGTCACCAGACATTTGAGGAAAATCTTTAACAGGACAGAGAAAGACCAAGATAAACAGAAAAACATTCCAGAGGCAACTTGGGCTGGACCTTGAGGGATGAATAGGAGTTCACAGATGGGCTTTGAGTGGGACACATTGGGCAGGAGTGGGAGAGAAACCAGGGTTGGGATTCCAGAGAGAGGGGATAACCTGAGCAAAGGTGAGGGGTAGACATGGCCAGAGGTCTGTTCAGAAATAGAAAAGTGGGTGAAGGGCTAGCCTGAGGACCTTGGACTCCATCCCAAAGGCAGTGGGGTCCCTGAAGGGTTTAAGCAAGGTTGTGATATGGATTGATTGGCCTCCCCACCCTCCAACTTAACCACATTTGAAATGAATAAAAAGTACATCTTTCTTGTAATAAATTCAAACCACTCAGAGCAAAATAGAGTAAAATCATTATTTTAAATTATGCAGAGTAGTTATTGACTTCAGTATTAGAATATAGCCTCTGTAACAAAGGCTCCCAAATGACAATGCCTTAGAAATATAGAAGTTGCATTTTCTCCACAGGCCATCCAGGTCTAGCCAAGTGGCTCTGCAATCATCAGGAAGCCAGAATCCTGCCCCAGGTAAGAGAGCATCACGGTCATGAGCACAGGTCCTAGGGCCAGACTGCCCAGGTTTAAATTATGGGCCTGCCACTTATGAGCTGCTGTGTGCCCAGGGCATGCTGCTTAATTTCTTCGTGCATTAGTTTCACCATCCGTAAAATGGGGGATAACTGAGGGAGGGAGCATAATGTTCCCCCAAAGACGTGTGTGTCCTAATCCCTAGAAATTGTGATTGTTACCTTATATGGCAAAAAAGACTTTGTAGAAGTGATACAGTGAAGATTCTTAAGACGGGGATATCATCCTGGACTGCTCCGGTGGGCCCGACATAATCACAAGCGTCCTTAGAAGAAGGAGGCAGGAGGGGCAGCCGGGTGGTTCAGTCGTTTGGTTAAGTATCTGACTCTTGGTTTCAGCTCAGGTCATGATCTCAGGGTCATGATCTCAGGATCATGGGACCAAGCCTTGCATCAAGCTCCTTGCTCACTGTGGAGTCTGCTTTGAGATGCTCTTTCTCTCCCTCTCTATCTGCCCCTCCCTCTGCATACGCGCTCTCTAAATTAAATAAATAAATAAATAAAATCTTAAAAATAAAAAAGGGGCAGGAAATCGAAATAGTAGTCAGAGATATGATGATGGAAGTGAGAGACTGTAGTGACCTGAGAAAGGGACCATGAGCCAAGGAATGCAGGTACCCCTGGAAGCTGAAAACACAAGGAAATAAATTCTCCCCTGAGTCTCCGGAAAATAATCTAGCCAACACATTGATTTTCAACTTCTGAACTCCAGAACTGTAAGAGAATACATTTGTGTCGTTCGGACACACTAAGTTTGTGGTATTTTGTTACTGTAGCTATCGGAAACCAATACACACATGCAAAGCACTTAGAGAACTGCCCGACACAGAGTTAGTGTACATGTGTAAGTGTTCGCTATTATTGTTTATGGTAACCTCTTGGCCTGGGTCAGAGACGACCAAGCACACCCCTGTCCCAGCTAGTGGAGAGACATGCCCGTTCTGTTTGCATCCAGTTGGACTGAATTGGGTCACCTGATCCCATGTGGCTGCCAGGGAGCCTGGGGAATAGACCGTGTCTGTGGGTAGCCACGTGCCCAGTGAAATGCAAGGGTTCTAGGAGTTAGGGAAGGAGGGCGAGTGGATACTGAACTAACAATGTCTGGCACCATGCCCAGCTATGAAAGATGAGAAGTTTAGCAAAGGTAGCTTGCCTCCAGAGTTTGGTTAGATACCCCTTTCCAGCTCTTCTTTCTTGTGCCATTAATTTTATGAACTATCTCCTGACTCCCACTGTGTAAGATGAGACATCCTTGATCCCACTTGCCCTCCCTTCTCCTAAATCTTCTCGCTAAACCACTACATTTGAATCTAGTCCCATATCCACAGTGAAAGCGTTCTGGTTTTGTGTGTTGTCCATCTCTGAATTTCAAAATTTGAAAATCAATAAAGTGTTTTTAAAAAAATATTATGATTATGTAAACATTATTCTCTGCAGAGCTAACTAGTATCCAGGGACCTGTAGAGAAGGAACTATAATCTTATGATTTAAATGCTGCCCGAAGGGAAATGCTCCAGGCTTCAAATTCAAATGTATTTTCCTATGTTCCCTCAATATTCGAAGTCATGTTATATTTTAATTCGCTTCATATTTGGACCATGACTTTCTTATACAAGTTTTCGTTCTTCCGGAATTTCTAATTGCTTTTCTCTTTTCTTCTTGAGAAAAGAAACATATGCCTTTTTAATCAGGTCATTAAAATCTCCCAGATTCTTAATTACATTATTTGCTGAATGAAGCCCATTTTCTTCTTGAAGACACTTTTCTCCAAACCCCCTGACTTCCTGTTCTAATTTTGACTGATGGCTTTATGGACCTCTGGTATTTCTATTCATTACACTTGTGGGTCAGTTCTACTGTTGGGTGAATCTGGTCTCTCTCGGGTTTTTGTCTCTGTTTTGCGGGAGTATATCTTCAAATAACATTTCTTTAAAGATTTTATTTATTTATTTGACAGAGAGAGAGATGGCGAGAGAGGGAACATAAGCAGGGGGAGTGGGAGAGGGAGAAGCAGATTCCTGCTGAGCAGGGGGTCCAACGTGGGGTTCGATCCCAGGATGCGGGTTTGTGACCTGAGCCCAAGTAGACACTTAACAACTGAGTCTCCCAGGCACCCCTCAAATAACATTTTTAAAGGGGGTGCAAGGAAGGAAAGCCTTCCGAATCTTTGCATGTCTGAAAATGTTTTTAATTTGTCCTTATTCTTCCTGAGTGGGGAGATCAATCCATAGTCTTCATTTTAGGGCATGCGGAAAGCAGGTAGATAGGCAAGAGGGCACCTGGGTTCCTCCCCCCTCCCCCCGGGCCCACCATTAGGAGAGATTTACTCTAGACACCAACACTCTGAGTAGGAATTCTGGTCCTTTTGAAAAAGATCACTCAATTTATTTAAAAACTGGTTCTCTCTTACTTTTTTTTTTTTTTTTTAGAGAAGGGGAGATGGCAGAGGAAAAGGGAGAGAGAGAATTCCAAGCAGGCTCCACACCCAGCACAGAGCACAAGGTGGGCCTCGATCTCACAGCCCTGAGATCATGACCTGAGCTGAAATCAGGAGTCAGATGTTTAACTGACTGAGCCACCCAGGTGTCCCCTCTCACTTTGTAATCTCTCCTTTCTCTGTACATTCCTGATGTGGAGGGGACTTTTTTGTAGGGGATCGTCAGTGGCCACTGCTGGCATTATTCATTAAACAGGCCTTTCCTTGAATTATTTCCTAACTTTGGTTATTCTCATACCACCATCTCAATTTTTGCCATATCTTCTTACTACCCGTGTTAATATTTACTTTTTTTTTTTTGTATTCTTAATGACTGAAACAAAACAGATCTAAAAACCACAGCTTCTGGAGGACTCATTTGTTCTCACCAGTCTTGTACCTCTCCTCAGACTTGACTTTGGCCTCTTGTCAGGCCTTGTGTTTAAGAGCAGGGTCTCTGAAGACATTGATGACAGTATTATTGATGACAGTTTTGTCCAAGGGGATGTCCACAGCGTACCTTGTGGGCATGAAGTGACGAAGGTTTTAAACTTTCACATAGACTTGAACTTTGACCTCTTGACGGTTTTCTTCTTGCCCGTGGCAGCTGTCACTTTGTGGTCAATTCCAGCCCCCAGAGCGTGGCTGTAGGGACAGTCTGAGGTGCCATCATCAATGTTCTTCACGATGACTGGGAGTAGGGTCTGGCCAGGACCAGCACCATCTTCCTAGGGTTCATGAACTTGCCCATCTCAAGCATACAGCAGGAAACATTTACTTACGGTATTATTTTCATTTAAATTGACTATGTTAGTCCTACACTATACCTAGCATATTGCAAGTTTGATGTTATAGTTGTATCTCTCTTTTTTTTAAAAGATTTTATTTATTTATTTGACAGAGAGAGAGAGAGATTACAAGTAGGCAGAGAGGCAGGCAGAGAGAGAGGAGAGAGGAGGAAGCAGGCTCCCTGCTGAGCAGAGAGCCCGATGCGGGGCTTAATCCCAGGACCCTGAGATCATGACCTGAGCCAAAGGCAGAGGCTTTAACCCACTGAGCCACCCAGGAGCCTTATACTTGTATCTCTTGTTGTTTGTGATTATATAGTTATATTTTCTAATCTATATACATCATTCTTAAGATAACAGAAGTTTATTTATTGGCCACCAGATAGCATCCACAGCAATAGGGCACAGGCTTACACCCTAATTTGCAAAATACTTCTCTAATTAATTACTGTGTTGATTACTGGCCAATCAATTGCCTGAGCTTTCTGCCAGTTTAGACCTCCAAGGGGGTCTCCTTTCAGTAGTGCCTCTCCTCCTTGGCCTGATTCTGACATGCTGGGAATAAAGTAAAAGAGTAATTCATATTGATGATGTAAAGGGATGACTGCAAAGACCTTAGCTTCTGGTGGGAGTGGGGGGACCTGCTAGTTGAACTTCCATCACTGTCTGTGGGAGCAGGTGGTTGGACCCTCCTCCCATAGGGAGTGGCTCACGGTCTCAGTCCTGCTTCTCTGGTCCCCTCGGGGTGGCACATGGCTATTACAATCAAGTACCTTGGGCTCAGGTACATCTTCAGAGAGCAGACAGTCCACATCTTATCCAAATTGCTCCAAAAAGTAGAAAAAGAGGGACAACTGCCCATTGCATTTTATGCGGCTAGTAGAACCTTAATATTCAACGTAGACAAGGAAGTTTGAGACAAGATTTTCGGTCAATCTCAATTATAGACACAGTTTCAAATATCCTAAATAGAAAGTTGCCAAACTAAATATAGCAACATATTTAAAAACACATAATGACCAAGTTGGGTTTTTTCCATCAATGCAAGAATATTTCAACACTAGAAAATTATTATTTTAAGTCGCTGTGCCTTGCTGGCTCAGTCAGTTAAGTGTCAGACTCTTGGTTTCGGCTCAGGGTCGTGAGCTCAAGCCCAGCCCAGGAGGCTCAGCACCGAGTCTGCCTGAGATTCTTTCTCCTCTCCCCTCTCCCTCCCTCTTGCTCCTCCCCTCCACTCACGCATGCTCTCTCCCTCAAATAAATAAATAAATAAAATATTTTTTAAAAAGAAAATTATTATTTTTAAAGATTTGTTTATTTTAGAGAAAAAGAAAGCAAGCAGGAGGCCAGAGGAAGAGGGAGAGAGAGAAACTCTCAAGCAGACTCTGTGCTGAGCACAGAGCCTGACACGGGGCTCGATGCAGGGCTGATCCCCCGACCCTGAGATCGTGACCCCAGAGGAAACCAACAGTTGGACGCTTAACGGATTGAGCCACCCAGGTGCCCTTATTATTTTAAGTCTCAACATTAACAGATTAAAAGACACAAAAATCCTAAGATAATATAAAACAGATGGAGAAAGTGCATTTGATCAAATTAAGCAGTTTATAAAAATTCTTGGCAAACCAAGACTAAGAGGGAACTTCCTTAATGTGATACTTTGGTAAAGGGTATCTTTCTAGAACCTGCAGTAAGTGTACCACTTAATGATAAAAACTTCAAGAATTTCCTTTAAAGCGAGAAACCTAAAAAGGATATTCACTATCTCTATTTCTGTTCAAAGCTATCCAAGATTCCTTAGCTTGTGCAATAAGAGAAACAGAAGGGAATAAATGGTACAAGCCTTTGGAAAGGAAGAAACAAAATGGTCATCATATATTTGTAGATCATGTGATTGTCTACCTAGAAAATCAAAGAGAGTCTACAAGCAAGCTGTTAAGATTATTGAGAGGATTCATGTTGAGAGACAATTTTCCATGGGTCAGTTGCATTTCTGGATGCTTTGCAAACAGACACCAACTGCCCTTTTGTTTGGTACTATCTTTTTTTTTTTTTTTTTTTTTGGACAATCTCTTCAAGGATGTTTATATCAACCATCTTCGGAACATAGAGTAATTATCTCCCTCCGGAGCAGAAGGCAGGTTTGCTTATTGTCCAGTGTATTGAAGATAATGTTTCCCTCTGCAGCAAAGAGCTCAAGGTTCTTTGGGAAATGTGCAAACCTGCTGATTTCATGTGCAACACCCCTGGGGGATTTGGGGAGCCAGAGGAGCTGCTGGCCCAAACAATGAGGCACATGCTTCTTGCTGAGCCATGAACAGTGAGGTCCTTTGTCTCTGACCCAGAAGTTTCGTGTCTTCTGCAGCATCCCTGATACTGTGGTAGCTCAGAGTCTGACTGGGGTAAAATCCCAGACCCTTTACCTTGTCGATGGTTCAACCATCTCATTTCTAAATACCAACAACAGACAAAAAGTGCTATTTATAAATGGTACTACTAAAAAAGGACAAAAAACCCTTAAGTGCCCAAGAATAAATCTAAGAGATATGCAAGATGTTTACAGAGAAAATTAGAAGGCTTGATTGATGGTCATTGAAGAGACACAGAGAAATGGAGAGGTATAACTTGCTTGTGGAAGGAGGGACTTGACTGTAAAGACATGAATTCTCCCCAAATTAATCTATAAATTTATTGCAATGTCAAAGGGTTAAATAAAGTGTTTCTTAAATTAATGTTTTCGGAAACATTATCCAAAAGTCATATGAAGAAACAGCCAAGGGTAGCCAAGCAACCTTGAAGAAAATGAACACAGTGAGAAGATTCACCCTTCAGATGTCTGCACTTTCACAACTCAAGTAATTGAGACAGGGAGGTATTGGCAGAGGGATGTACAAATAAATAAATGGGACAGAATTGAGGGCTCAGAGACAGAGGTGTGCAGACTGGAGGTTTGACATAACTCAGAAGTGGCATTTAAACCAGTTCCTTCTTTTTTAATCTTTATTTGTTATAAGTAGACTCCACATCCAGTGTGGAGCCCAACACGGGGCTCAAACTCATGGCCCTGAGATCAAGACCTGAGCTGAAATCAAGAATCGGATGCTTAATGAACTGAGTCACCCGGGCACTCCTAAACCAGTTCCTTTTATGGTACGCCTGGCTGGCTCAGTCGGTAGAGCAGAGCATACAACTCTTGATCTCAGGGTCATGAGTTCAAGTCCCACGTTGGGTGTAGAGATTACTAAAAGAAAAAAAGTTAGTTAAATCAGTTAATGGTGGTGCAAAATTGGTTTTCCGTGTGGAAAAAAGAGAATTGCACTCCTATATCACTCTGATCACCAAAGTCAGTGCAGAGGAATACTAAATATGAAAAAGAAAACTTTTAAATACAAATCTTTTCTAGACCTCACGATATGAAGATTTCTTTTTTTTTTTTTAAGATTTTATTTATTTATTTGACAGAGACAGAGAGATCACAGGTAGGCAGAGAGGCAGGCAGAGGGAGAGGGGGAAGCAGGCAGGCTCCCTGCTGAGCAGAGAGCCCGACACAGGGCTTGATCCCAGGACCCTGAGATCATGACCTGAGCCGAAGGCAGAGGCTCAACCCACTGAGCCACCCAGGCGCCCCAATATGAAAATTTCTTAACCAAGTTTAAGAAGCATAAACAATAAAGAAAGTACTGATAGATTTGACTACATTAAAATTCCAAAGTATCATATAGCAAAAATAAGATAAACAGAACCCAAGCCACGAGGCTGGGAGAAGATACACGAACAAGGAACACAACAGACAAAGTATTAGCCTCCAGGCTGCATCACAACATTCTACAGATCAATAAAAAGATTACAAACAATTCAAAAGAAAAATAAGTATAAGATGTACATAGGTAAACAATACAAATATATGTGAAACGATGTTTAACCCTACTTATAATTATGGAACTGCAAATTAAAACAACGAGATGGAATTTTAGACCTCAAGTCGGCAACACAGACATTTCCAGTCTGACTATATTAAGTACTGAGGAATATGTGGAACAATGGGTCCTCTTGTTAATGCTAAAGAGAGTTTCAATCATAAGCATTTTGAGAAGCAATCTGGCAAAATCTAGTAAAGTCCAGCATGTGCATACCCTCCAACCTAGCAATTCAATTCGGGAAATAAATCCCAACTCTTGACAAGTACAAGAATGTTCATTACAACACCATGTAGAGTGGAAAATTGGAAACAACAGAATAATGTACAAGTCAATCTTGTTAGAGCTACAAAGTAGACAGTTAAGATGAGTGCACTGGAGAGACAGATACTGACTGACAGGCTGCCCTAACATTTAGGAGGCCCAGGGCAAGGGTAACCTGAGGGCTGAGGACCCTCTTCTATTCTCTTCCCACTCAGGCTCCATCCCACACGGTGAGGAACCTCACGCATACACGCTTGTGGACACTTCGGTCTGTGTGACTGCACTCTGTCCACTGACCCCACCCTGCCGCCACTGCCCACTGCCATCCTGACCCGCCCTTAGGATGAGGGTGGGTGTGGCTGCGTGGTCACCTCAGGAAGAAAACTCAAGGCAAATCATTGCCCTGGCCTTGGAAATAGGCTCTGGGCCCTGGGGGCAGTGGAAACCCAGGATTCAGGGTTTAGAAGGAGAAAAGGATTGTGAGGGGGTCCTGACTCCTTAACCCACGGAGGAGGCCCAGGGTGGGGTCCAGGGTCCCAGCTGCACCAGGCTGAGAGAGGTGCTGTGCGTTAACACGGATGAACCTCACACCTCACGCGTGATATTGTGCAGAAAAGGCAGAGAGACAAGCAGTATATGATGCGTGAAAGGAAGCTTTAAAACAGGCAAAACAGTACTACCGACTGCTCAAGGATATGTACAAAAGGAGCAAAGTTACAAAAGCTTGCATGGGGGCGCCTGGGTGGCTCAGTTGGTTAAGCGTCTGCCTTGGGCTCAGGTCATGATCCCAGGGTCCTGGGATCGAGCCCCGTGTCGGGCTCTCTGTTCAGCGGGAGTCTGCTTCTCCTTCTCCCTGTCACTCCCCCTGCTTGTGCTCTCTCTCTCTCACTTGCTCTAAGTAAGTAAGTAAGTAAATAAATAAATATATTTATATAAAATTTAAAAAGAGAACAGTCTACCTTTAAAAAGCCAAGGAAGGAGAACGAAATGCAGAGCAAAGGTGAGACAACAGAAAGCAGAAGATTACCTTCTGATAGAGACAAGCTAAATGCGTTAGTAGTAATAATAAATTGGCACTACGCTGTTCTAAGTGGGATAGTTTATTTTTTTTTAAAGATTTTTTATTTATTTATTTGACACACAGAGAGACAGATCACAAGTAGGCAGAGAGGCAGGCAGAGAGAGAGGAGGAAGCAGGCTCCCCGCTGAGCAGAGAGCCCGATGTGGGGCTTGATTCCAGGATCCTGAGATCATGACCTGAGCCGAAGGCAGAGGCTTAACCCACTGAGCCACCCAGGCGCCCTAAGTGGGATAGTTTCAAACACCTCTCTATTATTGAGTGCTGTTTCTAATAAAAACAATTAGGAAAGGCACGGAAGGTTTGAACAGCATAGTGAACAAGTCCGACTTAAGAAGCCGGTCCCCAGCACTCATTCTCCCCAAGCACACGTGCACCATTTAACAAACGTTGAGCCACACCCCAGGCCATAACGCAAGTCTTACACACCAGTCACACACGCCATACTCTCTGAACAAAATGCTTTTAAGAACTGATAACAAGAAATTATTCCCACATGTTTGGAAATTTAAAAACCCACTTCTGGAGACCACCCAAATGTTCATCAGCAGTCGAATGCAAGAATAAGTTGTAGTACATTCATACAATGGGATGCTAGACACAAAACCCACCACACACAAGCCCAGACACACCACCATTGTAACTGGCGACCAAACGGAGGAAGCCCACAGACAGAATGTTGAGTGAAAGAAGCCAGAAAGAGAAAATACTCTATAATTCTATCTGCATGAAACTTAAAAGCAGACCAAATTGGAGCACCTGAGTGGCTCAGTCGGTTAAATGTCTACCTTCGGCTCAGATCATGATCCCAGGGTCATGGGATGGAGTCCCATATCAGGCTCCTTGCTCAGTGGGGAGCCTGCTTCTCCCTCCCCCTCTGCCTCTCGCCCCAGCTCATGCTCTCTCTCTTTCACTCACTTGCTCTCTCTCTCTCTCAAATATATAAATGAAATCTTTAAAAAAATATTTTATTTTATTTTATTATTATTATTTATAAAGATTTTATTTATTTATTTGACACAGAGAGAGAGATTACAAGTAGGCAGAGAGGCAGGCAGAGAGACAGGGAGAGGAGGAAGTAGGCTCCCTGCGGAGCAGAGATCCCGATGCGGGCCTCGATCCCAGGACGCTGAGATCATGACCTGAGCCGAAGGCAGCGGCTTTAACCCACTGAGCCACCCAGGCGCCCTAAAAAAATATTTTAAAAAGCAGACAAAATTAATCTACAGTGACAGAAGTCAGAATAGTGGTTTCCGCTGGGATGATGGGAGACATGACCGAAGGGATGCTGAGAAAGTCTGTATCTTGTTCTCACTTAGGAAATAAAAAAGAACCACAGAATAAACCTGATGAAAACAGGACAAAGAAATGATGAAGATGAGAGCAAAATTGAGTAAAACGGAAAATATACAACTGAGAGGATTAATGAAGCCAAAGGTGAGTTCTCTGAGAAGATTAATAAAATAGTCAAAACTCTGAGGCTGATATATACACAAAGACACAAATAAGGGGGCGCCTGGGTGGCTCAGTGGGTTAAAGCCTCTGCCTTCGGCTCAGGTCATGATCTCAGGGTCCTGGGATCAAGCCCTGTGTCGGGCTCTCTGCTCAGCAGGGAGCCTGCTTCCCCCTCTCTCTCTGCCTGCCTCTCTGCCTGCCTCTCTGCCTACTTGTGATCTCTCTCTCTCTCTGTCAAATAAATAAATAAATAAAATCTTAAAAAAAAAAAGACACAAATAAGTAAATACTACGAATGAAAGGGATATGATCACTGCAGATACTGAAGAGATTTAAGAGAATAATATGAACAACTATTTCTTTAATGTTATGTTTTATTTCTCATTTCCATTCCTTAAGTCAGTTTTGATCAGTTATGTTTTATAGCTACTTACCCACTGCATCTTCATTTTCCAATTTATTTGTACAAAGCTGTTTCTTATGGTGAAAAAAAAGAGCCTTTCTCTCGTTAACTCCCTCTTTTCATTATTTATTTGGGCCTCTTTTCTTTTTTCTTGATCAGTCCAGCTACAGGTGTATCTGTTTTATTAGTCATTGGCTTTATCGATCATCTGTGTTGGTTCTTTGTTTTCTGTTTTATTGACTTTTTTCTCTTTATTATTTCCTGCTATTAGGGGACTGTATTATTATATTGTCTTTCTCTGGCTCCCTAAATTGAATGCTCAAGTCACTAATGTGCGATCTTCATTAAGGTGCATTCAATATAGGTTTAAGAGAATACACATTCCCTTAAGGATTGTTGGAGCCGCACTGAAATTTCAAAATGTAACACTTTCATATTTTGTATTTTTTTCTTTGTCCCAATAAGTATTTGGAGGTTTGATTTTAATTTTCAAACATAAGTTCACCTTTTTGTTATCATTTTCTCATTTCAGTGGATTGTGGTCATAGAAAATGGTCTATGTGACATCCGTTCACTCCTTGGCAGACTTGCTTCATGACCTAGTATGGGAACAATTTCTGTAAATGTTCTCACACTGGATGAAGAGAATGCCAATTTTTCTGTTTGATCAAGCTTCTTAATTGTGTTATTCAAATATTCTACACATTTACTAATCTTATGGCCACTTGATTTAGTAACTATAGAGAAAGGAAAGATAAGATCCTCAGGAGGATTTTGGATCCATCCATGTCTCAAGTTTCACTTCCTATCAGGGGTCATCAAACTATGTGGTCTGTGAACCAAATTTGGCCCACTCCTTGTTTTTGTAAATAAAGTTTTATTGGAACAGAGCCATGTTCATTGGTTTATGTAGTCTCTGTGACTTTTTTCTTACTACAGTGCCAAAGATGACTAGTTGAGACAGAGGCTCGATGGTCTACAACGTCTAAAATATTTACTATCTGCCCTTTTATAGGAGAAGTTTGCTGACCGTGTTTTATATTTTTTAAATTTTATTTAGATTTTATTTATTTATCTGAGGGAGAGGGAGAAGACTCCCTGCTGAGCAGAGAGCCTGACTCAGGGCTTGATCCCAGGATCTTGAGATCATGACCCGAGCCAAAGGCAGACGTTTAACCGACTGAGCCACCCAGGCACCCCAGACTCTGCTTTATATAATCTGAGAGCTAGGCTGCCACGTTCAAAAAAGTTCAGAATTATATCTCCCTGGTAACATTTTTCTTGTTAATCATTATGTAATGACCTTCTTTTCCATAATGATGCCTTTTGACTTTTCGTTTTGTCCATTTTGTCTGATATTTACAAAGCTACGCCAGCTCCCTTTGGCTTAGTATTTGCCTTCCGTGCCCGTTAGAAATGCTTTTAGCTGCAAGTAATAAAACCCAACTATAGTGGCTGAAACAAACTGGGGTACAGTTTCTTTCAAAAACAAAAATTCCAGAGTCAGGCGCTGTCGGCATCATCTTAGCTGCTCCACGATGCCGTCAGGGGCCGAGGCTCCCCCAGGCTCGCCCAGTGTCTCCTCTCCGCCAGCATTAGCCTGAGGGCCTTTGTGCTCACGGTTATGTCAAGATTGCAAAGAGGCTGCTGCACACTGAGGTGTTGTGTCTGTGCACCAGGCAGAAGGAGAAAGGAAGAAAGCACTTTCGAGATTTCCCTTTACATCCCAGTTTCCAGATCCGGGGCCCATGAGCATCTTTTCCCTAATCACCGACAGAGAGAAAAGAAGCTCTATGATTGTCTTCAACCAAATCATGGTTCATCCTTTGCGGCTGGTACTTTGACATCACAAGAAGTAAACTGGGGCTGGGAGACAGACACTCCTCCTGGATCAACCAATTTCTGCTTAGTCCCCGGAAAAAAAAATTGGGCTTCAGTAGCAAAGTGCAAAATGTCCCGGGCACACTCTTGGTCAAACAACAAATGCTGTCTATTTTCTTACCTTTGCTTTCAGTATTTTCATAGCTCTGTTTTAGACATGCCTCCCATGAACAGCACTCATAGAGCTCAATTATGTTTTCTTTCCCTCTGATAATTCACATTTGTTGTGATTACCGGCATTTACAATTTTATTTCTAAATCCTCTTTTGTGTTTTCCATTGACCACATGTATTATTACCCCCAAATCAAGCATTTCAAAACAACAAACATTGATTATCTCACTTCATTTCTTAGGGTCAGGAATCTGGGAACCACACAGCCAGGAGAGTCTGGCTCAGGGTGTCTGGGAGGGTGCAGTCAAGCTGTCGGCTGGGCTGCAGCCATGTGAAGGGTCTGTTGAGGATCTGCTTCCAAGTTCATTCCCATGGCTAGGAGCAGGAGGCTTCAGTTCCTCCCCCCCCCCCCATGAACTTCTCCATGCTTGTGCCATGGCTTCCCCTGAGGGAATGATCAAGGAGAGGTAGCACACACACACAGAGCCACCAAAATGAAAGTCGTGGTTCTTTTCTATTAGGGTTGCCAGATTTCGCCAATAAAAATACAGGATGCCCAGTTAAGTTTAAATTTCAGATAATATTTCAATATTTGCACAGGATCTATTTATACTAAAAAATTATTCATTGCTTATTCAAAATTTAAATTTGACTGGTCTCCCTGAATTTTATCTGGCAGCGCTATTTATAACCTGAACTTGGAAGCAAAACCGGCTACATGATTCGTGGGGTCCCTTATGAAAAAATTATTAGGAATTTCAAGTCAGTGAGAGCAGAACACTAAACCAAGCATGGACCCCTTGTGAAGACAGTGCCCTTTGTGAGAGCTTGGGTTGTACTCCCAGAAAACCAGCCCTGCTTGGAAGTGACATACCATCACTTCTACCACATTCTATGGCACAGGAACAAGTCACTGAGTCCCACCCGCACATTATGGGAGGGGACTTCACATGGTCATAGGTCCCGGGAGGCAGGGATCACTGGGAGCATCTTGGAAACTGGCAGCCACACCAAGCTTTTCCTTTGCTTCTTTTATTTGTCATTTCCTGCCTGGAGGTGGACGGATTGGACTGTCTTCATTCCCTTTGTTTCCTCTCTGCGGGTTTAGAATACATTCTATTTATGTTCTTTCATTAGTCATGCTCAGGTTTTTAACATGCACACTTCAACTTAACAAAGTCTAAAGTTAATCAATATCCTCTTCTAGAAGAATCAAGGACCTTAGAATACTTTTGAACTCTGATCATAGCTTCCTGTCTATAATTTGATTGTCCCTAGTTTTTAGTCTTACCTTGTTTATTTTATTCCCCAAATCAGTCTGTAAAATTGTTCTTATAAAGTCCATGCTCATTTGAATTTCCTATGCTTAATCTTTTTTTTTTTTTTTTTTTTTTTTTTGCTTTCCACTTCTTACAAGCTACTTCTTCCTTCTAGGTTCATTTCCTGGGTTTTTCCTATTATCTTCATTTGACATCCTGCCAGAACCGAAGATCCCCATGGTGTTTTTTTTGTTTTTTTTTAAGATTATTTATTTATTTATTTATTTGACACACAGAGAGAGATTACAAGTAGGCAGAGAGGCAGGCAGAGAGAGAGAGGAGGAAGCAGGCTCCCTGTGGAGCAGAGAGCCCGATGTGGGCCTTGAACCCAGGACCCTGAGGTCATGACCTGAGCCGAAGGCAGAGACTTTAACCCACTGAGCCACCCAGGCGCCCCCCCCATGGTGTTTTTAAGTGATTTTTTTAAAACCTCGTTTGCATCTCCAGTCTCATCCTTCCTTTTGTTCACAATATTGTATAGTGTGTGCTAATAATTTATTTTATTGAGGCTTTGAAAAGAATTTACTAAGCCTTTTTAAAAGAGTTTGACTTTTTGTTGGTTTCCATAGCAGTCCTTCCTGCTTTATCTTTATTATTTCCTTTTTTCTGCTCTCTTCGAGTTTTCTGATGGTCTTTTCCGAAAGTCTCGAGTCAGACACTTATTTCATTGTTGCCAATCCTTCCTGTTTTTAATAAATGCATCTCAGGCTAGAATTTTCCCTCCAAGTTCCACTTTAGCTTTATTGTTATTCAGTTTTAAATATCTTGTAATTTCCATTAGGAGGTTCTCCTTGTCTCATGAATTATGTAGAAATGAGCATTAAAGTTACAAAACATATTGGATTTCCTTGGCCAACTTTTTATTGTTGGTTTCTGATTTTATGATATTGGGATTAGAGAACAGGGCAGTGATATTGATTCTTTGAAAACACTGTCGACTTTCTTTATGCCACCTATGCGGTATTTCTTTAAATGTTCCATTTGAGCCTGAAAACAATGGGTATTCTGTGTGGGGGGCTGTGAAGTTTGTTTACCTAGTAGAGGAAGCTCCTTAATTACATTGTTCAAACTTCCGTATCCTTACTAATGTTTTGCTACTTGAGCCATTGGTTTTAGGAAAGTTTAATTAACACTTCCCACTTTGTTTATAGATTCATGACTTTCTCCTGACAATTCTGCCACATTTGCTCTATGTGTTTCACCAAAATAAATATAAGTTCATGATACACATATATTCACGATTATTATATCTTCTTGGCAGATGTTTTCTTTTAAGATTGCATGGGTTAGGGTTGGGCTGATCTTACAAAGACTCTAAAAACAGTGCCTTAAATAAGAAAAAAACGTATTTTTGTTCATTTAAAAGTCCACAGCTGGGGGTCCTGTGGGGTTTTGGTGCAGGGGTCCCCAGCAGGGATGAGACAGAAGGAAGAGAGCGGGGTTGAGGTATTTATTCCCCAGCTCCTTCTCCCTGAGGTCACCCCTGCTCTAGAAGCTCTTTCCATCTGAGTACTGGTCACCTCTGACCCTGCAGGTGTAGGGGTGAAAACTCTGCTGCTGCTCCCCCAGGCTCTTCCACTCTCTCCTGTGACTCCCCTACACCCCGCTTTGTCATTAGCCCTTTCTGAAATAAGCTCTGCCCCGATTTCTCTAATTAGAGCATGCCATCTGTTTCCTGTTGGGGCCCTGAATGATGCAGGCTGGCATCCTCTTTTTAAGTCATTGATTGGGAATACCTTGAGGCAGGTGTGCACTCGCTGACATGTGCTGGCCATGCCTCTCCCTATTCTCCCACTCCTGGCTCACTCTTTGAACTGTCTACTCAAAGACGACTGAGGCTGAGACCCTGGGTTCATGGCTCCAGGTTAAGAGAGCCACCACATCCAGGTCTCCAGAGCATGGTTCTGCCCGCAGGGAAAGGAATGACTCAAAGCTAAGCGGTAACACCCACCTTGTCCATTTCAACACATGCTGGGTGTGGCTACTGGTCCAATGGCCAGAGCTGCCTGTCCCTGGACACATTCAGTATCTCGTGGTCATGGGGACTCACTTTTGTCTGAGGATGCTTTACTACATTAGACGGGTCAATACTTTCACCTAATGCCTGTCAGCTGCAGCAGGACCGCATCAGCCCGACCCTTTAAGGTGACTTTGGATATCTCTGCTCTGATTCATGACATACCAATTTCTTCTGTCTGACTCTCAGTGGGCCCAGCTTGTTTCCCTCATTTCCTCATTCTTAGGGAAAGTCTCAGTGTAGGGCTCACAGGGATAGCACAGATCACTGTTCCCATTTTACAGACAGGGAACCTGAGGTTCAGAGTGGAAAGTGAACTTCAGGGAGTCCAGGGGACCTGGAATTTGAGCTTGGGTCTGTCTGGCTCTGAGTTAGAGGCTTTCCAAGGGAGGTGTGTGTTGCTGAGGGGAGACAGGATGGCCTGAGTGGAGATAGGAGGGGAGGATGGTCAGGAAAACCTCAGAGCCAAAGCCTCTCCTTTTGGGAAGAGGCAGGGGCACAGCATCTTGGGGAGAGATGCAGAAGGCCAGCAAGACTCAGATCCATTCCCAGTTCTGCCCCTTCCTTCTCTGTCCGCTTGGGCCAGTCTCCAGGCCTCACAGGGCAGCTATGAGGGAATGTATGTAAAATACATAGTACACAGCAGATGCTCAGTTCCTGGAGTCTGCTTGGCCCCCTTCTCTTTACTCTCTTGGCTGCGGTGGGGCGATGTGTGAATTCAGCCACTAGGGGGCCCTGCTGCCAAGGGTGACCAGGCCTCCCAGCTCAGCCAGTGTCCATCCATTCATTCGTGGATTCCTTCACTCTCCTGAAAAACAGCTCCTGTGTCTCTTCCCGTGCCCAGTAGTGGTCGGGGGCGATGCTGAGAGTGCAGAGGGCAAGGCACAGCCCTGTTCTTGAGAAGCCTACAGTCAAGAAGGAGTACTGTGCTGGAGAAAATGGGGTGGTGGTAGGAACTCCCACCATGACGGTGACTATGCAGAGTCAGGAAGGCTTCTCAGAGGAGGCTTTTGAACTTGACTTTCCAGGATGAGCAGTGATTTGGCTCCCACTCTGCAGACTCTGACACCTCCCTGCAGCCCCAGGCCAAGCCGACCTGAGTGTTCATGACCCACTCCGCTCCTCCTCCCTCCAGGAGCCCCCTGACCAGTAGCTTCTGTGAGCCCCAAACTTCATGTCCCCGTCATGTGTGCAGAGCTGGAGGCCACAGAGCCTGCTTGAGTACGAGATGAAGTGGGGCTGCGTTTGCACAAGGACAGAGCGTAGGGAAAACCCTGACAAATGAAGTTCTCTACCACTTCCTAGCAATGTGTCCTTGGGCGAGACACTTCACTTTCCCTCCGCCTCCCCCACCCCTCCCTGCAGCCCCCAGCCTTGGTTTCCTCCCTGTAAATGGGGGTAGTAACAGTGCTTACCTATAATGCATATGTCCAGCATGGCTCACTTGGCACTGATCTATAAAGTGACATATTCTGTTAACCATCTCATTGCTGTGACGGGTGAGCCAGGCTGTGCCCCTTGGAACAGGGAGCAGGACCATGCTCTTGAGGGGCTGCTTGAACTCAGCCTCGCTTTGCTTTGGGAAGAGACTGCCTCCCAGGTTAGTATCACAGGATTTTCACGAAGTGGGTGAAATTCTAGAATCCCCCAAGGCTCCGCAGCGTGGGAGAAGCTGGATTGGTGGGGGCAGGGCTAGGAATCTCTCTTTGACGTACAAAGGATATCTCTCTATCTTGATCTACAAATCCTTTGGAAGGGGATGTGTATCCAGCTCAACCACTTCTCTGCTGTGTGACCTGACAAATCACCGCCTCCCCCCCGCCCCCGCCTCGACTTCCTTGTCAGTCAAATAGCTGTAACAGCGGCCCCAGCTGTTAGGGCGGACATCGTTCTGCTATCTATCTGCTCAGCTTTGCTCTCTTCCCCTGGAACAGCAGCCCTCTCCTATTTGGGGGATCTCCTCCTCCTCCAAACAGGGTTGGTTTCAGCAAGGACCAACCCGCCCCTGTGATCCTGTGACCCGGCCACAGGTGATTGGTCCACAGGTAGACACTTGACTCCAGCCAGGCCAATCAGAAGCCTTCCCTGTTCTGTTCTATTTTGAATCAGAACTGAGAAAATGCCTCTGGGTGGAAAGGTTCAGGAGTTGTCACTGGCCCCACATCCTTCCTCACGGCAGTTAGTCTGTAGAGAGAAAGGCAGAGGAGAGAGAGGGACAGTCAGTAGCCCCAGCAGTACTCGGGTCCCTGGTTCCTGCTGTGCTTGGGCCCACGAGCTCTGCTCACAGTCTAGAAGTTTGCCTCTCCCTTGGATTCTGAGAGTCACCTCGGGTTGGCACTGGTTTCCAAGGATATACTTTCTCTCAGGGATGTGCAGAGCATCAGATGAGCTAAAGCTTATGAAGAGCCCAGCTCAAGGCCTGGCTCACTGCAGGCTCAGTAAGGATGAATTCCTTTCCCTTAATGGGCACCAGGCAAGCACGGGGCTTTGGCAAGATACCAGGAAGATGTGAGGCATCTGGACTCACGAAGCCATGTAACTCAGCAGCTCTGGGACGCTACAGTCAGGTGTCCTGGGACCCCACAGAGCCGCGCAGGAGACCAGAATGAATGCCCAAGCAGAACGTTTAGTGGATAGGAAAGGACAGGGCTAAGAAGAAAATGTCCTCCCTCATCCCTTTGTGGGAGCAAAGGTTGTCAGCTGGCACTCGGTCTCTGCCAAGGATGCATGTTGGGAGTCCCTGGTGGGCCAGAAGGTGGGGGCCAGGAGAGCCTTTTCAGGAGGAATATTTCAGCGGAGTTTCAAAGGATGAATGAGAGTTTTCCAAACAGGGAAAGGACCGGTGAAGGCATGCTGGACTATACCAATCCCCCACACCACTAATACAAGGAGGATTAGTGTGAGGATTCAGACCGCCTGGGTTCGAATCCTGCGGCGACCAACCTTCAGACTCTCCTATGCTTCTGTTCCTTATCTGCAAAATAAGGACATAGGAGTTTGTTTCTAGGATTAAATGAGATCATATATGTAAGGCACTCTGAACAATGTGCTAGCAGAAGTCTGTTTAAGCACTCAATATTTACTGAGCTCGTTATGAAAAGCCTTTGCATTATCAAGTCCAACATCCTTAAAATGATTATAGTTCTTGCCGTTTATTGAGCCCTTAATAAGTTCCAAGCACTGTGCTAGATGCTTGGGGCCCTTGGTCTTCTGTAATCCTCCCAACACCACCAGGAGATGAGTGCTATCATCCCCATTAAAGACAGAACCAGAGGCTCTGGCATGGTAAGATTACACATGGCCAGTGTAACCAACAGAGCAGGGGCTCAAACCCAGGTCTGTCTAAAGACCCAAGCCCTTGGCCCAGAGAGAGGAAGGGACTAGGCTCAGGACACAAAGCGAGGGACTGGGATGCCAGGATTCCTTCATGAACCACCCAAGGACAGGTATGGGTTGGGAGCCCTAGAAGTTTGCTTCCCTTGCCTATTCCCAGCAGCAGAGATCCAGGATGGCTGATGGAGGTTAGTGAGGCACTGGCTCAGTCCTCCCCGCACCCTCTCCAGCTCCAGGGTGACGCGGTGGGCCTGGGGCTCCTCGGCCGGCGGGACGGGGGGCAGAACTGAGGAAGGGGCTGGGCCGATCCCCGCTAATGCCCCCCACCCCGCCCGGGGCCGCGCCTCCCGGCAGGGTTGGCAGATCCGGAGCCTCGGGACGCGGCCACGCCCCTGTTCCCCTCCCTTCCCCACCCGCATTGCTTCCGCCAAAGGTCCTTGTAGAAAATTCCAGGCTGGACGGGGGTTTTTCCAGCGGGTGGGAGCAGCCGGGCGCGTCCCCGCGGCCAAAGCCGCGCAGGGGAAGAGGTGGGCGGGCGCCCCCCGCCGCCCCTGCTCGAGACTCCACGCGCGCCCTCGTCCCGGGGGCCCCCCGCCGGCCTTGGCTCCTTGGGGACGGGCGGGCCGGCCAGGGGAGCCGGCTCGGGACGTCCTGGCAAACAGGAAATGAGACAAAGGCGGCCGCTTATCGGGAGCCCCGCATTCCTTTCAGGTGATGCCGGGGCCCTGAGGGGCTGCCTGCCCTGGAGGAGGACCTCCCGCTGCCCCCCTGCGGGCTCCCCCTGCCTTCCGGTCCCCTGGGGCTGGGGGCGAGGACCCTTGCGGGGCCCCGGGGAGCCCCCGCCCCCAGCCTCCCCGGGCTCTCCGGGAGGAAGGGACATCTGCGCCTGGAGGGCTGGGCTGGGCGGGGGTCTTGGGAGTGGAGGGGGCCGAGTGGAGGGGGAAGAACAGGACATGTTCACTCGACCATTCCACAAACGCTCATGCCTCCTCATGCCAGGTGTGGGTACAGGGACCCGTGATGAACCAGACCCAGTACCTGCCCTCAAGGAACTTCCAGCCCAGAGGAAGGCAGGCACTCAGATAAGTGCAATACTGGGTGAAAGGGCAGGGCCAGATGAGTCCAGGGAGGCGGTGCCAAGGCCATGCTGGCCGGTGGGGGGGGGGCACGGAGCGGGTGGTTTGGGAAAGCATGGGTCCCTTGCACAACACCTGGCACATAAGCAGTCCCCTTGGCTACTAGCGGCATGAAGGAATCCTGGAGCTGGCTTTGAAAAAACAGTGGGACAAGGGGTAGGTGGAATGGAAGGGCATCTAGACTGGGGAACAGCACATGCAAATGCCTGTGGGTCTGCACCCGAGCCCCACATTCGGGGAGGAGCGAGGACTCCGGAGTTCCCTGCGCACAGGGTAAAGAAGCTCTGGTGAGGAGGCTGGGGCGGTGGGTCCTGATGGCCTTGGAAGGTGGGCTGAGGACTGGGTTTATTTTGCTGGCACTGGGAGCCTGGGGAGTGGGGAGGGGCCCGGCCCGGGGTGGGGATGGAGGTGGGGAGGCGGGCTTCGCCTGGGTGGCTTGGAGAGGCTGATCTGCAGAGACAGAGGCTCCAGCCTCTGTGGGTCTGTGCCCCCCTTGCCTGCTGGGCACCGGCGCCAGTTCTGCTGATGGGTGGGTATGGCTTCCCCCACCACGCAGCGCTGACTCAGCGTCTGAAAGGTGGTTCCCACGGGCCCATGTCTCTCTGGGGGCCAAAGGACAGGCCATCCATGCCCCACCTCCAAGTGGGTCAGTGCCCAGGGCCGCTGGCAATTAGGACTGAATGGATGCTAAGATTTCTAGTCTGCACACCCCTTGCCAACCAGCAAGGCCTCGGGCGGTCCTTTCCGCAGTCTAACCGTATGCCACACTATCTCTGGCCTGATTTTCCACTCCCCAGAGTTCAAGGTACCACAGTGTCAGTACTCTTTTTATTTTTAAAACAGTGAAAAGAAAAATAAATATCTTTGGAGAATAAAAGTACAGGGGTGGGGTGGGACAGGGTGGTGGGGCTGGAGACTCGGGGGTGTCCTGGCTTCAGTGGTCTTGAGCCGGGGTGCCGGGGCCTGGAATCTGCAGGCCCGCTCCTCCCGGGCCAGGCCCTGCCCAGTCCCCGCTGGGAGGTCTGGGGGCTCCGCCAGCCTCGCCTGCCCGCGGCTCCCAGGCCGGGCGCTGCGTCAGCGGAACCCGCGCGGGGATTAGACCCCAGGCGCCCGCCTGCGCCCGGGGCTGCGTCGGGAGGGGCGGGGCGGAGCGGTGCCGCCGCCCAGGGGCTCTTCCGCCGGCTGGCCCGGCCAAGTGCCAGGGCCTCAGCGGTGCCCCATGTCCTCCATGCCCACGCGGCCCCAGACGCCCAGCACGAAGCTCTCGATGTCGCACTCGTTGGCGCCGCGCACGATGCGAAAGTGGCCCCTCTCGCCCCAGGCTGGGCCCCACGAGTTGGCCGCCGTCTGGGAATGAGGAGGGGCGGTGAGGGGGGCCGTGGGGCGGGGGGAGGGGGAGGAGGTCGCGGTCGCAGGGCACCCCGCGCAGGGACTCACCCAGTATTTGAGCGTCCTTCCATCGGGCAGCGTCTCCTCTCCCCACCTGGCAGGGGGTGGGGGTGCAGAGCCCACGGAGGGAGAAAGAAGCTGATTCCACCTGCTTTCAGGGTCTGGAACCCCCGGGGCTTACCCCTTCCAGACCCCTCTCTCCACTTCCCTCGTCTCCACCTCTGAAAGTCTGGTACTCACACCCACGTGGGGGACAGCGCCCAAGGCTTAACTGAAGGGGGTGAGCAGAAAGGGGGAGAACTTGGGCTCCCTGCAGGGGGCGGCATCCTGGGGACCAGTTCTCCGGGACCTCACACATCTGCCTTCCCTCCCTCCTCACTTGGTGCGCCAGGGAGGGGTGGGTGCCAGGAACCACGAGGGAGAGACTCCAAGAACGTGGGTACTTTGGACGCCCCACACTCCCCTGCAAAGGACATTTCATCCATGGACAACCGAAATCAGTGACTGGAACATCTCTGGGCGTATCTGGTGGGGACGGATGACTGGGGGTGGGGTCCGCGGGGCAGGCAGAGTTGGGGTAGGTGCTGTGATGGGGAGAGACTGAGCCACCCCTGGGAGCCGTGTCTGTCTTTCAAGGGAGTTATTTTATCCCCATGTGTAAAGAAGGAACAATTCCTAGGAAACCTGAAAAGGCCCCCACCTCTCCATGTGACCCACGGCAAGCCCCTCCTCCTGTTAAGTCTTGGTTTCTTCCTCTTTGCAATGGGGCAGATGGTAGGGATTCGATGCAGGCTCAGAGCTCCTCGTGCAAGCCCAGCTCCCCATCCTCTCTGCCCCCCTGAGCCCCTCACCCTGTGATCTTGACCGAGTGGGTCCCCTGCCGGCGGTACCGCTCGGGTCTCCCAAGGCTCACTGGGGTGTGGCTGTAGATGCCACCCTGGTATAGGAAGAAGTCCTCGTGCACCTCCATGAGAGCTGCGGGCCAAGGTCAGAGAAGGGCTGGCTCAGCCCATCAGCACAGGTCTGCAGATGCGCACCCAGACCCACGCCCAGACTCTAAGTGCCACCCACGGGGTGCCGCCCGCGGGGAGAGGACCGGGTCCCCTGACTCCCAGCCCCACTAGATTGGCCGCCCCGCCTGGTGCAATACAGACCACTTGTGCTGCTGGGCGTGCCCAGTCTCAAGCAGACACAAGCTTCTGGAACCAGGGTGCAGGATGAAGGGCATTTACCTTGGACAGGGCCATTCTCCATCAGCTCCTTCATGATCTCCTTCTCCTGGAGGGTTGGGAGTGGGGAGGAGAGGGCAAGGCTCTAGCCTCTGGCCAACCTTCCGCTCCCCAACCTCCGCCACCTCAGCCAAGCACAAACTTACGTTGGAGCCCAGGCGGTAGGCCGGAGTGACCTGGTAGATGTCATTGGCATGGGCATGGCTACTGGGGCACCGGGCAGTGGCCTGGCGCTTGCCCCGGCCCATGGCCCGGCTGTGCATCATACAGCGGGGTGCTGGGCCAGCCTCATCCTGCTCACGGCCCACAAACGGATAGCAGTGGTCAGAGACAACCCTGGAGGAGAAGCAGGAGGGAGAAAGGGCAGTGAGCCTGATGAGCGTGGCCCCAGCCCGTCCTGTGGGCTGCCTTCCTGAGACCCCAGCCTCACGTCCCCTCCCTGCCCACACCCTCTGCTGCTCACCCTCGGCGTCGCAGGAACCACCAGGCTCCATCGAGACGCCCCCCGTGGCAGCCCCGCTGGTTGTGGGTGTCACAGGACAGCAGGTTCTGGGGCGACAGGACAGGTGTCATATGCCCCAGAGAGTGGATTGAGACGCGATCGGACGCCACGGCTGGTGGGCGGAGGCAGAGGGGACGTCAGGGGGCTCAGGCCCTGGCCGTCCTCTCCCCCTGCGCCGGCCTCTGCCCTTGGCCATACCTGCTGTGGAGAAGGCCCAGGAGCCCGCACAGTTGCCCTGGTCCAGAGGCTCATGGATCAGGTTGGGCCACTTCTCAGAGGCCTCGAAGGCTGTGGGCAGCACCTCCCCGGGGCGCAGCACTGTCTGCAAAGCAAGAGTCACTCCATCTGCCCCCTGGCCCGCCCTGGCCCATCCCTTGGGGCCGTTGGCTTCAAAGGGCCACCGAGAGTCCAGGACCTTCTGTGGCTTGTTCTTGAGTATTCCTACCGCTGTGGGATTCCAGCCAGATCCACGCTAACTCGAGTGGAAGGCCCAAGCACCTTCTAGTGCCTCCCCCTTGTCAGGTGGGGGTGACTAGTCCTCTTGTACACAGGAGGCCGGCAGGGAAGTGCCCAGGGCCAGGGTCACCCACTTTCCATTGTTAACCCCTGCCTCATTCGTCTGTGCCTTCTGATCTGACACTTCCTTCTTCCTACCAGGACCTTGGGCTTCAGGCCCTAAAGGGCAGGGGAGGGAAGAAGGAATAAGGTCCTGTGACCGGGCAGGCAGCCAAGGCAAATAGCAGGAGGCAGAAAATAGCAGAGGCCCAGGGGAATGAGGGCAGGGGCAGGGTCTGGTCATCCTAGCCTTGAGCCCAAATCCCTCTGCAGGGAGGGCAGCTCTGGCCAACGACGGCCTCCTCCCTGCCCACCACGGAGGGACAGACCCTGCAGCCTGTGCCCCAGCCCTGACCTGCTGAGATTCCCCTTCCTCACCCTTTGTTCCAGGTCTGGTTTCCCCTTCTCCCCATAGAGGGTCCCACTGGTAGGAAGGGAGAAGCCCCCTCCTCCCTCGGGGTTCCACTGAGTCGGTATTTGTTTCCGAGAATTCTGGCTCTCTAACCAGAGCACTATCTGTCCTTCCCTTCCCAAAATACCAAGGTGACCTCCTGGCCCCGTGGGGCCTGACCTAGCTGTACTGGAAGGAATGGCATTTTTCCCAGGCTAGGGAGGCCACCAAGGGGCTCGTGCGGGGACCACAAAACTCAGAATCTGAACATCAGTTCTTCCTGTGCCGCACATTTTGTTATGGGCAGGAACTTAAGTCCCAGAGAAGGCAAGTGATTTGTCCAGGAACACACAGCCTATTGGAGGAAGTTAGGCCCAGGCCCTTGGAGGAGCAGGACTCAGTGTGCCAGGGTTCCTGGGGTCCCAAGCGATGGGGAGATGGGAGGATTGTGGGCAAGGATGGACTTACGTGAATCTCATTCATATTGGTGACAGAGGAAGAAGGGCGGATGGTACCCAGGCGGTAGCGAATGCCTTCATCCAGGGTCATGCCCCAGAAGGCACTGTGGTTCCCAGCCCGCCATCTGAAAGAGAAGGGATGGAAGTCACAGACCTGCCACGGCTGGGGGTCCTGGAGGTATGTGCCTGTGGAGGGGAGAGACGCAGCCTGGCTAAGTGTCCACGTGCGTGAGCTCTGAGTGAGGGTGTGCCTGGCAGCACAGGCATCTCGGGGGAAGGTTTGCGTGTCTGTGCCCAGTGGGGACATTCCCAGGGCCTCTCACCCGTAGTTGCCCCGGTTGATGGCGTTGATCATGTCTTGGTCCACCAGGCATGGCTCCTGGTCACACTCCCACCTCCCCTGCTCCTGGCAGGTGCTAGAAGAGGAGGAGGGAAGGAAGAGGTGAGGGGGGCAGGGCATCCTCTGAAGGGAGAGGGCCTCAGAAGTCACCCCGGGCCTGAGATTCTGTGCCAATGATTATGGAAGAATCCCTCGATGATCCCGTTCAGCCTGGTGGCTTTCAATGTCAACTTCCAGTTCACCGTTCTCAAGTTTATATCTGCTGCCCAGATCTCTCCAGATCCAAGAATCTTGCTGCTACACAATATTACCACTGGGGTGTCTTGACAGCACATCCTGGACTGAATTTCTGATCCCTCACTCCCAGGCCTGCTCTCCCTACGGTCCGCGGAAAATGCCCATCCTTCCTGAACCTCAGGCCAAGAGCCTGGGAGTCACCCTTGACTCCTTCCCTCACGTGCTGATCGGCTTCACTGGCAGATCCTGTTAGCTTTGCCTTAAAAACACATTCAGAATCCAAACCACGTCTCATTTCTCAGGCAGCCGTCACGGGCCAGTCACCTTTCCCCTGGGTTCTGCCGCCGCTCCCCCACTTCAGTATATTTTTAACACGGCTGCCGGATGACCCTGCTCAACCCAAGTCATGTCGTGCTATCCCCCTGCCCAAGTCCCCCCCTTGGCTTCCCATCACAGTCTACGAGCCAAAACCCCTGCCGTGCTCGCAAGACGGTCCCTGCACGCTCTGTCCTCCCGTCCCCTCTGTGACTCCCCTCCTCCAAGTCCTGGCTCGTGAGACCCCAGCCAGGCTGCTCCCCGACTGTCCACCACAGCTGCGCTCTGGCCCCAGGGCCTTTGAGCTGCTCTTCTCTCCACATCCCCGAGGTTCCCCCTCACTTCGTCCAAGGCTTCATTCAGAAGTCACCTTCTCAGGGACACCTGCCTTGGCCACCTTCCTCTCCTGCTTTCCTGTTTTATTTTCTCCTTAGCGTGTCATTGCTACCTGACAGACTATATACTTAGCTATTCACGGTCTTTACACCTGCTTCCTCATAGACGCTGAGGTCCTGGCGGACGGGGTTTGTTTGGTGACTTCAGTGCCTAGAAGACTAAACCCAGCACATAGTAGGCGCCCACAAATTATTTGTTGGATGCATGAGTGACTGAGGCAGCGTCGTGAAGTGACTTAGAGCAGGGGTCCTGAAATTTAAGTCCTGGGCTCTGACCCTCGATGACAAGCCCTCGCTGACGAGTCATGTGACCTCAGGTAAGTTACTCAAACTCTCTCCCTCGAAGATCTTGTCTGTAAAATGAGGACCGGAATCATCCCCCGTTCCAGGGATTTAATGGCAGGCGCTTGTGAAGCCTGTAAAGCCATTAGCCCAGGGCCTGGCCCATCTGGGGTGTTCAAGAATCGTTATCTGCTATTAGTGTTCCCATTCCGGGGACCCCCAGACTCCCTGCCTCTTGAGTTCCGGGCTCCTACCACTCGACCTCCTCACATCTCCTCTAAGTGTATCTCAAACTTAAAATGGCCCGGACTGCCTTCCCCCAGAGCTGCTTCTCCCCTAACATCCTACACTCGGGACATGGCACCTTAGCCACCCGGGGGTTCAAACCAGAACCCGAGGTGTGTGCTGTACCCTCAGCTCCCACGCCCGCCATCAGCAGATCCTGGGACGGCACATCATGGAAGGTTCTGGACTCACCTGCCTCTCACCCCTTCACTGCCACCACCCTCCTCCAGTTCCTTATCACCTGTCACCTGGACCGTGGCAATGGTTTCCTACCCAGGCTCCCTACCTCGCTGCAATCCGCTTCATACCCCGCAGTCCATCCCCAGAGAGATCTCGCAACGACATCTATCAGATCATGTGTCTCTGAGTGGCTCCAGCACGGCTTACAAGACCCGTGGACGATGTGGCCTGCACCTCCTCGGGGCTTCTGTCCCCACGTCACAGCTCCAGACGCAGTGAGATCTGTCCCACCTCCCAGCCTTCCCATGAGCTGCACCCTCCACCCCACCCCCCATTCCCTCCTTGTCTGGCCACCTCCCGGGTATCAGCATAACCATCTCCCTTCCTGAGTGGACTTCCCTTGCCCCCACTGCACTCTAAACCGGGGTCCCCCATTATTCCTTTTCCCCGTCACACTTGTCCCGGGCTGTAAGATGTTTCTCTGTGTGGGGGCTCCTTCATCATTAGACCAGAAGCTCCTGCAAGGACAAGGTCCGTCTGGCCCAGCACCGTGCCTGGCACCTAGTAGGTCTTTACTAAATAGTTGTCGACGAACAGGGAATTCTGTGACTTCTACGCTTTTACAAGCTCCTAACTGTGCTAAACTGCCTGCTTCCCCTGTTGCCTTTTAAGGAGCCTCAAGGGGAACAAACCCAGTATGGCTGGGCTCTTCAGTCCCCGGAGTGGGCGGGGGCACTTTCGGGGAGGGCCGGAGGAGGCTGCGTGGGAGGGGAGGCTCTCCTCCGGTCCCCTTCCTTCTCTGACTCTCGAAGCATTCCTCGAGGTCTCACACAGCCTGGAAGGCGCACAGACGTGGCCCCACACCCTCACTCAGGTGTCAAGCCCAGGGAACCAGGCCACACACTGCGGCAGTGGGCTGGTCACTCCTTTCCTGCCACCTCCCCCTTTGCCCCCAGGGCTGCCCAAGCAGGTCTAGACTGGGCTGGTGGCAGAGGTCCCAGCATTCCAGAGGGGCCCAGGGTGGCCAGGCCCCAGGGATAGGAGTGGGAAAGAGCTTAACCCATCAATGCCCAGAGGCGTCCTATCAGGAGTGGCGCGATCATGCAGGCGCTCAGTCTTTCTGAACACACATGCATGATTCACACACGCTCACCCCACACACACATGCACATGCACATGCATTCTCTCAGCCTGATGCACGCCGAACCTCACAAGTCCCCACTCTCACTGTGACCCAGCACCCCTCACACGGGTGAGGCAATGGAAACAGCTTATGTGTAATGCATTCCAAAAATTTCCTCCTCTCTGGGGCCTCCCAGTCCCAGGCAAAGAGGGCATGGGGTGGAGTGGGTGCAGGGCCGCCTCCTCAAAGCCATGGGGTCCCCATTATTTCAATCAGGTGGTCAAGGCTTTCTACCCAGCCCCTCTCCGCTTCCCAACTCAGGACCCAGACTAGAGTAGGGGGGCACCCCTGACCCTTCACCCTCCAGGCAGAATGGTGGGGAGGGGCAAGGGAGGGGAAGGGGCCACATTCCAGGGAAGGCCCTGCTACAGCTTGGCTGGCCTCCAGCTCAGTCATCCCTGACCCTCATCCCGTCCGGGGCAGCGGATGCTGCAGTCAGAGGTTTCCTTCCTGGCGCCCCCTTCTCCGGATTCTCCTGTGACACCGAGAAAGTTTGGGAGGGGCAGTAGCCCAGCCCAGCCAGGAGGGCAGGGAACAGCTCCCAGCTCAGGAGCCACACCTGGGGCCAAGCCTCCGTGGCTGACGGCTCCTGGGGACCGCTTTAGAGTGTTGTTTCCTAAGCTGACAGGGTCAGGGTAAAAATCCCCGTGTTATGGATGAGGAAACTGAGGCTCAACAAGTAAGTAATGGGGATAGAACTGGAACCAAGTCTGTGGGCCACAGGTTCCACAAGGCAAGGTCCCCTCTAAGTCCCAAAGACTCACCAACGGTTACAGTTGTCCCAGTAGGTTCCCAAGACTGGATAGATACGACTCCCATGCGTACATCCTGGGGGGAGGGGAGAGGAGAAGAGAAGTGGAACCAAGACCAGAGACGATGGGCTGAGAGGGCCAGGTCCTCAGAAATCAGGCGTCCCGAATCCTCCCACACACGCACACGCACACGCCCAGCCCTCACTGAAGCTGAAGTCAAACTATAACTTCTTAAGACCTCTCCTGCGGGGTCACATACCAACAGCTACCTGGGAAGTTCTTCAGTGACCCCAACTTGGACCCCTCTTGCTTCACTTGGATGCCAGCCACAACATTCCTTGGATCCTTTGCTGTTTAAGTGACTTGAAACTTGGAGATGGGGGAGGGGGAGGGGCATGGGAAAGCCAAGGCCCAGAGAAGGCAAATGACTCCCCTAAGATAACATAGAGCACAAGACTTTGGGATGACAACCCCGGTCTTCGATCTCTCACCCACAGGCCCTCAGAACTGGGGGAAGGGATTCAAATGATTCCTCTGTGGGACAGGGACAAGGGCAGGGGAAAGGATGGTGACACGGGCTGAAAGCAGGAACAGATTAGCCCCCGCCTCCCAGGTGTGACCAGCCACCTCCGGTAAGAGAATCTTGAGCAAAGGCAAAGGAATGGCTAAGATGAGCCTGACCAGCCCCTGAGGGCTTTATCAGCCTGCGGGTGAGTCAGCGGGCGGGGCCAGCACCTTCCTCGCCTGGCGGGCAGACAGGACTGGGAGAAAGGGCAGGAGGCTGACTTTCTCTTGGCCAGCTGGGAATCCCACTGACCAAGGATCTTCTCTTTTTCAGTCTCGCTGGAGGGATTCAAGCTAGACCAGAGCGGGACTTCCCAGAGGCGCAGGCGGTGGGGCGGGTGTCTCCCCGATTCTACAAAGCCTCGCCTGGAAATGTCAGTGCATCCGCCTTGCTCCTGAGCCCCGCCGAGTCTGGGGCTGACAAAGCCACCCACCCTCCTGGCCGTCTGGTGCCCACCTTGGATGGGGGGGAAGGGGGGTGGCACGCCGAGGCAGAAGTCCCAGAAGTCAGGGCAGCAGTCGGAGACGGTGCGGTTGCAGAAGAGGTCACAGTAACAGGTAGCGCCCAGGTAGGGCAGGGCGCAGTCGTCGGAACGGCCGCGGCAGCACAGGTCCTGCTCCTGGCAGTACCGGCCGCCCGCATCCCGGATGCCCCGCAGGTGCAGGCCCGGCGCTAGCTCGCGGCGCCCACGACCCCGCCGGGCACCCAGGGCCGACTCGCCAGCCAGCAGCAGCAGCAGCAGCAGCAGCCCCAGTGGGCATCGCCACATGGTGCCTCCTGGGCCCAGGGAGCGCAGACGTCGGGGGTCAGAGGTGGTGGGCAGCAGACCCTCCCTGGTACCCTGGGCGCGCATCTCCCAGCTTCCTGGGGCTGTGAGTCCAAGGGGGTTCAGCGGGGATTCAGCAAGGTCCAAGACCCCGATTCCAGCGTCCCCGGGCAGGAAGGGGATTGAGCCAGAAACAGCCCCTCCCTGACCTGCCGGGGACCTTCAAGGACAGAAGGTGGGGATTGTGGTGTTCTGGGTGACCCGGCTCAACACCCCAACTCCCGCAGCTCCGACCGAGGTCTTCTCTCCCATCTGGGTCCCTCTGCCCCTTCTTTCAACCTCCATTCCTGACGTGGGTGCCCCTGGCTTGTGTTCCTCTGTGTCCCTCTGCCCCCCTCCACTCTCCCTCTCGGCCAGGGCTCCCTGCTCCCTCCGTCGGTTCCTTCCTTCTGAATACACCCCCTCCCCTCTGCACAGGGGAGCGTCCCTACCTGGTGACGGCTGTGCTCAGGCTGCCCCACGCGCCTCCGCCTTGCGGCTCCTGCGACCACGGGACGCGCAAAAGTCAAGCGAGGAGTGCGGGGCGGGACCGCCTTTTGTACCGCCCTGGCCGCAGCGCCGCCCCGGGCCGGGCCGGGCCGCGGGAGGAGGGGCGCCGCTGGCTCACACCTGCAGGAGCCCCGGCACTCCGGAGCCGGGACCGGGAGAGGGACCGTGAGCACGTGACGGTCCTCGCCGGGTCTCTGCTGACAGCCGTTGCCTTCGGGGGCGGAACTCCAACTGAGGCCGAAAGGATTGCGGTCTGACACCGGTAAGGACTTCCCAGCGGGCTTCACCGCGGGGCTGAGGGGCTCCGGCGGAGGAGGGGAGATTGGGGGAGGCGGAGCTCCGAGGTTTGGAGCTAAGTTTGGGAAACGGTGGTGAGGGCGTGGGCAGCAAAAATCTCTAAGAACCTCTCCAACCCCTGGGTAATAAAAACAGTCATGTACACCCCCATCCCCGTCCCGGTACCCCCCAGGCTGGGGGCCGCCCCAAGCCGCCTCCGGTCCCAGGAATGACTGGAATCTGGAGGATGGTTGAGGACCCTGCGGAGGCCTTGGCGGCTCATCCTTCGAGGGGATGGCGTGGGTGGGTGGGTGTGGTGTGGAGGCCACCTCCCTGCTCGGTAACTCTTCTTTGGGTCGGCCCTGCCCAGGCACCTTGCCAAGCACTGCCCCCTCTATCAACCTCGAGGGCATCCTGCTTGGCACCTGTCCCCCTCCAGGGCCCAAGGGCAAGAGCCCTGGCAGCTGGTGCCCCCCGCAGAGCCCCCCTTCCTGCCCGGGGCATAAACCCTTCCTTTGCCCGGGCTGGCCTGGGCCCCAAACAATGGGGCTTCTGTCCCGCCAGGCCCGCAGTCACCTTTTACCTCTGCGTTGCGCAACGCCCTCTTCCAGCAGGTTGGGACTCTAACGGCAGGGCAGGGAGGACGAAAGATGACACCTGGACAGACTCCCCCCTCCCCAGGCCCGTGCCTCACATCCGCCCAGCCTGCAAAGGGGAAGCATTAGGCCTGGGGACTCCCTTTGCCCTCTCTCTGACCACTCCACGCCCCTCCCCCAGCCGAGGGATGTCCTCAGCTGGCCAGCTCCTGGGGGTGGAGAGGGGACCAGGACAACGGGCATCTACCCCCTGCCAGGGGGCACCGGGCGGGGAGTCACCCTGCTGCAGGGCACGCGGTGGTAGGAGGGGCCAGCACTAGCGGGGACACCCCAGGAGCTGGCCCATCGTCTCCCTGCTGGGACCTGGGCGGACCAAGCCCAGTGGGACCCTGAGGCTCAGAAGAACAGACTTGCTGGTCACAGGCCAGAATGCAGGCTGCCTACCTGCCACCACCTGGCTCCTTTCCCTCTAGTCACCCTTAGTCACCCGCTGCAAGTCTCGACACACTCCTAGTTGGGAAGTCCCTGGTTGTGTCTAACCTCCATTCATCTGGCTGCAAGGCGGGCCCCTCAGTACCGGTAGGCCAGTTTCAGCTGGGGGCTGGGGGCTGGGGTGTGGCCCTGGACATCTGGCTTGTCCTTCGCCCCAAATCACTCCCTTTGGTCCACCGCTGTGGGTCTTTGTTGTGTGTGTGTTTTAGTGTGTGTGTATCTGAATCGTTGTGTTTGTGGGGTGTTTCTGCTTGAGTGTGTCTGCCTGTCCGTGTCTGCTTGTCTCTCCGTTATGTGTGTGACTGTCTGGACGTTGCCTCTGTGTCGGTCACGCGTCTGGTTATGCTTTGCCAGTATTTGTGTCCTTGGTGGCTTGTGTGTCCGTATGTGTAGCTGTGTGATTATCATTGTCTGTGCCCGCCTCTCTACTAGGCGTCTGTCTCACTAACTGTCTGTGTTGCTGTGGTAGGTGTCTGTTTGTGTCTGTTTGGGGGGTTGGGCTCTCTGCCCGTTCTTGCCTGTCTGTGCACAGGAGGCAGGGACACAGAGCGAGGGAAGGTTGCAGAGCCAAGAGCATGGCCGGGGGGGGGGCGGCGGGTGTCCCTTGTCATCACTGATTTTGGCCCTAAACCCACCCCAGTGGAATCTCATGACTCATTGGGCTCCTTGGCCAAAGAGGACAGGAAAAGGGCAGGGCTGGGTGGGGGCCGTAGCCCCACTTTCCTTTTCCACGGCCCCCCTCCTTCCTGGAGCCTCATTCTCTGTCTTATTCTGCTGCAAGGGCCTGGGGTGGGCAGGGGGCAGAGCGACAGGTGAGGAGTCACAGCAGGACCCTCTGAGCCCTTCTGCTGTCTGAGAGACAGGTGACCCGGGCTTGGTGGCAAGTCTGTCCTCCCTCACTTGTGACCCTGGGCAGGCGCTCTCCCTCTCTGGGCCTTGGTTTCCCATCTTATCCAGATGCTCCAAGAGGCCTTTTCATGCTCATTTCTTGCTACAAAGGAGGTGCAAGGGAAAAGGGACGGTGACATGCCTAAGGTCACACAGCAGAGCAGAGCCCCAGGCCTCCTCTCCTCTCCCCAGTCCAGTGCTCACCGCCGCCCCCCCCCCAACCGCTGCCACCACACAGCTGCTCCGGGGGCTCAGAATGGGCCATTCTCCTCTGGAGGCTGAGCAGGGCCTTCTGGAAAGACAAAAGCCCCTTGTGCTCCGCTGAACCCAGGTCTGCGGCCAAAGGCCCATGACACGGAGCCTGGGGCTCGGCGGCTCGGGTCCCAAATGACACTCCGGCTAAGGCCAAGGGTCCCTTGCGGCCCGTTGGGGTCAGCCGGACGTGTCCAGAGCTGAGAGCTCTGGTGAGGCCCGGGCGATCCAAGCGAGGCCTCGTGCCGTGCGTGTCAGGCCATGTCGTGACGTGTCCCGGGGCCCCTTGGACTGTGTGATGTTAATCACGGCCCTCGGGGCTGTGTGCCAGGCAGAAGGGTGTGCTGCCGGAGCGCTCACAGAGAAGATTCCGGGCCCCGTGGAAGCATGTGGTGCCACGCCATGGCCTGCCTTCCCGGCGGATTTTCTCCTCCACTCAGTAGTGTTTCTTGCTCATTTCCTCTGCGGCAGGTGCTGACGCGCAGCGTGGAGCTCAACGGACACGGGTCCCTCTGCAGCGGAGCCTTCTGTCTAACAGAAACAAGCAAACCATCATCTCTGTAAGTCACTCCAGAGCGACGCGCTCTCTGCACACGCACCCGGCCTAGGAGCCCAGAGTCACGTGGTGGAGGAGATGACAGGTGACCTGAGATCTGAAGGGCGGGAAGGAGCCCGGAGGTGGGGATGGGTGTCCCAGGAAGCCGAGGAGTGCGAGCAAGAGCCCTGAAGCTGGCCCCCGCGGGTCTGTCCGAGACAAAGAAGGAAGCCCAGCAGGGCCGCACGGGGAGATGAGGCTGGGAGGGCCCCCAGGCTGGAGCAAGGAGCTTGCGTTGTCTTCTGATCACCGGAGAGATGTCACTGTGGGAGCGAAATAACGTGATTCACGCGAGCAAAAGCCCCCTCGGGCCCCTCCGGTGAGAACCGCAGACCGCGAGGCAGAAGCGGTCCAGAGACCAGGCAGGAGGCAACAGTGGGGCCAGGCGAGAGGCGCTGGGGCTTGAACGAGGCAGGTGGCCATGGAGACAAGAGAAGCGGACCTATTTGAGACCTGTTCTGGCAGGGGTGGGGGGTGGTGTTGACAGGACTTACTGAAGCGGCCGCAGATGGGAGGGGTGGGAGACAGGAGGAATGGAGCAGGACTCCCGGGTTTCTAGCTAGGTGGGGGTGGGGGTGGGGGTTGAAGACAGCTGCAGATGGTCTGCTCTGACGTTGAGAGTCAGAAACTGTTGCCGTCCTCCGAGTCTGGGCAGCCTCTGGGACATTTGGACCTATAGGCTACTGCGTGACTTGATGCTGTTTCCAGCTCCAGCTGGTAAGGGGAGCCTGAGGACACTCCCATGTTAGAAGGTGGACAGAGAGGGGGACTGGGACAGTAGCCTGAGCAGGTGTGACCAGAGACGGAGGAGGAAAGCCAGGTAGGAGAGATCAGGCAGCCAATAGGAAAGAGTATTTCGAAACAGAGGGAGAGTTGACCTGTGTGCAATGCTACCCAGCGGTCGAATGAGCTGAGCACAGAGAAATGTCCCCTAGATTTGACAACAGGGACTTGGGACGACCGTGCTGAGAGCAATCTTAGTGGAAGAGGGAGGCTGGAAGCTGGATTGGAATGGGTGGAATGGCAACTGGGAGCCAGTGAATTGGAGAGAACAATCATAGGCGACTTTTCAGAAAGTTTTAATGCAAAGGGAAGTGGAGAACTGAAGTGTTGGCCGGAAGGGAATGCGAGGGCCACAGGAGGGTCTCGTCCACCTTTGGAGGATACAAAACCGAGTCTGTGCTGATGGCACTGACTGCTAGGAGCGGAGGACCTGGTGATACAGAGCAAGTCTTGGAGCGAAGTCCCTGAGAAAATAAGGGGAGGGGGAACCTAGAGCGCAGAAGACAGAGCTGGCTTTGAGAGGCGCGGGGACAGACCCTAGAGGCCGAAGAGAAGGGGAGGTGGGTTTGTAGATTTCGCCATACAAAGACCAGGGAGGCTCCTCTGATGGTCTCCATTTTTCCAATTGAACGGGAGCAAGTCACTGCCAAGCAAGACAGGTTCAGAGGACCGGGTGGAGAACCATGGGTTAGGTGTGAAATCATTATCACAACCAAGGCCACCAGAGAAACAGACTGGGATTTTCAGCCATGCAGAGCAACCATTCAAAGTTACTGCCCATGAACTTGGGATGACCCTCACCGCCCCCCCCCCAGTCTGTTCTCTGTCATACGTGGCAGGTGCCAAGCATAAGTCTTTCCCCCAGGTGATCCAATTATCTCAATTTACAGATGGGAAAGTCAAAACTCAGAAAGACTTTCTGGCTCCCCCACACAGCTGTTGGGGGCTGAACAGGACCTCCGGCCCAAGCCTGGACACAGGCCTCGGCCCAGGCCAAATTTGTGCAAGGGCTAAGTTGACTCTCATACATGGTAGTGTTTGTGGTTTTCAGGGGTCAGTGCAAGTGGGAAAAGGCGGAACAGAGAAACTCAGGTTTCCCTTTTGTGTGATATTTCTGCATCACTGGTGTTGGGGCCCGTTGGGTACAAAAGGCCTCTGGGTGCTGCTTCCTTGCAAAGTCAGGGCGCTGAGTAATGACACCACTTGCCATCTTCACCCACATCTAAAGTGCTAGCCTCCTGCAAACCCAGGCCGGAAGGACTGGGGTACTTAGGGTTAACAGCTCCCCCTCATCTCTTAATTACCTGCCCTCCTTCAGTTCAGCATCACTTTCAGTAAGGAAGCCTCCCCCGGGGCACAGGCAGCTTGGTGAGACCACCAGTGAACATCTCAGAAGGCTGCTCCAAGCTTGGAATGCCTGTTTACAGAAACACACCCCCAGTTCACTTGATGTTTCCGGGAAGTCCTCATCTTCTCACCCAGGAATGTTAATAAAAGGGTCTTGAAAAGTACAAGAAGCTCTCCCATGGCTGCCAGCACATTTTACACTTGCCCTTTCCATCCCGGAGCAGAAAGTGGTAAAACCCCAGCAGATGGGTGAATTCCAATGCAGCGGGAAGAGTCACTTTTAAGAGCTGGGTCCCTAAGGGAAAATACTGTGATGTGACCTTAGTGGTCGGGATATGTCTGTGTCCTAATCCCTGAGACCAATGAATGTTACTTTATTTGGAAAAATTATCTTGAAATGAGATCATCCTTGATATCGGCGTGGGCCCTAAATCCACTGGCCAGGGTCCCTACAAGAGACACACAGGGGAAACAGAAGAGGAGGGAGGCCATGTGGGCACAGATGCAGAGATCCGGAGTGATCTGATCAAGGAATGCCTGGAGCTGCCAGAAGCCTCTTCTCCCCCAACAGCATCCGAGGGAGAAAACACCTGCCAACACCTCCAGAATGGTCAGAAAGTTTCTCTTATTTCCAAAGTTGTGGCTGTTTGATACAGTAGCCCTAGAAAACGAATACGGTGGCCTCCCATTTCAGGGATCTACGGGGTCTGAGATCTGTGTCTCCTGGGATGTGTCAGTTTCAGGGCTGGATGCAGATGGAACCAGAACAAAGCAGCTTATCTTGGCAGAAACATCGAAGACTGGCTCAGATCAAATCAACTTCCCTTGAAGTGGTTCAAACCCTCATGGACAGCGTTAGAGCCTGACACTGAGCTTCAGAGCCCACACTCAGGAGCCAAAAGCAAGAGGTTCAAACCCTGCCTCTGCCTCTCTGGAACTGTGAAACCTGGGGCCAATGTCTTAAGCTCTCTGTGCCTCAGTTTCCCCATGTGTAAAATAAGGACATGGTCTCTACCTGTGGGGCAGGTGTGAGGATTATATGACTTCATATATGGAAAGCACTTGGAATCCACAATGCTGACATATCACCTGCACAAGATCACGGACTTCTCTTATTAAGCGAACCCAAACCCAAACAGCCGTAAATGGAGTTCGGAATAGTCAAGGAGATACCGATGCACTTAAACCGACATGAAGTGAGTCAGATCAGTTAAAGCTAGGTGGCGCTATCGTAAACCTGCTCAAACGTCTTGGGCGGACCGGCAGAACACCAGGTTACACCAGTCCCACGGGCTAGAGCAGGTCTGGACGCCGCACGCATGCGCTTGCTCACACAGCGGGTCTCTGCTCTCTGTGTACATCAGCTTGGACAGGAACAAATGGCCACACGTGTATCCCAGGCGCAAGTGACATCTGGGCAGAGGGCCACGGAAGGGAGTCCACGCCTGAGATGGACAATGACATGCTCTCCGGTCAGAAACATGGTCAACATCTCCAAAAAGGAACACCCTTCTCAGGTCAAGGCTCAACTATCAGGAACCTGTCTCACGCTAATTAGACAAGAGACGGATATCTTGCTCCAGGATCCTGGGGCATCTCCTGGAACCCAGGGACAAGAAATGCAGCAGAAGCCCCTGGGGATCTGGAAGGTTGCCAGAACCCGACACCCCCTCTGGCTCTGGTGCAGGGAGGGCAAGCAAGTCCCCGAGGCCGGCAGCTCAGTGAGCGGCAGGATGAGGTGAGGGAGACCTTCAGGAGCTTGGGAATTTCAGCTGACACACCAAAAGTAATGGTTATGCCGGTGCTCACAACGGTGCCCCAACACATGGGGGGGTCTTCCTAGCCCCCCACAAGCTCCCCGCAAACCCCCAGAGAGGCCCTCTCCAGGGGCCACTAATAACCCATGCCTGTCACCCTGTGCCTCTTGCTGGTGGGGGAGGATGCAGGGGATGGGGGTGGGGGGACACCCGGCTGGGGCTCAGAGCCGGCAGCAGAGCTGGTCCTCTAAACTCAAGACTGGAGGGGCAGCAGCCCTTCAGTGGTATCAACCAGAAACAGAGAAGACAAGGAGAGGCCCAGGGAGAGTGTCCCTCATGTCACCACATGGCTGCTGGGACCCGAATGTGCTGGGACAGAGAGAGGCGTGGCAGTCAAGGGCCTGTTGGGGAGTCAGGGGCCTTCAGGATCCTTCCTGGCTCTGCCTCTGACATGCCCTGTGACCTTGAACGAGTTGCCAGTCCATCCGAGCCTCACTAACCCATTTCTGAAATGAGAGGTACGGGGAGCCCTCCGAGGTCACCGAGGGCTCTCTGCTCCTACCAAAGAGAGAGCTCAACCAGTCCATTCCTCTCATCTGCAACTGCAGAAGCGGGATCTCTTGCTCCAGGATCCTGAGGCATCTCACAGTGAAGGGGAGGAATCCGGCCAGTCACACAGTACACAGGTGGCAAGTGAAGGGCGCTATCATTTCTGCTCCATCTAGTGTGTGCTTGAGAAACTACCTCTGCAGGGAGGGGTCCTTCCTACATTCCAGCCAGCGCGGATGCCGTGAGTACCTGCCATGGGCTGGGTGCCTTCTAAGGGCTGGTCACTGGACATGAATGATCTCATTGAACCGCCCACCAATGCGCTGAGCTATCATCCCCATTTCACAGATATGGGAAAACTGAGTTCCAGAGAGATGACGTGCTCGGTCACAGCTATTTGAATTCTTGTCTCTAGTTCTTCTGAGGCACGAGGGAGAATGAGGAGGAAATGCCAGAGGTCAAGAGTTCCCTGGAGGACATTCCCCTGAATCAATTTATAAGGGCAAGGCGAGGGAGCAGGCAGAGGCCCAGAAAGAAGCTGGGAGGACCATGCCCCATTTATTTATTTTAGATTTTTAAAGGTTTTATTGATTTATTTGAAAGACAACGAGAGAGACAAGAGCATGAGCAGGGGAGAGGGACCGCGGGAGAGAGAGAAGCAGGCTCTCTGCTGAGCAGGGAGCCCAGTGTAGGGCTCGATCCTAGGACCCTGGGATTGTGACCTGAGCTGAAGGCAGATGTTTAACTTACTGAGCCATCCAGGTACCCCTCATTCTAGATTTTTAAGAAAGATTTATTTATTATTTTGGGGGTGGGAGGAGCAGAAGGAGAGGGAGAGAAAATCTCAAGCAGACTCCCCACTGAGTGCAGAGCCCAACATGGGGCTTAATCTCATGACCCTGAGATCAGGACCTGAGCAGAAACCAAGAATCAGATGCTGGAACGACCCAGGCACCCCTTCCCCCAACATTGATTCATTTGAAAACAACTCGTTTTGATTTTTTTTCATTCATTAATGCATGTTCAAGGTTCAAAAATATATTTAAAAAGCATGGAGTAAAAAGCCTCACAGTGACCCAGGAGCCTCATTTGCCCTACTCTGACTCCTTGCTCCCACTCTCTATTCCCACTTTTTATTGGCACCTCATGTACCTTTCCAAGTTTCTTTCTGCAAGTCTAAAAATGAGCATATGGTGATAACGCCATTTTTTACATAAAACGCAACAAACTGCATACACTGTGCTGTACTTTTTTTTTTTTTTTTACTTGTCACGCCCCTTGGAGAATTCTATCAGCAAATAGTTTCCTCCTTCTTTCCTAACACTGCCCCTGGTGATGCAGTTCATTTCACCAATTCCCCCTTGATGGACATTTGAGCTGTTTCTAGGGTTTTTTTATTTTTACTTTTATTTCTTTCTTTTTTTTTTTTGGTGTAACAACAATGCTGCGATAATCCCATAGATACTTTGTTTTGTATGCATGCATGCATCGGTGCAGAATAAATTTCCCAAAATGGATTGCTGGCTTGTAGATATTGTATTCGTTTTCTATGGCTGCCTAACAAAATACCACAAACCCGGCAGCTTAAACCAACCCCTATTTATTAGCTCATGGTCTGTTGGTCAGAAGTCCAGCCCAGTGTGGTGGGGTGCTCTGCTCAGGGTAAAAATCAAGGTGTTGGGAAAGCTTAGTCCTCGTAGTCTGGAGCTCTGGGGGAAAACCTGTTACCAAGCTCGTTGCTGTCATTTGCAGAGTTTGGTTCCTGGTGGTCATGGAACTAAGATCTCTGGGTTTCTGGGGGCCATCAGCTGGGGGCCTCCCTCAGCTCCTATGTTCTTTGTCATGTGACTTCTCCCAAATGGCACGACATGTGACACCTATGTTCTTTGTCATGTGATTTCCCCCAAATGGCACGACGAATTCTTCTCAGGCTTCAGAGAAGTCAGAGACTTCTCCTTCTGAGACCAGCCAGGGAAAATTCGCTGCCTTTGAAGGGCTCCCCTGATCTGGTCCAGCCCATTCAATGTAATCTCTACCTTAAAATCAACAGCTAGAAGACCTTACATCTGCAAAAATCTCTTTGCCACTTGAGTTCACATTTTCTCATATCCACAGATTCCGTCCATGCTGCAAGAGACCACACAAAGGTGAAAGCCAATGAAAGCCCCCTTAGAATTCTGCCTAACACAGATGTATTTGTGATTTTTATAGATAGTGCCATGTTGTCCCCCACAGGGGTTGTGCTGAGAGGTCGCCCCTCCCCCAGCGATGATGAGCTTGCCTTCTTTTCCAGTGTCACCTAATGGATGTTATTCAACTTTTGGCTTTCTGCCAGTTTGATAGGTGAAAAATGAAACCCACGTGTATTTTAAGTTTGTGGTTATCTTCTTATGAATAAGGCTGAGGATTTCTTCAAAAGCTTAAAAGCCATTGATAGTTCTTTTTCAGTATAGTTTCTGGTTTTGAGTCCTAGAAAGGTCTTTCTAATGGTAAAGTCAATAAAAAACCCTCCTATGTTTTCTTCTGATGCTTTTATGGTTTCATTTTTGATCCCCGGTTCTTGGAACTGGCAGCTTCTCTAGTCATTTCCTCAGCAGGGAGTACAAAGCTGGACCCCAAAGGGCTTGGGGATTGGGGTGGAGAAAGGCGCTACCGTGGTGGATCTATACTGGGCTCAGTCGGCTCTGCCAGTAATCCCAGCAGAGCCTCCCACTTCCCTTCCTCCGGCCCTCACTGTGTCCTAGGGTTGGCACAGGGGGCCCAGAGTTAAGGGGTACCCAGCCATGCCGGGAGAGCTTCCAGTCTGGAGAGTGAGACAAGCACATGGCCAGAACAGAATCCAGATACAGAAGGAGGCTGAGGGCATGGGGGTGGGGGGTGCAAGGGGGGGGTTGTGTG
>LNAC01000035.1:4915569-4981932 GCA_002007465.1 Ailurus styani | reverse complement strand
CCCCCCCGCCAACCTTGCTTATTTTCACCCTCTGGGATGCAAGACTTTCTTAAACAGCGTGCGCACCCCTTGCTGCCCTGAAGGGAGAACTGACCCGGCGTGTGAATTCAAATACCAGCTCTGTCGCTTCCCCTGGTGCCCCAGGTTTGTTCGCGTCTCTAAAGTGGGCGTCACTGTGAGCTCACGGAGTCATTCTGAATCTCACAGCAGATATGGCTGTGGAAGGACAGTATGTGGGGTCACGAAAGGGCTTTTAGGTCTGCAGGGGCTTTGGGGTAGCCAGCTGGAGCCTGGACCAGCACAGACCCCCCTGAGCTCCTCATTCTCCAGCCCATCTGTGTCCACCGCCACCATGTGCACCTGCTCCCACACAGCTGAACGTGGCTAAAGACCAAACACACCACACGGCCAGCCTCGCTCTAGATTGACTCCCACAAACCTTGGGTGGGCCCCTGTGCTGGCGCTCGGACCCCATTTCACTGGCCCATTCACTCTCCTGCTCTTGTGACTTCCCCATCTCTGCCCCCTCCTCAAAACACCAAGGCCCTCACCCTCGCAGGCCTTATTTCTTCTTTCACTGAGAAAAGAGAACCAATCCGAAGAGCTCCACGTTCTCCCGAGGATCTGCCCAGCCTCCCTCGGTCGCCGGGGTGTGCTGTCTGAGGTCCCACCCACCCAAAGTTGAATTCTTGCAACCGTCTCCTCTCTTCCGCATCGCTAGCTAGCGGGCACCCCCGGAGCCCTCAAACAAGCTGCACCTGGGTGGCTCAGTGGGTTAACGCCTCTGCCTTTGGCTCAGGTCATGATATCAGGGTCCTGGGATCGAGGCCCGCATCGGGCTCCCTGCTCAGCAGGGAGTCTGCTTCCTCCTCTCTGAAATCTGCTCAGATTTCTGCTGAGTGATCTCTGCCTGCCTCTCTACCTACTTGTGATCTCTCTCTCTCTCTCTGTGTCAAATAACTAAATAAAATCTTTAAAAATAAATAAATAAATAAATAAATAAATAAATAAATAAATAAATAAATAAATAAAAATAAACCTCCTGACCTAGCCCGGCCTGCTCTTATTCCAGCCACTTTCCCATTTCCCACCGCGGCCAGTTCAGATGCAACACCCTGGAGGCGGGCCCGCTCCCACCCTCTCCCGACCCCACTCCCACCAACCTCCCCCCTGCCTCGCACCAAGCTTCTGGTGATCACCAGTGACCTCTCCTTCCCAATCCCACCCTCGGCCCTCACCTCACCCCCTTCTGGACGGTATTCGACAGTTGGGCATTGCCTCTTGGAAATGCTTCTTCCCTTGTTGTCTGTGCCTTGTGTCTTTCCCGGCTACGCTCACTTCCTGGTTGGCCCGGGAGGCCCCAGGGATGTAAAGTCCTCGGGGGGCCGATGGCCAAGTCTGCCATGTCCGTATCCCCCCTGCTGAGCCCCGGCCGTGAACCCAGGGCTTGTGTGTGACTCCATTTGGAGGAGGAACACACCACTCCAGTCCGACATGTCAAAGCCGAGCTCTTGATTTTCATATCTCCTGACCTGCTTCTCCTCCCTGGTGTCCCTGCTCGAGTCCCAGCCACTCGGACCAAAAGCGCTGGGGTCGCCCTTGACTCCCATCCCTGCGCCAGGTACCCCAGTGGCCCCTCAGCAGATCCTCTTGACTCAACCTGTCCACCTTGTCCTGAACTGGCCACTTGTCCCCACCCACACCCTGACCACCCATCATCTCCCCAAACCGGCAGGAGCCTCCGCTGATTGTCCCCGCGTTCCTGCCGCTGGGACCTGCACAAACCCTCCAGGCCCTCCCCTCCAGTTCACAGCAAAGTCAAAACCCTACTTACCACGAGACTTGACAAATCACCCCCCAGCCCTCCCCCTGCCTCCTCACCCGGCACCTCCCCTCACTCCCTCGGCTCGCCTACATGCGGCCCCTTGCTTTTTTTAAATTTTTATTATTATTATTTTTTAATTTTACAGTCTCCATCCCCGTCATTGGACTTGTGGTTTGTTATGCCTGGGACTCTGACCCAGCGACCACCCGGCCTCTCAGTCTCCGCCTTCAGGTCTCTGCTCCCCTCTCCCCGGCAGACTGGCCGCCGCTGGTCCTTCTGCCTAAAATAACCTGTCTTCCTTTATTCACTCCCCTCTGGCTCTGCTCTATTTTTCCTCACAGAATGTACTTTGTTATATATGTATGTGCTTGTTTATGCTGTTTCCTTTCCCAACTGGTGCCTAGAACAGTGCCAGGCACACACTAGGTGCTCAGATTTCTGCTGAGCGAATGGGTAGATGGGCGGATGGGTGGATGCAGGGATGGGTGGATGGAGGGAGGGACGGAGGGATGGATGGATCAGCGGATATGGAGAGATGATGGATAACCACAATTACAACATCAGAGGGCAAAACACAAAACCCACCAACATCTCTTGCATCTGAATACAACGTTATATTTTCCCTAAAGCCCACTTAAGTTTGTGCTTCCAGACACTTCGGGGGACGGGGTCGTTGGAGTGGATGTTTCCACCCCCAATTTTCAGGCACTGGGAGATGAATTAGGAGCAGGCTGAAGGCTGTCTGAGACCTCTGGCTTCCTGGGGTGGCCCCCAGAGCCCATCCCCCATCTCACATATGCGGGGCGCAATTCTGAGTCCAGGGGTGCTGGGAGATTCCTCTGGTGTTGGCTGAGCTGAGGAGGCAGCAGCAAGATGGGTGGGGCTGACTCTGTCAGACGGGCAGGACCATCGCAAAGGCAGGGGGTCGGCGATCTTCTCCTTGGCAGAAGTTTAACAAGGACACAGGACACAGCAGGTGGGCGGCTTTGGCCACTGGGCCCTCACTTGTCTAAGGAATGCAGGTAATTGGGCGCCTGGGTGGCTCAGTGGGTTAAAGCCTCTGCTTTCGGCTCAGGTCATGATCTCAGGGTCCTGGGATCGAGGCTCGCATCGGGCTCCCTGCTCAGCGAGGAGCCTGCTTCCCCCTCTCTCTCTCTCTGCCTGCCTCTCTGCCTCCTTGTGATCTCTCTCCCTCTGTGAAATAAATAAATAAAATCTTAGAAAAAAAAAAAAAGGAATGCAGGTAGTCACCCTGACATGTCCCTACCCTTGCCTCTGCCAACCTCCTTCCCTGCAGGACTCATTTTCTTTTCGAGCTCAGAGCTCCCCAAATACTGGTTGTAAAGTTCTAGGTGCCTAGAGGACACACAGTAACGTCGGCCCTATTTAAGAGCTGGCTCTTTTCACACCTTGTCCTTCCAATTTCCCAGTCGGGGGGCTTCTAATCGTGGCCAGGTCTGCACCCCCACAGCGCTGGCCCATTAGCTGTGTGGCCAGAGGCTATGCCTGCTCCCTGAGGACCCCCAGACTCTGCGGCGGTGTGGGGGGCCGGCCTGGGACCAGGGGAAGCCAGAGGCAGGACCCCGGACACGAACTGACCTTGCGTGAGGATTTGCATTATTGGACTTACTCTTCTCAACAACGCTGTGAGGGGGTTACTACTATCTGAGGGGGAACCGAGGCACTGACACACCCGCCCGTATGTGCCGTAGCCTGGAGTCACTCTAGGCCTGTCTGAGCCAGTGTTCGCACCACGAGCGTGGGCGCGGTGGCTCACGCAGACCTTCCTGCATAGGCACAGGGGTCACTAACTGAACGAAAGGAAGGTACTGGTCGGCGCAGGCCGCCTCACGAGCAGGACATGAACTTCAGGGCGCACTTGCTGTCAGGGCACAAGGTTCTCAGCCTCCCCCGACTAGAGCCTGCGGGGGAAGGAGCAGGGATCAGGGGGGGCAGCTGCCCAAGGAGCTAACCTAGACTCGGTCAGGCCCACTTGGGGAGAAAACCAGTTCTGAACCTTGCAAGTTGCTTCATCACACTCACAAGCACCCAAACCTCTGCCTCCCCCACCCCCACCCCGCGTTTCCCCACGTGACTTCCCAAGGCATCTGGGGCACCTCCACGGCCACCTGTCAACCTAAGGTGCTGTCCCCAGCAGGCTCCTGTGGAAAGGATGTGCCAGTGAAGGAAAGTTCTAGAGCACCCTCCCACCTCGCGGGCTGAGCCCTGGGTTGGGCAGAGAGGCGCCCCTGGGGCTGAGCCTGTGAGGGACCCTGAAGCTGGTAGGGAAGCGACACCTGAGAAGGAAACTGGGCAGCAGTCGCGACAGAGCCGAGTGGGGGCCTGGCGCAGGGCCTGAGGGTCAGCTGGGGCCACGGGGCTGCCTGATTCTGCCCCCAAAGGCGTGCACACGTCAGAGTTGGCAGAGCCACCCAGGGGGGCCTACCTCGGGCTTACCCAGGAGCAGCTACGACAGGCACTTGGGGCTTTGCTGGGGCCCGTGGGGGGAGGGGGGTGTTTCTTGGGCCTCGGACTCCAGAGCTTAGCCACATTCTCCTCGCCAAACCCAGCCCCCGATGAGATCCGCTCAGTGCCCTGCCCCTGCTCTCCCCTTCCGGACACCTCAGCTGGGTTCCAGGGCACAGCAGACAGCGGAGGGCAGGAAGCCACGAAAGGTGGAGCCCGTAAGGTGTAAGTGGCCATGGAGGGGAAGACCAGCCAGTCACCCGCATCCGGCCTGGGCTTCCGGAGCTCCCCTGGGAAGAGCTTGTCAAAGGCATCACACGTGGGGCCCTAGAGGGTACAGGGGAAGAGGGGCAGCTCTGAGCGGAACTCCTGCAGGGAGCAAAGAGCAGGGATTCAGACGGAAGAGCCCCAGCGGGTCCCCCAGCCCACTTCCCGGGCCGGCCGGGCATGCCTGCAGGACCCCGGCCGGGTCCCACCTGCAGGGACACTTAGCCACCCACCGCGACCAATGAGGGAGCGGTCCGTATGTGCCAGGTACCCTTCTCGACCCTGCCCCCATGGGATTTACAGTCTAGTGACACAGCTCCGCCCTGCCCACTCACAGGAGCAGGCACAGATGGGATCTCCGTTTCCCTTACACAATGGGAAGATTTTATTCAACCGTCACTCAGCATACTGGCCTCACCCTTGGCGGCCCATTGGAATCCCCTAAGCGGTTTTCATGAAAGACAGGTGCTGGGCTTTCAGCTCCCGTGGGATTCCAATTTCAGCAGCCTGGTGCATCACCTGGGCATTCGTCTCTTAAAGCTCCCCCGGCAGTCTAACGTGGAGCCAAGTTTGAGAATCTCTCCTCCCTAAGTCTCCTGCACCGCCAGCAGTCAAGGATTCTGGAAACACAATACATGCATGCAGGGATGCACATGGAAACACCCAGAGCTGAACAGATGCACACACGTACCTGAACATCTGCCTCCCCGCGCAGGTGTACATCGGCAGCCCCCACCCAAGAAGTGCAGGTGCAGGTGAACACAGGCACCCGTGTGTGTGTCCCTGGCCACAAACGTGGCATGGCAATCTCGTGAGCCCCTTCACCTCCCCACTGGCCGCGGCGATCCCTGCCTCTCAGGACTGGGGGCTGCATGCAGTGGCCTCAGAAACCAGGAGTACCTGAGCCATACGGGGCCCCCGACCTTCACCACAATGGGCATCCTGGGGACAGGCTCCCTGAGGAAGATGCAGAAGATGCCATAGTAACTGTCACTGAGGAAGTACCCCAGCTTCCGGTGGCCTCCTGGGGCGGGGAGAGGGCAGCGCTGAGGGGCGCACGGCCAGGGTCAGCAGTGATGCTCCCCGCCCCAGCACGGAACCCTCGGGGACGGCCCCGATCCACTGGCCAGGGCAGGAGAACGCTTACCCTCTGCTCCAGGAACCTTCCTGACCCCGTGCCCGGTTGGGGTCCATCCTCTGGGTCCCCACTCTCCCCTCTGCCCGGCCAGCATACCTGCCTCGCCCCCTCCTGCCATTGAAAACCACACTGGAGTCTCCCACTCAGGCTTTTTGCTCGCTCCTTCTGCCCCTGCCCCTGCCCCTCCCGGGTGCTTCCCCCCGCCCCCCTGCAAGGCACACCAGGTCCCCTGTTTCTAGGGAACTGTAAGTAAAAACTTCTCCCTTCAGGACAGTGCCCATGTCCTACTACCAAGTCAGTCTCTTCATAACCACTTAGTCCGCAGAATATTGCTTCCTTTTTTTTTTTTTAAGATTTTATTTGTTTATTTAACAGAGAGAGAGAGAGAGAGCACAAATAGGCAGAGAGGCAGGCAGAGGGAGAGGGAGAAGCAGGCTCTCTGCTGAGCAGGGAGCCTGATGAGGGGCTCGATCCCAGGACCCTGAGATCATGACCTGAGCTGAAGCCTGCTGCTTAACCGACTGAGCCACCCAGGCATCCCCAGAATATTGCTTTCTTGAATCTAAACTCAGGATTATACACAGGCATCCCAGGTACCACTTAAATCCTCACATCTTTCCGAATATTGTCTTTTTTCCCCTTCTGGGTCTTCTCCCCACCGTCTTCTCCCTGGTGTCAGTCACCCCCTCTCCCCTCTCCCCCAGCTGCCATTACTGATCCTGACTCCAGCCACCCCAGCCCCAGGCGTCCTAAGCCACTTCGCCATGACATCCTGGAGGCTGAGAGCTCACCGAAGGCACCAACGTTTCAGCCAGGAAGATGGGGGGCCCTGCTGCACCCCGAACTAGCCGTGCCGTGTGGACAAATCCCTTCCTTTCCCTGAGCCTCAGTATTTCCACCTGTAACATGGGAATGAGCCAAAACTACCCCCACGATTGTTGAGCAGAAATGAGACAAAATAGGTATTTCACACGGAATAGATACTTAATTATTAGCAGTTCTTATTACTGGGAAAATAAAAATAATAAGCCCCAAATACTTATAACTTGGACTTCCATTAACTGATGGCTAAAATCTTGTGCTGCGTATCACAATATTCTTTACCCACACATTTTGTGGGGAAATGAAATCAGTTGACACAAGCGCCTTTGGTATGAAAAGCTGTGGGCCAGCATGTGTCACAAGGCTAAGGGAGGAGATTAGCGGATTTATAAATATTTATGCCAGTTATCACGAAGCCACAGAACAGAGTGGTGAGATCTATCCCTACTCTCCATCTCGTCATGAAATTGAGTTTCTGGTTAATTCACTGTGTGAGAACAGCCACCCCACCCCACTCCTGCTGCAAAAATAACAATCAAATAACTCCCATCATGGTCGACCTCCATTGTCCAAAGGTTTCCTATTACCTTCTCGATGTCACCCTTAACCTTCAGGCCATGACAATGACAATATTGCCTTCCTAATTTGTTGTAAGAATTTGTATGGACTCAGTGAATCTTTCGTTATGAGAATCTGCACCTGTTAGAAAGCACTTGCTGGAAAAATTGCAAATGCACGTTGGCACCACAGTGGTGTCTGTAGCCTCACGAGCTGTATTCTGTGACTTTGCCTCCATAAATGTGACACTAATATATGGGCTGCTCAGGAAGGGTAAAGACTGTGTCTTGGTTCTCTCCCTCCCAGTCTTGAAAACGACACAATAGTGATACTAACAGGTTCATTCTTATACCCGATTCACAGCTTGTCTCTGGCTAATTGGGCACCGGGGGTGGATCCCAGACCTTCTGTCCATCCTCTTCCCCAGGGGTCTGGGGATGTCTGCACAGTGCCCTCCCCACTCCAGGGCTGGCCCACCCACCAGACTCCAGTACAGCCTTCTTGGCAATGCTGTTGACAGCAGCCATGCAGACAGACTCCGCATAGAAGTGTCCCAGCTCCTCGATGATCTTGACACTGCTCCCCACAGGGAAGTCCTGGGCCAGGACAGCATTGATCACACTCACCATCTGCAGGGACAGACCCAGACCCTGATATGACCAGCCCTATAAGGGGGCTTTACCTGCACCATCCCCCTTCGTTCTCACAATAGCACTGTGGGGAGGTGTTACCATCCCCATTTTACTAGGGAGGAAACAGAAACTGTGGCCCAGAGAGGGGCAGTCACTTGCCCAAGGACACACAGCAAGTGTACAGGTTGTCACACCCTGAGGTGTCTGAACTCAGAACCACGGAAATCAACACATGGTTAGCAAAGATGGGATGTTCCCTGGATCGGGGGCATAGTGACCTTCTGCCTGACTGCAGCTCAACCAGGGACAACAAGTAACATGTCTAAATACAGACAAGAGGCCAGAGGCTCACACATGCTCGCGTGTGCACACGGGCCATGTGCATAGAGTCAGACAAAGTCTCAACAAAGATAAATCCCCGCTACATGCATGCACGCCACTCAGTTCCAAGAGCGCCCCCTACGTGCAAGCAAACGCACACTGTCCCGCACCCCCAACCCAGCCCAGGCTCCCTCTCCTCCTCCTCCTCTCTGACCTCCTCAAACTTAGGCTCGCAGCCCTCCTCTCCATTTCCTCCCCATTTCCACCTGCTGGCACTACCCCACTGGTCTCACCTGGTCTCGGGGTGGTGCCGGGCCATCTTGGTCAGCTCCTCCTCACTGTCAAAGGTCAGAGGCGCACCCCAGGGCGGGCAGCATACTGGATGTGGGAGACAGGCTTGCCGGGGTTGGCACAGATGATGTGCGAGGGGGCTACGCGCAGGCCCAGCACCTGCTCCAGCTCGACCGGGCATGGGGGTCAGCGTCAGGGGCTGCCTTGCTGTCCACCCCTACCCTCTGGGGCTGGAAGCCCAGGGCACAAGCCCAAGGGGCTGCCCTTGACTGACTCCCTCCTCTGCACCTGGCACTGCGCTGGGCACATCTGTGCCACTTAAGCTTCTAGACGACTTTCAGGAAAGCAGAGTTGGCCCCGTTTTAAAGAGGAAGGGCGTGCAGTGTGCGCAAAATGTCTGTGCCAGGACAGGAATGGAGCCTGGGGCTCAAAGTCTGTGCTGCGTCACTCACGGGCTCCCGTCGCCGCGATCATGCGGCCCAGCAGCAGGTCGACCCCCGCCCACCTCCTAACCCCCCCGTTCATTCATTTCTTCCTTCAAAATCAAGGGAGCATATCCTGCGTTGGCCACTGTCCTAGGTGCCGCAGGCCCCACTCCAAGATCCCCAGCGACTGGCCTCCTACCCCCCAGAAGTGTCAGGCCCATGAGTGAGGCCCCAGCAGTGGGCATGGGCTCACCTGGCTGGCACAGTCCAAGCTGGTGCCCAGGGCGGCCAGGATGCACAGCACGCAGGCGCTGCTGCTGCACTTCACCGTGCAGAAGTGTGAGACCCACGGCAGGGCGCGGCAGAAGGCCTGAGAGTGGCTGGCCAGCTCGCCCAGGTTGACCAACATGAAAGGGTCTCGGTGGTCCTGCCAGGGCCGGGAAAGGGGGAGGCTGGGTGGTGCGGGCCTCACTTAGTCTTCACAATGACTCTATAGGGTCAATAACCCTATTGCCATTTTTTTTAAGATTTTATTTATTTATTTATTTGACAGAGAGAGATCACAAGTAGACAGAGAGGCAGGCAGAGGGAGAGGGGGAAGCAGGCTCCCTGCTGAGCAGAGAGCCCGATGTAGGGCTTGATCCCAGGACCCTGAGATCATGACCTGAGCTGAAGGCAGAGGTTTAACCCACTGAGCCACCCAGGCGCCCCGCTATTGCCATTTTATAGATGGGGCAATGAGGGCTCGGAAATAGGAAGTCACCGGCTCAAGAACACACAGCGAGCACGTGGCAAAGACAGGATTTGAGCCCAGATCTTCCAGCTCTTTAAGCAGAGGGACGTGAGGCCAGCCAGCAACGATCTTTGTAGATCAAAGCAGGAGCAAGATGACTCCAACCCCCCACTGCACAATCCCACATGGTGATGGGAGCTACAAAAAAGGGACCGAGAAACTATCCCATGACCCCCCGCCAGCAGAATCAAGCTTTGGAGTGAGACCTAATAAACGGAGCTATAGAACCACAAAACAGAAAGTCTTATTTCTTGTCCACCAAAGAAGGGACTGAGACTCACCCTCTCTGCTCCCTACTCCCTGCCGCCCCTGCCCCTCCCTCACTCTCTCTGTACTGAATTAGAAAATTCCTGGATCTTCTTCAGGACCACCTGCCAGGTAGATTCCCCAGGCCCCAGCGTAATGAGGTCCTCTGGCCACGTGCTTCCAGGGGGTCCTTGACTCCCCTTCGGGATCCCAAAGGGGATGCTTATCCCTGATGCTCCAACTGATCCCTCCAGTGGGCACAGTTCCGGTGTCCTGGAAAGATTTTGCTCTAAGGATCTGGTCTCTTCCCTTCTCCCAGCTCCCTGCAAGACCCAGGGGCCAGAGTTCCCCAGGCCAGCCAGTCCTCAGCCCTCCCGTTCACCCAGAGAGCTCCATGGAGCCCTAGTGAATTTCCCATCTGTAGAATGGGTCACTGGTCCAGCTTGCTTCAGAGACATGGGGAGAGACCAAGCAAGATGCACATGCCATGCAGAGGGTTGGCATCCTTTTCTAGGCTCCTGCACTCACGTCTCCATTCACAAGTGAGAAAGCAGAGGCACAGAAAGGATAAGTGAGGAGTTCAAGATCTTTCGATTATGAGACTTAGAGTTAGGGCCCAGGACATGATCTAGTCCAACATCCCCATTTTACTCACAGGGACCGGAGGCTCAGAGAAGGGAGGAGACTTGCCCAAGGTCACCAAGTGACCAGTGGCCAGGCTAGGACTGCACTTGAGCTTCCTAGAGCAGCCACAGGACCCACTGTTGGCCACACACCCTTGAGACCGAAGTGAGAGCAGCCTTCAGTCAGAGTCTGTCTGTTTCAGCAGTTGGGACGGTACCCAGGGTCCCACTCCATGCCCGGACTCACCTGGGGTCCATTACAACCTGCTTCTTCAGACACAGCACAGGGCACTGGGAACTAGAATGTCCTGGGCTTTGGTTAAATCCCTACAGGAAGATCAGAGCTCAGCCCAGAGTTCAGGGGCTATCCCTCCCACCCTCAGCCTCCCTGCCCGCTCAGCCTCAGCCCCCCAGGCCTGGAGAACAAGCCCTCCTAGGTCACCCACTCGGCAGCCGCAGCGTGAGCTCAGACTCCTGTTATAAGCGAACATCAGCGAGGATCAGAGCAGAGGGACCCTGGAAACCAGTCATCCACCGTTCCCACTTCACAGATGGAAAACCGTGGGGCCCAAAGCTCTTCAGATGACTCAGCAGACCTGGAGGGGACGTGGGAACAAACCGGGACCTCAGACTTCAAACACCAGCCGGTTCCAACTGCCTCAGACTGTGAGCTGGTCTCTCCTGGGGCTGTGTCTCTGCTCTCCACCACGCATTTAAATGTCTCCCCGGAGGCTTCTCTGAATGGAAAGGTCTACGTCACTTGGTGCCCAGGCACATCGTTTCCCTTACCTTCCCCCCCTGCCTCCCTCTCCATGTGGCCTTCTGAGGTCTCACCAGGTCCCCTGCTGACCCTCCCAGGCTGAACCCACCACCTTGGAATATCAGCTGTTGCCTCCTGCTCACACCCCACCTCCGTGCTGTGACCCAGAGCCTCCCCAGTCTGTTCCACGAGGGAAGACCAGCAGGAGGCCCGCTCCTGCCCGACTTCTCTGCCAGCCCTGCCCCACATTCTTGCTTGAGACCTCCCCCCTTGCCCGCCTCCCAGCAGGAGCCCATGCCCGCACCCCTGCCCCATCTCTCGAAGGCTCTGGAGGCTTAAAAATCTAGGAAGGGACCACAGGAAGAGCCTGGATTTGAGGAGGTTGGGGAGCTAATCCCATGACCTCTAGAGGCCTCATGAACTCCATCTGTAAAATGGTGGGTGGCCGGGGAGATCTGTGATTCCAAACAAGAAGGTAAAGTCCAAGGCTTTTAGAGAGACCCCCGCCCACTCCTGCCCCAGACCAATTCAGGGAGAACCAACTTCCAGCTCAGCTTCTTCCACACTCTACGAGTCTGGGCAGGTGGCCTCCCGTTTGGAACCTCAGGTTCTTCATCTCAAGATGGGGGTGACAGCGTGGCCATGAGGATGAAATGAGATGACACCTGTCAAGAGTTTAGCAAAGGGCCAGCACATTCTAGAAATCCTGAGATAACCCAGCAACGGCCAAGAGGACTAAGGCCTAAATAAGTCTCAGGGATTATGTGAAGTACCTTATGTGGGTGATTCATTGAATCTTCATAACAACTCCTGGGTGGCTTCTCCCAGCTACGGACTTGCAGGACATGGGACAACAGGAATCTAGCCAAGCAGCCAATCCCTGAAGGACAGCAGTCTTAACCCCAGGACTAGCTCAGTACCTGGATTAAGATGGGTGAGCAGCTCTGGTGAGTCACCTGCCCGATGGGCAGTGACACTGGCAGCCTGGGGCAGGAAGAGCCGACACCTTGCCCTGCCCCGAGGGGCTACAGGGCCACCTGCCCGACCCCACCTTGTTGGCTCCAGGCAGATTCGTACAGACAGAGCTGACCCGCCCAGATCGCCAAGAAGCAGGGGCAACAAGGGACACCCCTACGTCCCACCAGGCAGGGTAACTCACCTACCCAGGCCGGCTCGCAATAATAGGCACACAGAGGCAGCTCAGACTCCTGCTGATGGGGGGCCATCAGAGCCCCATCAGAACCAGAAAGAACGGGGAAGAAGGACCCCTTGGTCCTTCCACCCATGGGACAGCTCAAGGAGAAAGTCTCTATGTCCCTTGAATTCAACAAGAATTTGGGGGTACAGTTAGCTTGGGAGGGATACTGGTTAGGGTCTCACTGGGAAAAGGAAGACCATTTCAACTATTTACAAGGCAATTGAATACAGAGAATGGTTTCCACAGGCGAGGAAGGAGCTGAGGGCCAGACAGGGGAGAGTGACGCAAGAGGATCTCGGCAGGAACTTGTCTCCAAAGGAAGAAGTGGTGCTCCCCAAACCAGAGTTGCTATGTGGAAGCTGGAACCACAGACACAGAGCTGCTACCTAGGAAGATACCAGGGCCAGGGGCGGGGAAGGGGGAGGATAGGGGAGGGGGAAACATAGCCTGACTCCTCCCAGGGCCTCCCAGTCTCCTGCCAGGGCCCCCAGTGACTGGCCTCTGCTGGAAGCCACCCCCCTGGGAGACAAAACAGAGAAGGAGGAGGGACAGAGAAAGGATCTAGAGGCCAGGAGGCCCAGGATGAGCACAGGGGGTCAGATTTTTCTTAGAGGTAAAGACTTTTAACTGAACCCTTGAGGATCCAGCCAGGCCAAGCACCAGGGAAGAACATTCCAGACACGGATGGCAGCTAGTGCAAAGACTCAGAGGCAGGGGAGGAATCAGGGCCCAGGAGGGATAGGAAGGAATGTAGCCGATGACGAAGGGAGACAGGAATTTCCCAGGCTTCTCAAAGCTGATACATGTCAAGTGTTAGCCTCGTATTACGGGTGTGAAAATGGAGGGGCAGAGTGTGCCATCCAGAGCCCAAAGAGCACCTCTAATAAGATGATCATCTGATCTAGACCCAATCTAGACCCAGCTAGACATGTGGAGAGGAAAAGCCATTCCATTCTGTTTCTTTGCCAGCCTCCCTTTCCCTACCACGTACACAACCCTGAAGGAGGCTCCTTGTCTGTGTCCTCATCTCTGCAGCTGCAGACACCACCCAGGTTGTCCCTGACCCTCTCTCCAAAGCTGCAGTGACTTGATCTCCCGGGCATGGATGCACCCTTTGCCAGAGAAACCCTTCTATTGCCCTGGAGGATGTTGAAATCATGCTTCCTACTGCTTCTAGGAATCATTTGGTCAGAGTCAGATTCAAGGGTGGACCAACCAGCTCAGCTGCTGAGGCACCACAACACCGGAAAATGAGAGGAGAGAAGGAAAGCCGGAGAAGAAAACGGAGTCTTACCAAACCTCAGTAGGAGACTGGAAATCACACTTCGGTAGATCATTTGGAGTGAGGTTACAATCGTGCAGTCACTTCTTGGGATCAACCTGACTTCTGAAGAGGTCGTGTCTGCTGAAGAGTGGCCTTTTCCTTTGCTGAAGAAAGGCAACAAGTCTGGGCAGGGCTGAACTGCTTAGGACAGGAGAGGTGGGATGCTGTCACCAACAAGCCTACACTTACCCTCTCACCACAAAAATCCCCTCTAAATGGATGTTGAACAAATATTTGAGGAGTATTTATTTAATGCTGGAACAACTGGACATCCACACGTAAAAGAATGAAGCGAACCCCTACCTCACACCATATATAAAAGTTAACTCAACATGAATGAAAGACCTAATTAGTATAAGATTGAAAAGTATAAAACTCTCAGAAGACCAGATGAAGTAGATTCATGACCTTGGGTTAGGCAAGTTTTCTCAGGCAGGGCACCAGATGAAATGGGGAGAGACTCGGTGAGTACAGGATTTCTTTATGAGTGACAAAAACATTCAAAACTTCCATTGTGGTGATGGTTGCACCACTCAGTGAAGATACTCAAAACTGTCAAATTACACACTTTAAACGGGTAAAATGTATGGTATATGAATTATATCTCAAAATATAGTTTTTAAAAAGATTTTATTTATTTATTTGTCAGAGAGAGAGAGCATAAGCAGGCAGAGTGGCAGGCAGAGGCAGAGGGAGAAGCAGGCTCCCTGGTGAGCAAGGAGCCCAATGTGGGACTCAATCCCAGAACCCCAGGATTATGACCTGAGCCAAAGGCAGCTGCTTAACCAACTGAGCCACCCAGGTGTCCGAAAATATACTTTTTAAAAAAGATCTTTATTTATTTATCAGAGAGAGAGAGAGAGAGAGCACAAACAGGGGGAGTAGCAGAGGCAGGGGAAGAAGTAGGCTCCCTGCTGAGCAGGGAGCCCAATGCGGGGCTTGATCCCAGGACCCTGGGATCATGATCTGAGCTGAAAGTAGATGCTTAACTGAGTGAACCACCCAAAAGTCCCTCGAAATATATTTTTTAAAAGAATATTCATTTAGGGGCACCTGGGTGGCTCAGTGGGTTAAGCGTCCGACTCTTGGTTTCGGCTCAGGTCATGATCTCAGGGTTGTGGGATCGAGCCTCATGTTGGGCCTTGTGCTCAGCTTGGCATCTGTTGAAGATTCTCTCTCCCTCTCCTTCTGCCCCTCCTGCTCATGCTTCCCCTGCCTCTCTCAAATAAATAAATAAATCTTTTTAAAAAATAAATAAAAATAAAAGAATATTCACTTAAAGAGACACCGAAATACAACTTACCTACAGAAGTGGCCTATGTGTCTCAGTCCAGCCCTGAGTAAAGCACATAGAACATAGATCTTGGAAACTTGCAGGTCTGCATTTGAATCATATCCAGAAACCTAGAAAGTTATGGATCTTCTCTAAGCCTTGGGAATCCCACCTGCACAAGGGGTATGGTAATAAGTACATACAAGGTAGATTCTTAAAGCACTGACTCTTAGATTGCCAGAATCTTTCAACCAAAGCATCTCAGACCTGAAAGAATGGTTCAACCATTGGAATAAGACCTAGTAAATGGAGCTACAGAACCACGAAACAGAAACTTATTTCTTGTCAACCTCCTTGTTTCCCAGTGCAAAAATCCCCTTTTCAACTTCTGAAATGACGGTCATCCCATTGACTTGCTTGCATACCCCCAGGGACAGGGAGCTCATCTCCCTTCCTGAGACAGCCACCTCTGTTCTTGGACAGCTCTGACTGATGTCAGGGTCTTTCTTTAGAGTTAAACTGTCCCCTCCTTCTCAAGTATGGTTGGAATGAATCACCAGTACCCAAACAATTGTGATGGTCCCTGAAAGAGCAGACAGATGGGTAAAACAGGCTCTCTTTCTTCAAGTAATCCCCAGTGTTGTGAAAGCAATAGATATATAGATAGCCAGAGAGCACAGAGGAAGACTTCGTATTCCCATTCTATTCAAGGAGACTCAAGGAGATGAAAAGACTCACCCAAGGTCATACAGTGACCGACAGACAGAGAGCAGGAATCTGAACCTAGTTCTCTTAACCTCATAGCCTCTGTTCCTAGGAATTAAAAGGCAGCATAGGGGCTCCTGGGTGGCTCAGTCAGTTAAGCATCTGACACAGGTCATCATCTCAGGGTTGTGAGTTCAAGCCTTGGTTCAGGTTCTGTGCTTAGCAGTAGAGTCTGCTTGTCCCTCTCCCTCCGCTCTTCCCCCCAACCCAAATAAATAAATAAATAAAATCTTTCAAAAAATTTAAAAAATAAATAAAAGGCAGCATAACTCAGTGACTACACACAGAATTTAACATGCCAAATGAAGATGATAGTGACAGTGAAGATCATGCCGATATCTATCCAGTGCTTACTCACGCAAGCCCCTTGCCAGGCGGCAAACCCCGAGTACTCACAAAACCTTATGGATATAGTTATGGTTATTATCCCCATTTTATAGGCAATGAAACCAAGGCGCAGAGAAGCAGCATAGTAATAGAATCTACTTAATAGGCTCGTGGAGAGTAATGAGATAATGCATGGAAAACCCACAGCCTAGTGCCTTCGTGATGCTGGTTAAGAACTCATTAAACTAGTTAATAATAATGATAATGTTGGCATTTTAGGGCCTTAGACATCATCTAAACCAGGGATTCTAAAACTTTTTGTCTTAAAAACCAAAACATGGCCCTTTAGTGGATGTTTATGTCTGGTGGATGCCCAGCATCTTTGAACACCTGTGTCATGTGAAAGCAAGAAATGGACTTTTCCAGACTCCCTTGCAGCCAGGATGTGTGAGTATGACCCGGGCTCCATCAGGCGGCTCTGAAGGCAAGAAGAACCAGCTAATATTATAAAAGTGACTCTAGTAGCTATGGTGTGTAGTGGTGAGATAGTCGTTAATTAAATTATTACTTATTGTCAGCTGGAATGAAGTTCCCTGAAAGTAGGGACCCAATGTTCCCTGCTGTGGAATGACACAGAAGACATGAGGCATACAAGCATTAGGGGTGGAGTAACTTCTAATAAGGGTACTAGGGAATTTAGAGAAATAAAATGGCAAGCTCAGAGTCATAATTTGTTGGCACAAGACAGGGCCAGAGAGTCAGAACTTTCTATGACTAAACTACAAGGAATCTCTCATCTCCTGCAGCCAAAACAATGAAGGAGCCAACATTTAAAATAAAATTTTGAGCATACAAGTCGCCGTATTACAATGCCAGTCAAATGTACAACCTTACCTCATAGATGCGTGCACACACACATGGACACGTGAAAGTTATCCAAATGGCCAACAAGCATAAGAAAAGTGCTCAACACCACTAGTTACCAAAGAAATGAAAATTGAAACCACATGACATTCTACTACTCCTCCCTAGTGTGGCTAAAACTAAAGAGGCTGGCAATGCCAAGTGTTTTTGAAGATGTTGAATAGCTAGAATTCCCATTCTTTCTCGTGGGGGTATAATTGGTAAAATCACTTGGAAAAACTATTTGGCGGTATTTACTAAAGCTAAACATACACCTACGCTATGACTCAGTAATCCCCCTTCTGAGTATGTATCCAACAGAAATAAGAAATACCCAATAGAAATATGTCCACCAAAAGACATGCCTAGTTGGCTCAGTCAGTGGAGCATGTGGCTCTTGGATCTTGGGGTCATGAGTTCAAGTCCCACGTTGGGCAAAGAGCTTACTTTAAAAAAAATGTACAAAATATTTATAGAAGTTTCTTTACAGGAGGCCCAAACTGGGAACATTCCAAAAGTCCATCAGCCATAGAAATAATAAATAAATTCATGGCTAATCTGTGGAGCACTACACAGCAATGAAAAAGAGCAAACAAATGCTAAATACAGATATGTGAATGCATCTCACAGATGGAATGTTGAGCAAAAGAAGCCAGACCCAAAATGATACTATATGCATACCTTAAGATTCCATTTATGCATGGAAGTTCAAAAACAAGCAAAATTAATCAATGTTGATAGGGGAACCATTACTTCTGGGTAGGGGACTGTTGCCTGAGACAGGGTATGAGGGAGCCTTCTGGGGTGTTAGAAATATTCTATCTTAGATCTTGTTCTGGGCCATAGGGATACCACTCACACACACACACACGCACACACACACACACACACACACACACACACACACACACACACACACACACATATCCCCTGCTTTTTGAGAGTTTCCCTTATACCACTTTCCTTTTGTGGAATACCTGCCTTAGTAGCTGTTTTTGCTAATCAAAAGAAATCCAAAGACGATTTTTGCTTTTATGCAAAAGAATGCCTTCGGTATTTTGCAGGGGACATTAGTTACAGAGGCAGAACCCACCTGGAGCAGCCCCACCAAGCCCCTTTCCCGAGCTATCCTCAGCATAGTGGAACAAACCTGTATGTTCATTTTTTTATATGTACATATCTTCCTACACGTGTAGAAACATATATATTTTTGTATATATTCTGCATGTATATATACACACATATATATTCATTTATTTAGCTATACACTTCATATAAAAAGTTTTATAGGGCGCCTGGGTGGCTCAGTGGGTTAAAGCCTCTGCCTTCGGCCCAGGTCATGATCCCAGGGTCCTGGGATCGAGGCCCGCCTCGGGCTCTCTGCTCAGCGGGGAGCCTGCTTCCTCCTCTCTCCTCTCTCTGCCTGCCTCTCTGCCTACTTGTAATCTCTCTCTCTGTCAAATAAATAAATTTTGAAAAATCTTTAAAAAAAAGTTTTATAGCCATGGTCTCTTATTTCAAAGTCAAAGAATTAAGTTGGAAAGAATGCATTCTAAGAATTGTAAAAAGGACATATGGGAAAATTTAGGTATCTCAGACTACCTCCAGCCCACAGAACACACCCCGCCTCCCTTGTCAGCATAACGACCGCTTTCTCCTGGGTGGAGACGGCTGTTTCTGTCTAAAGGTCCCGCTATAGAAATAAGTCAATCAGAGAAAGACAATTATCATATGATCTCTCTGATATGAGGAACTTGAGGGGCAGGGCGGGGGGTCGTGGGGGGTAGGGAGAGAAAAATAATGAAACAAGATGGGATCGGGAAGGAGACAAACCATAAGAGACTCTTTTTTTTTAAAGATTTTATTTATTTATTTGACAGAGAGAGAGAGATCACAAGTAGGCAGAGAGGCAGGCAGAGAGAGAGAGGAGGAAGCAGGCTCCCTGCTGAGCAGGGAGCCCGATGCGGGGCTCAATCCCAGGACCCTGAGATCATGACCCGAGCCTAAGGCAGAGGCTTTAACCCACTGAGCCACCCAGGTGCCCCAAGAGACTCTTCATCTCATAAAACAAACTGAGGGTTACTGGGGGTGGGAGGGTAGGGATAGGGTGGATGGGTTACGGACATTGGGGAGGGTTTGTGCTATGGTGAGTGCTGTGAAAGGTGTAAGCCTGATGATTCACAGACCTGTACCCCTGGGGCAAATAATAAAAAAAAATAAATAAAGGTCCCTGCTATAAACTTGTCCAAGGTTATGAAGCAAGAGCCAAACTCTACACCTTCCCCCAACTGCTACTTCAACATCACGTCCCAACAGGGCTGTGAGTTCCCTTGGGCTGTGACTCAGTTCCACGGGTGACCCTGCAGGGAGGCTGGAGAAAGCGCATCCCACGCTCACTGCTGCCTAAGGACACCCCAGGGGAGCAGAGCCTTCCCCCCCCAACCCCCCCCAGATCTTGTGTCCTGGGTTTCTGGGGCATGTTCCTTCATAATTCAAAATTAGCAAAAAGGTACCTTCAAGAACACAAACAATGCGGAAGAAAGGAGTCCCCACTTTGTGGATGAGGAAATTGAAATTGAAAAAAGAGGATAAAAGAAGCTGTGCCTCAGACGCATGGAGCTGATGCAGTACAGATTTAGACCCGGGCCTGACCCCAGGGCCTGGGTTCCTAGGTCACTGGGGTAAAGCAGAGTGACCCAGGTTTGAACCCATGGGCCGTGTGGCCACTGCTTCCCTGGGCTGTTGTGAAGGTCAAATGAACTGTGAACGCACAGATCCTTGGACATGGCTGCTGGCACATCATAAACGCCTCATGCATTTTCCCCTCCTGCTGGGGATGCAGGTGTCAGAGCGGTGAGGTCTGGAAAGATGCTCCACGGCGGGGCTCCAGGTTTGACCTGCTGAGACTCCTTTGAGTTTGAAATTCTTGAAAATTGGAAGGTTTAAAAAAAAATCACAAACGTCGCACGGTGCTTTGTTCTCTAATGAACGCAGCTAAAGAAAACTAACGACACTTCAGAAGGAAGAGTCAAGACAGTGTTTTGCACACGAAGATCCCCTAAGCTGCTCCCGTACCTTCGATTTTCACAGAGGGTTGATGAGGCCTCTGGCTGATACTTCCCAGGTCGCTTTTCGGGCTTGAACATGTCTTCTTCTGCAGAGATGCCGAAGCAGGGGTTTGGAGCAGGCCCATCAATGGCTGCCTTCCCTTGGAAAGCAAAAAGAACTCTGGTCGCCTTCTGGGAAAAAGAGAGCTGATGCCTACCTCCCCCGTGGCCTCCCTGGACACCTAAGAGAGACCTCTGGCTGCCCCAGGGGAGCACTAAGTTGGAGCTCCATCTGTCGTGAGGCAGGGCCCTATTTGTCATATTTGCACTTCTCCCTGTGTCTGTCATCTGGGTCAGTATCTTGTCCTCGGGGCTGCCCTCCAAACCACTCTGTACTGCAGAGGAGATACGATCGTGGTCCATTCCCTTTGAAAATCCGCCTAGAGGTTTGGGACTCTCCACGTGGCTGACGAGGTCCTGCTTAGTCTTGTCCAGTCACCGTCTTTCTTGCCTTGACTTGTGTCCTGGTTCTCTCGTTGTCTCCTCTCCGGTCTTCTGTCCACTAGACGTCCCCACGCATCCCCCCTCATCTCACTATCTTTGTACACGTTCTTCCCGCTCTCTTTCCAAGTCAGGTTTTCTTCCCCTCTTTGCCCAGGTGATGCTTCTTGTCATTCATCTTCTGAAATAGCAAATCCCAAGAGGGGCAAAAATCTGGGAAAATAAAGAAAACGTTGGGGGTGCCTGGCTGGCTCAGTCAGAGGAACATGCGACTCTTGGTCTCAAGATTGTGAGTTCAAGCCCCACGTTGGGTCTTTAAAGTAGAGATTACTTTAAATTCTTTTTATTAAAAAAAAGAGAGAGAATGTTGGAGGCACTAGCTGGTAAACTGCTCGGGGTAGGGATTCTCCAAGAGGTGTGCCTTGATGAGAATGGCTGGCGGTAGGCTGCCTTCCTGGGGGGCTGAGTCTGGTTAACTCCTGGGCTTTCGCTTTGAATTCAATTAGGGTGTGCAAGTGTGGGTCAGAACTAAACTGCTCAAGACATTTAAAAAAATTATTTATTTTATTTGAGAAAGAGTGAGCGAGAGTGAGAGAGAGCATGGGGGGGTGGGGCAGAAGGAAAGGGAGGAACAGTCTTCTCCTCTGAGTAGGGAGCCCGATTCGGGGCTTGATCCTGGGACTCTGGGAACATGACCTGAGCCCAAGGCAGGCGCTTAACCCGCAGAGCCACCCAGGCTCCCTACATACTCCTTCTCTACATTCCTCCATGCAAAGCTCATTTGCTTCTCCAAGTAAATGTTAAATTAGAGTTTTCGTTGAAATTGAGAGCAAACCCAATGAATGACAAAAAGCAGCTCAAAAGAAATAGAAAAAAATGCAAAGAATGGGCTGTAAAGAGTAAAATGGCATCAGACAAATAAGAGATTTTGGACGCTTAAAGCAAGAACATGAGTGAAAAAGAAACAGAGGATGAGAAAGAGCTCTTAGAAAATGACATCATCAGAAGGATGCTACAACAAACCACGCGCTCTCAGTGGCTTTTATAATGTTGTATTTTTTGCACGCAGCCCCTTTCCTGAAGTCACAGGGAGGCATCTGTCCATGCAGTCACGCAGGGCTCCGGACAACTTCTTTCACGAGGCCACGCCATCTGCTGGGTCACCAAAGCCCTCCATTGTCTCTCCTGCATCCAGCCAGCAGGTGCAAGAGAGAAGGACTGGACCAAAAAGAAGAGACCTCCAGTGGCCACCACTGAGGAAGCGAGGGCATCAACTCAGTTCTCTGAAAACTGATAATTTAAGGGAAACCACGCAGTGTCTGTCCTGTCAAACTGCATCACATGGTCACAAAAGAACAAAAATGAACGAAGAAAAGTTCTTCCCTATAGAAGAATTCCAGCTATTAAATGCAGAAGGAAATCGAACTAGAAATTCACCATTTTTTTTCTCAGCGGCAGTGACATAACTGATTCAGGCAAGAGTTTTCCATGAATGATTAAATCACTAAATGGAAACTTGGCGGAGAACTTTTCAGTGAAGGGGTAAGGTGGCCACCGCCTGAACCTGAGACATGGATCATTTCTAGAGAGAGGGGCAGACATCATGTGCCCCTGATGTGAGGTCTCACCCATGAAGTATTCGTCAATTCTAGCTGCTAGCTTCCAGAAAGATGAGCAGTAAAAAAGCCACCTATACTCCGGCTTAAGACAACAGGAGGGAGGGACACCTGGCTGGCTCAATGGGTTAAGCATCTGCCTTGTGCTCCAGTCATGATCCCGGGGTCTTGGGATCGAGTCCTGAATCGGGTTCCTTGCTCAGCAAGGAGCCAGCCACTCCCTCTGCCTGCCACTCTCTCTGCTTGTGCTCTCTCTCTCTCTCAAACTGATAAATAAATAAATAAATAAATAAATAAATAAATAAATAAATAAATAAATAAAAAAAAAGACAACCGGAAGGAGCCATCAGCCCCATTCAGGAGAATCGACCTGAAGTTTCTTCAGTGAGTAACATTGAGAAAAACTACCAGAAAGGAGACTAACACATTCAAGACAGTTAAAGAGAGTGAGAACTCACAAAACTCAACAGTATGAATAAACTTTGGATTCTGATCTCAATCAACCACCATCAAAAGGCATTTTCTTAGACAAGGACATTTTAATATGGGTTAGGGTTCACATTATATCAAGCAATTTTCAATCATGTTGGGTATGAGGATCGTGTGGCTGTTATATAAGAAATTTTCCTCTCGAAATACACTTGAAAGTATTTAAGGTGAAATGACATCTCTATTTTACTTTCACATGCTCTGGCAAAAAAAGGAAGCAAAGGGTATGTGAGGAGAATGGACAGGTGGAATAAAGTTTGGCACACTGTTATGGTTGTTGAAATGGATGATGGGTTTGTGAAGGTTTATTATAACCTCTACTTTTCTGTATGTTTGGAAATCTTTATTATAAAGAGTTTAAAAATCACTGGGATAACCGTATGGACTCTGTATAATCACAAACACCTTTTTAAATAAACCCTTTTTGTCGCCCCCCTGACCTTTCCTCTCTCCTCGTCCCATACAACCACCCCATGTAATTTACTTTAACCAACGTCCATAGGAAAATCCTTCCCTAAGAAAAATGTCTAATTTTGGCCTTTGGTTTAAATAAAAATAGGATCATATTAAAAATACACATTTTTCTTGCAATTCTTACAATATAGCAGTGTGGAAATCCCTCCAAATCAACAGATCTGCCTCTGATTTATTATTTGTAATGCCTGCCTAATAACCCTTGGTAAGGAGGCTCTACAACTTATTTAGCTATTCCCTCTTTCTCTCCAGTTGGGCATGCATCGTGTTTTGAGTGTCGCTATTATGAACAATGTTGCTAATAGAAGATCTTCGTACTTAAAACGCTTCCATGCTTGCGTTCTTATTTTTGTGATACAGATCCCAGGAGTGAGATTGCTAGGTTTTAATTCTTTTTTTTTTTAAGATTTTATTTATTTGTCAGAGAGAGAGAGACAACAAGAGAGGAAACACAAGCAGGGGGAGTGGGAGAGGGAGAAGCAGGCTTCCCACTGAGCAGGGAGCCCGATGGGGGGCCTGATCCCAGGACCCCAAGATCATGACCCGAGCCAAAGGCAGATGCTTAACGACTGAGCCAACCAGGCGCCCCTGATTCTTTTTTTTAAATAAATATTTTATTTATTTACTTGAGAGAGAGAGCACGAGCGGGTGGGAGGGGCAGAGGGAGAGGGAGAGGGAGAAGCAGACTCCGAGCTAGGCAGGGAGCAGGACAGATGCGGGCGGGGCTCGATCCCAGGATCCAGGGATCATGACCTGAGCCAAGGGCAGATGCTTAAAAACTGAGCCACCCGGGCACCCTTATGTGGTTTGAATTCTAGTAAACATTGCCAAATTGTATCGACCCCCAGTTCCACCAGATGCCACCAACAATGGACGAAGTCTCCCTTGCACTTCTCACCCGGAACCTCCCTCCCCAGTGGGTTCTTACTTAAACACTTTTGGCTGATGTGGTGGATGAACAGCCCACTCAAACCAGCCTAAGTCTGCTCAAACAGTGAAAATTGGTCCAAACTTGCCTAACCTGCCGCAGCCTGCTGAGACTATAGCCAGCTGGGTCCAAGCAGATAAAACCAGGTCAAACCGGTTTCCAAACCCAGTCAGAATGGAACAAGTCAGTCCAAGCTTGCAAATCCTTTCAAGCTTTCAACTTTCTTCCAAGTCCCCTCCTGGTCTCCTCAGAGTCCTGGCTCCAGCAGTGGGTGCGTGTGACCAACGCCAGAGCACCGAGCCCCCCAGCTCACAAGGGCTCCATCCCACACACTCCACGACACCAACAATTGGCCACAAGATTCTGCATTTCTTTCATTTGTTCTTTGTTCTTCTGGTTACGAGAAAGCCACCTTCGAATTAACTGACTGAAAGGGAATTTCTTGGAAAGTGAGTGCCCGGGAGAGATAGAAGCAGGAGTGGGAGACAGTAGGGAGCTGAGGTGGCCAACTTTCTCATTCAGACCTTCATTCTGGCTTTACCTTGGAATGGAAACCAGGGCTCCGGGGAAAATGGTGTGTTTAGGGCCAAGAGACCATTAGGAGCCTCGCTACAGCAAGGATGGGGGGGCCCGCACTGAGGGGGTCTTTGGGGTCAGAGGCTAATGTTGGGTGGCGGATTCTGGCTGTGGCGAGTGTGCTGACCCACCAAGAAGCCCCCAGGCCCTCACCTGCAGGCCCACAGTGACCTTCCCTTCCTCCTGAGACCCCTGGGGGGCCCTCTTTATGATCTGAGGGAGGAAAGACTAATGGTAGAGAAGTGCCAGGTCAACTCAGATCAGTTGCTCACCCTGGATCCCCAGGCTCTGCTCCTTCTGTTTCTGTTCCGGACTGCTCACTCTTTCTCTGAGCAGCTGCTTATTCTCATTCCTCCCTGCCCTCTCCCAGCTGTTCCTACAACCTGAACCACCCTTTCTGCCCGCTTTTCCCTCCCCCATTCTCTTCTGTTTTCACGTTCCATGTGGCCGTGGCTCTACCTGGCCCGCCCATGAAGAATATTCCACGCTCGCCCTGCACTGCAGCCAGCTGGGTCTGGCCTTATCTTTCTAGTGATCTGGACAGTCCTCCAGGACTGGGTCCACACCCGCCTCAGCGGTCCCCCAGCGGCCAGCACCCACAGAGAGAGAGACACAGCGAGAGAGGGAACACAAGCAGGGGGGAGTGGGAGAGGGAGAAGCAGGCTTCCTGCTGAGCAGAGAGCTGGATGTGGGGCTCAACCCCAGGACCCTGGGATCATGACCCAAGCCGAAGGCAGACCCCCAACAACTGAGCCACCCAGGTGCCCCTAGCCCATGAAAACTTTAAAAATGAAAGAGTGTTTCAGATGAAACTTCTGAAACAGGTTTTAGTCCATATCTTTCCTTTCATTTCTATGCTCTTCATATCTGGCGCATGGAGACTATTTGCAATGCCAGGCACCCTCACTCCCCACCTTCTCAGGGGTTCCCCACAAGTTTCTCTCCTGTGCTCAACAGTTCAGCTCCTCCCCACACTTGCATTCAGCTGAGCAAAAGCCCTGTGGCTACCCATGCTCTAGGATGCATTTGAAAAGTCGTTCCTCCCCCAGGTGACAGAGCCATGGGATACGAGCTCCGAGGAGACTGATGTGTTCCCTGCTGTACCCACACCATTCTGGGCCCACAGTATGTGCTTTATAAATATTTGTCAGATCAATAAACTGGACCAGCATCCCCTGTGCCTCCCCCGCTGGGAAGGAGGGAGTGTGCTGGCCCCAGAGGCTGGGCCCCCCTGCTGATGAGTGTGCCAGTGGACACGTATTTGCACAGGCATACAGGCTGGTGCCCCTGACAGCTGCCCTCTGGTCCCAGCCAGGTTTGCTGCACTTTCAGAGAGAGTACCCGTTTGTAGTTTTTTTGGTTTTTTGGTTTTGTTTTGTTTTGTTTTGTTTGAAGATTTTATTTATTTATTTGACACAGAGAGAGAGAGAGAGCACAAGTAGGCAGAACAGCAGGCAGAGGGAGAGGGAGAAGCAGGCTCTCTGCTGAGCAGGGAGCCCCATGTGGGACTCGACCCCAGGATCTTGGGATCATGACCTGGGCTGAAGGTGGACGCTTAACCAACCGAGCCACCCAGGTGCCCCAGTTTGCAGTCTTAACCCCCAGCCTATTTGCTCAGTGAGATCCTGCCTTGCACCCATTAGCTTGGCTCCTAGCCAAACAATAGAAAGTAACAAGTGTTGGCGAGGAGAGACTGGAATTCTGTGTGCGGCTGGCGGAGAATGGGAAATGAGGCAACCCGTGTAGAAAGCGTTCTGGCAGTTCCTCAAAATAAATAAATAAATAAATAAAATAAACATGCTCCAGCAATTCCTGGGTCTATATTCTCCCCCCCAAAAATGGAAAGTGGGGACTTGCACAGATATATGTTCCCCTGTGTTTATAGCACTAATATTCACAACAGACCAAAGTAGAAATGACCCAAATGTTTATCATTTTATCCGATCAGGGTAAACAAAATTTGGCATATCCATACAGTGGAATGTTATTCGGACATATAAAGGAGCGAAGCACCAATGCATACTACACGGTGGTGAACCTTGAAGACATTATGTTCAGTGAACTCAACCAGACACAGACACACAAATATTGTATGATTCCACTTACATGAAGCACGGGACAGAAAGTAGAAAGGTGGTTCCTGGGTGTGGGCGGGGGGCAGGGTGGAAGGGGCTGGAGAATGGGGAGTTGTTGATTCATGGGCACAGAGTTTCAATTTGGGATGACAGAAAAGTTGCCAGGTACACGACCTTGTGAAGGTAGTTAATACCACTGAAAAAGGGTTAAAATAGTTAATTTCGTGTTATACATATTTTGCCCAAATTTCTTTAAAAAAAAAAAATAAAGAACAGAACCCTGGTCCATTTGGGGCTGCTGGGCTTAGTGAGGGCAGTCTCTCATAAACTGGAGCCTTGCTGCTCCAATCGCCCCGGCCTCGGACTGATTCCTGGGCTTTTACTCCCCGTCACCCGCTGCAGCTACTGACAGCCAAAAGGGGCACAAGGAGCCCCATTCCCCACTGATCAAGCCCAGAATGGCATCAAGGATCTGAGCTTGGGGACACCTGGGTGTCTCAGTTGGTTAAGCGCACAACTCTTGATTTCGGTTCAGGTCATGATCTCACGGTGGTGAGATAGGGCCCCACATCGGACTCCCCGCCGAGTGAGGAATCTCCTGGAAATTCTCTCTCCCTCTCCCTCTCCCTTTCCCCCGGCTTACATGCGTGCACACATGCATGTGTGTGCTCTCTCTCTCCCCCCCCCAAAAAAAGAATCTGATCTTGGTGCTTGCACTCCCCACCATGATGCAAGATCTATTGGGATCCCAGATCCAGTAAATGAAATTCCAAACATTTTAGAGTCAACCTTGATACCAGACTGTACTTTGTTTTTGTTTTGATTCCAATGAACCAGAAATCAAGAGATATTAGGAGTCCTTTAGACCCTGTTAATTACATTGGGAACTGTGACCCACATTTTCTTGTTCTTCGTCTGGAGGAGGCGGTCTTTACTCACAAAAAAGGAACCGATCCCCAGAGCTGGTATAACCTGCTTGGCAAGAGAAGCCAGTGGGGGTTCCCAGCGCCCACAGCCAAACCCCTGTTGGAGCATCCACGAGACTAGGGAGCTTGGGGACAGGGTCACCCAGCTTTCACTGTTTGATCTCAGGGGTGAAGTTCAGGACCTTTGGTGAGAGGGCAGATTGCTTTTCCCTGAACTGGGACACCGATGTGCAAGTTTCTTGAAAGGCGACGTGGATATTGACAGGGGACTTAGCAAGCCGATGACCTAACCAAAGGGAGGGGGTGAAGGTCCTCTACACACCACATAATTATCCAGCAAGAAAATATTGTCAACAGCGGGCCTTTAAGACTGCATAATGCCCTCTGTCATTATAAATCTTCACAGAAGGGGCTCAGCAGCCCTTGTGTGGAGCAGGTCACAATTGTCACTCTCAATCTTTTAAATCCATCTGCTTTCCTCCCAGAGGGAAAACTGTCACAGTGGCAGGTGATCTCAGGTCACATATAAGGGCTTCCCTGGGGCAGCTACCTGTGTTCTCAGTTTCTTTATCTTCAGAATAGGGATAAATAGTGACCTGCCAGTTGGGTAGGTGCTTATAATCAAAGACACTTAGAATCTCAGAAGATTCTGGCCAGACTTTCAGAGTCAGCAAGGACAGTGGAGGGTCCCTGGGACATCAGCTACTCCTCCCTGGACAAGAACTCCCCCCACCAATGTCTTTCCACGTGTTCATCTAGTGCCTCTGTTTGCACACTCCCAAGGACAGAGAGCTCACTCCCTTTTGGTTCTTGAGTGGTAGCTTTGACCCATAGCAGTTGAATTCAAATGCCCACTTCTTGCTTCCAGCTCTGTTCTTTGAAGCCACACAGTACAAATCGGTCTAACCGCTACCTGTCCATGGCAAGCTTCTGACAACATGAAGGTCAAGATTGAGTCAGCCTGAGCCTTCTGCTCTCTACGGCATGCACCTTTAGTTTATTTCACAGGTGGGAAAACTAAAGGTCCCAAGAGGTCCTGGGACTTGCACAGATCACAAGCACAAATTCACACCTGAATAGCGGAACTAGGGTCCTCTTTGAGTCTGACTCCTACCCAACAAAAATGAGGAGGGGCTCCCTCCCCATGCTCAGCTCCCAGTCTGGATTAAGGATGCAGCCAGGTGTGGCCCTCCCTTCTCCCTTCTTCCCCACAGGGAAATCTTTAAATTGAAGGGTATCGTTACCATGTATGTTCTTGGACTTCTACGTACACATGCATCCACAGACACCACAGAGTGTTATTTTTGTGCATTAAAAAAATTAACATAAATGGTATCACACCGTATCATTTTGCAATTTGATGTTTTTCAATCTTGAGTGTGTTCTTAGGTTATCATTATTGGTTCACGTAGCTCTCCTGAAACTATTTCTAATACTAGAGAGTAGTCCTTTATCTGAGTAAAACTCGGGTTATTTATCCATCTTTTTTTTTAACTGAATTCATCCATCCAACTGTTGTTTTAACCCATCCTGTTAACTGAACGCTGAGTAAGTTTTCCACACTTTTTATTATTATGAACAGAACTTCTAGTCATCTTTGGAGATGTCACCTGTCCATGTGGGTGAGGATTCTCTAGGGTAAACCATCAGTCAGTGGAATTGCTGGGTCATAGACAGGTTCATCATCAAGTTCACCCAGTGTTGCCTTATTTCTTTCCAAAGCAATGGCCCCGGGATGTATGCCTCCTGCAGATATGTGACTTCTGGCCCTCCACATCTTGCCAACATAAGATGCCATTTGCCTTCATGAGTAATTTTTTTTTTTCATGAGTAATTTTTAAGGAATCTATTTTCCTACCTCTATTTCCATCAGTTGTTTTGTATGCCAATCAAGTTTTTGCATTCTTACTTTTTTATTGTCTGTTTGATATATCATTTACTGTACAGACATGTCTAAAAATACCAGTCTAATTGTCTACTTGTAGATTTCTCCCTGTATGTCTGTCGATCTTTGCTTTATATAATTTAAGGCTACATTGTTGGATCTGTAAATGATTAGGTTCATTATAATTTCTAGGTGAATTTTTTTAAATTATTAAATGACTCTCTTAAATCCCTAATAAAGATTTTTGCCCATAAATCTACTTTGTTTGCATTAATACTGAGACACCAGCTTTCTCTAGGTTAACATCTGCCCATTGTGTCTTTTTCCATCAATTTACTTTCCTCTTTTGCATCATTATGTTTTAGGTGTGACCCTTGCAAATGGTATGTAGATGTATCTTTTTTTTTTTTTTTTAGAAAGAAAGAGAGAGAGCACACGAGCGGGGTTGGAGGAGGAGCAGAGGGAGAGGAAGAAAGAGAATCCCAAGCAGGTTCCAAGCTCAGCACAGAGGCCCATGCAGGGCTCGATCTCAGGACACTGAAATCACTACCTGAGCCAAAATCAAGAATCAGATATGTAACCGACTGAGCTACCCAGGTGCCCCGATGTATAATCCTATTTGAGAAACCCCTATATTTTATCCATTTGCATTTATTGTGATGACCGACAAACATGCATTCATTCCTACTATCTTAACTTTTTTCTCTCATATTAACTTTATTGACTATCATTTCCCTACAATAAAATATACCATCCTATCTGGCATTTTGTTGTCCTCCCTTTTCCTTTGCTCTTGTTTCTATATAATGTAATAAATGAAACCTCAAATGACTTGATACTTGCAAAGTGCTTAGAAAAAGCCTTGCACAAAGTAAGTGCTCTAGTCTAGTCTATCATATAGCAGTTATTCTAACAATTACTGTTGACCCTTAAACACAGGTATGGGTACTGACCCCCCACACAGTTAAAAATGCATGCACTCTTAACTCCCCCCCACTTAACTACTAGTAGCCTACGGTTGACCAGAAGCTTTACCAAAAACAGAAAAAATCAGTTAGCCCCTATTTTGTATATTATGTGCATTATATACTGTATTCACACAATAAAGCAAGCTAGAGAAAAGAAGATGTTATTATCAAATCAGAAGGAAAGTATATTTACAGTCCTATACTGTATTTATTGAAAAAAACCACATATAAGTTCACCCACACTGTTCAAAACTGTGCTGTTCAAGGGTCAATTATATTGTTATTTACAGATGCTTCTATATAGTCTCTTTTTTAAATATCTTATTTCTTTATTTGAGAGAGAGAGAAAGAGAGCATGAGCAGGGGAGAGGGATGGAGGGAGAGGGAGAAGCAGGCTCCCTGCTGAGCGAGGAGCCTAATGTGGGGCTTGATCCCAATCACGACCTGAGCCGAAGGCAGACGCTTAACTGACTGAGCCACCCAGGCGCCCCAGTATAATATATCAGTCTCTTGAGTGATGTGGAAGGACAGAGGAAAAAAAACAAAATGAATGCCTTCTCTCAGCCATCCTGAAATCCAGTGCTAGGGACAGAGATCTACAACGGGGAGCCAGGGGAAGCTATTAGGATTGGGAGGAAAAAAAAAAAAAGAAGAAGCCTCAAGGGGGCAAATGACTTGCCATGATTTGCAAAGGGTAATTGATAGAAGTGGGATTTGAACCCAGGACTGTCACATTCCTAAGTCTGAGTTCTTGAGCATGAGTCCTGACTTTATGGCATTGTAATGAAGTTATGAGATAATGCGTGTAAGGCATTTAGTATACAGTAGGAGTCCAATAAATTATAGATGAGCACAACCATCTCAGTGGCGATGAGACAAGGTGGTGGTAATGGTGGTGACTGGGAGGATGGCTTTGGCGTTGGGGGTTGGGGGGCTGATAATGACGGTAATGACGGTGGTAGTGATGGTGATGGTGCTTAGAGTGACCACCCATCCACCAGTTTGCCCAGGACTGTCCTGGCTTTAGTACTGGAAATCCTGCATCCCAGGAAATCCCTCACTGCTGGGCAAGTCAGGACAGCTGGTCACCTTAGTGGTGTTGATGGCGATGACAGAATGTCCAGGAGGGCTTTTAGAAACCATTGAATCCAGGGGATCTGAACCTTTCTTGATCACAGACCATTTTTGAGAATCAAATGGAAGCTTTTTTTTTTTTCCTTCTCTCATCAAAAAATTTTGACAGGTTAAAAACATCTGATCTTCTCTAATCATCCCACTTCTCAGATAAGGAAGCTGCGGCTTTTGACTCAGAGATTTGCCACAGCAGGGAAAGGTCCTCTGCTAATGCTGACGTGTACAAGGAAGCATCTGCACCGGCTCTCTGATAGCTTGGAGCTGCCCCTGAGTTTATACTCTATAAGGAAGAAAGGACCTTCTTATTCTCCCATGACCTGTCTCCAAGTCTCAAATGGTAAGGAAAGATGATCTGGCAAGTCCCTGAGACAGCAGAAAATAAAACCGAAAGGGACCAAACCTGAGTATGGTGACACTTTTGGGGACGCTAACCCACACTGCCATCTGATATGGCCCGCAGGGTTAAGTGGAAGGAAGTTCAGGTGGATGAGGCCAAATCTTTGAATTTACACAACAAGCCCAGAGATTACAGAGAAGGCTGGCTGAACAGAATGACTAGCTGAACTGGTTTCCCCAGGTCTGGGGTGGGTGTGTGTGAGGGGGTGGATTCTGGGGCATGAGACTTTCAGGGCTAAAACCAGGGAAGTATTTATGACTGATCCTGCCAGGTCCACGAAAGATCCACAGAAGCGGGATGGAGTGGACACTCCTTCGTGGCCTCCCCATCACCTGCCCCAACCTTCCCTAGCAGAGAGATTTTCCAGTCATTCAAATTTGGATGACGTTGATCTTACCTCCAATGGAAGGTGGAAATACACAAGTTACATCCTTGACTTGGGGGCCACAGACAGAATTCAAGCGGTTTGTGAACTCAGACAGGAAAGCAATTGTATCTTCCTTTGCACCAGCCTCCCTCTAAAATTTATCATTTTCTCAATGAAGCACTGTAGGTAGCAAACCACGGTCACACTAGCAGCACCTGTGTCTTGGTCACCAATGGCAATCGGTTATTCGTATCACATTACGGTTGTCGCAGAGATCTCAAAATATCATCCACGTTCGTCATGACTTCTAAATTAAGGTAATTATTAAACTTGATGCTGAACACTTGGGATCAAGATCCTCTCATCTGATCTCCCGCAGCCATGCTGGTCAATGCCAGGCAACTCCGTCACCAAACAGCGACGTCCCATGGGCTCATGATGGTGACCCAGATAGACCTGCTTTCCACGACCCCCTACCTACATAATTTGTTGATAACTAAGCGAAGGGAGGTGGGTCCAACCTCACCTCCCCATTCAATGTTCTTAGGAAAACTGGGCAACATCTGCCCTGACTTTGATGTATCATTTTAAAATAAAACTAAGGGCGCCTGGGTGGCTCAGTGGGTTAAAGCCGCTGCCTTCGGCTCAGGTCATGATCCCAGGGTCCTGGGATCGAGGCCCACATCGGGCTCTCTGCTCAGCGGGGAGCCTGCTTCCTCCTCTCTCCTCTCTCTCTGCCTACTTGTAATCTCTCTCTCTGTGTCAAATGAATAAATAAAATCTTTAAAAAAAAATAAAATAAAACTAAAACTTTGACTTGCCCATATTAAAAATATCTTACTATGTTATATGTTAATTAAAAACACCTATTATTCTATCATAAGGTTATTGATTATTTTAGTAACTATATTTTTTAAAGATTTTATTTATTTATTTGACAGAGAGATGGAGATTACAAGCAGGCAGAGAGAGGGGAGGAAGCAGGCTCCCCGCCCAGCAGAGAGCCCGATGCGGGGCTCGATCCCAGGACTCTGAGATCATGACCTGAGCTAAAGGCAGAGGCTTTAACCCACTGAGCCACCCAGGCGTCCCTTGGTAACTGTATTTTAATATAATTGGTTACCTTGCAAGCTTACATATTTTATTTTTGTGCATTTAAAAACATTCTGAGATGGGGTCCTTGGGCGTCACTAGACTCTCAGGGGCTCCTAGCACAGAAGAGGTTAAGAACCATTGACTTATTCCTAAAAACAGAGTGGACTGATGCTTGCTGAGGGATGGGGGATGGGGAGAGGCTGGTCAGAGTACCCTCCAACTTTCAGCTATAGGAGGAGTAAGTGACTATTTTTAGTAATATTGTATCCTTGAAATTTGCTAAGTGAGTAGATCTTACCTGTTCCCCCCCAAAGAAAGAAACAATGAAACTATGTGAGGTGATGCATGTGTCCATTAACTTGACTTAGGAATCATTTTATGTGTCTATGTGTATCCAATCGTCCCCTTAGCAAATGTAGGCATTATCATGTGCCTATCAACTGCCACTTTACTAAATATATGCTTTAAATATATCGTATTTTTATTTGTCAATTGTACCTCAATAAAGCTGGTAAAAATAGAGTTAAACAAGCACTTCACATACACTCATAGACACACACACACACACACACACGAGTGTTCAATTGTCCAATAAACATATAAAGCGGAGCCCAACATCACGGGTCATCAGGGAAATGTCAGTTAAGATCGCGAGATACCTCTACACTCCTGCTTCAGACCTCAGCTCAGGGATCACTTCCCCAGAAAAGCCTTGCATTCCCTGTCAGGCAGGCTGGACCTTCCGGTGTTGGAAGTGCACAACACTGGCTACCTTTCCATCATGGCCCTTGACACATTTGCATCTTCACGTGTGGTTGTGTGGCCATTGGGTGTGTGTCCGTCTCCTCCAGTGGGCTGTCAGCCCCATGACAGTAGGGATCTTGTCTGCTCTGACCATTGCGTTCTCAGTGCCTAGAACAAGGCCTGGCATAGGACAGGTGCACAATACATGGTTGGTGAACAAATGGAGATGTTATCACCGCTCTTTTATAGGTGAGGAAACGGAGTCTCTATTTGCTCGAAAAATGCATTCAACGCCGCCTTCTTCACCTGGGACACCTCAGGGTTCATGTCCTACTGCGGAGTGGATCGGTCATCCTGCCTTGGTTATCAAATGTTTTAAAGACACCTAGCTGGGTGGAGGCATCCTGCTCAGACTGATAGGTGATTCGAACAGAAAATCTAAGTATCCAGTAAGATGAGGTCATTGCTCAGTCTGGTCTGGCTCCAGGCACTGGGTAAGATGTTGTCAGAGGAGAGATCTATGCGGTGCACACTCCGGCTTATCACCACGAGGAAAGGCAGGGAGCAGCGGGCGCATTGGGCTCCCTGCATTGGGCTCCCTGCTCAGTGGGAAGTCTGCTTCTCCCTCTCCCACTCCCCCTGCTGATGTTCCCTCTCTCACTGTGTCCCTCTCTGTCAAATAAATAAATAAAATCTTTAAAACAAAAACAAAAACAAAAAGCATGAGACTAAGTGAAAGAAACCAGACACATAAGGTCACATATTGTTATGATCCCATTTACATGAAATGTCCGGAACAGGGAAACCCATAGACACAGAGAGCAGATTAGTGCTTTCCATGGGCTGAAGGGAGAGGGGTATAGGGCATGACGGCATGATGGGTAGGGGGCTTCCTTTGGGGGGTAAGGAGAATGTTCTGGAACTAGAGACAGGCGATGGTTGTGAAGATATTACACGACACTGAATTGTACATCTTAAAATTGTGAATTTCACATTATGTGAACTTTACCTCAGTTTTAAGAATTTGGTTTCAACATCTAAAATCTGACCATGGAATTGTTATATAATAGTCAATGAGTTAATATATTTGAAGTATTTAGAAAAGTGTTTATTCTATATTTTACACTCATTGGGTGGTTATTATTATTATTTACAACTTAGTTCTATACCCATTTTACATGAAAAATGGAGGCAAAGAACATGGGGGACTTGCCTAAGCTTACGCAGCTGAAAAAGTGGACAAGCTGGAGGTGCCTGGGTGGCTCAGTTGATTGAGCGACCAACTGCCTTCGGCTCAGGTCATGATCCCGGGGGCCTGGGATCGAGCCCCGCATCAGGCTCCCTGCTCAGCAGGGAGCCTGCTTCTTCTTCTCCCTCTGCCTGACGCTCCCCCTGCTTGTGCTCTCTCTCTTTCTAACAAATAAATAAATAAATAAATTCTTTTTTAAAAATAAAAAATAAAATAAAATAAAACCAGACCATCCTGCATGAAAATTCAAACTCGCCGGGCTCCCGAGTCCCACTGTTTCTGCAACACAGCTCTGTCACTCTCTGAAGGCCGCTCTACCAACCGGCATTCCATCAGGAAAACGGAGGCCACTCGAGGAATTTCAAACAGGGAGGAATTTAACACAGAGAATTCCGTATTTGCAAAGAGGGGATCACAAGCAAATCAGGAGATGCCCCAGCTTCTAGGATCAAGGATCATCCTACAGCTAGGTGTGGAGAGTCGAGCATGTTGCTGCCCCCTGGAGTCAAGAAACCACAGGACAGCATGGGTCTCCTTGCCGTCAGCACAGCCCTGCAGGTCCCGAGGCAGGGGGCTGGCGGTGGGATGGTGTCACCCAGTCACTGTGAAACCACGCATCTCTCTCTGCCACCAAAGGAGGAAGAATGGCTTCTAGCCCTCTTCCACCTTTCGATGCCATGTGAGCACATTTCCTCAGGAATCCCTGACCTTGCCAATAATCAAGGCTGGAGAAAGTGGTTCCTGAACTCCCCCCCCCCACCCCAGTGAGGACCTGGAAGGGGGTCGTATGGCCACCAGGAGCTGACCGTCGAGATCATTCACTCTTTCCAAGGCCAGGCCTGCTTGGTGACTGTGCCCGAGTTAGGCACACAAGGAGATATTCTTTCATTCTTTCCACTCCTGTTCATATTTATTGAGGGCCTACTATGTGCTCCGTGTGGAGCCCTGTGAACCTAACAGTGCGTGGACCAAAGCCCCTCCAAAGTCCACATGCCGTGTCTCCGGGAGATGGACGCTCTCTATCTGGGAGACCAACACGGTCAGACATGGTCAGTTTGGCCACTAGAGGGGAGTCTTCTGCTGAGGGAAATTCATCCACGCAACCCACATTCATTGAGCACCTACTGTATACAGACGAGGTGAGCCACTGGGGACACAATGGTGAATTCAACAATGTGCATGTCATCCGATCTGGAAACCGTACATGTGTCTGTCTAAGTCATTGCCTTCAGCCTTGGCCCATCACCATCACCATCATCACCAAACAACACACATAGTACATGGACCAGGCCCTGTTCTATGCACTGTACACAAATGAGCTCATTTTATCCTCATTCATCCTATAAAATGAGTACCAATTATTATTTTCATTTTACAGTTGGTAAAGCTAAGGCATTTGTTGAAAGTAGATGAAAGTAACTTGCCCAGTTATTTATTAGGAGACCAAAAACCCAAGCCAACTAGTCTGGCTGCAGACCTCTTGCTCAGTAGCTCCCCTCGGATGTTCTAACAGGCACCCCAACAGAAACTTCGATCACCTCTCTGAAACCAACCCAACTTCTCCATTGTGATAATGATATCCGCCCAGCTGTTCAGGCCAAAAGCCAGGAGTCATCTGTGATTCTTCCCTTTCATTCATTCACTCGTGTCCAACCCACAAGCAATTTCTATTGGTCTGGCCACACAAACATTCCGCAGCTCTGCTCACATCATACCTTCTTTGCTGCTACCACACTAGACTCCTTCCTGCTGGACTAGTCACCTCCCAGATGGTCCCTCTGTCCCCACTCTGATCTCCCCCCACCCCCGGGATCATACCGGTTCCTTAAAATATAAATCAGTCACATCTTGTCCCTCCTGAAGGGACTCTGATGACCTCTTGTTGTTCTTAGAATAAAATCTGACTCTTAGCGTGGCCTCCGAGGCCTTACATGGTGTGACCCAGCCTGTGTCTGCCCCTCCTCTTACTCCAATCCAGCCCCCCGTCCTGTCCACGGTTCCTCAAACAGCCCAAGCCCCTTCTGCCTTGGGGCCTCTGCACTTGCCTGGAATCTCTTCCCCGGACCCCCCCACGGCTGGCTGCTTCTTGGTCTCAGCTCAAATGTCACCCCCTCTCAAAAAGGCTTTCCGTAACCACCCATGCTCAGGTAGAAATTGTTCCAAGTCTCCATCCCTTCACTCGGTTCCATTTTCATCATACCTCTCATCATCTATAATGACCTTATTTATTAATTTGTTGACCTATTTTGTGTGTGTGTGTGTGTTTCTGGGTTGTTGTTGTTGTTGTGTTAGTGTATGTTTCCTTGACATTTACGAAGCGCCTGCTTTGTGCTATCTTGTGAATGGCTGTTATCTCCAGCACCAAGAACAGAGCCCCCATGTGCCGGCTAAGTGTTTGCTGGGAGGATGTGAACATAGTCCAGGCTCTGAGAGGAGGGACATTTGGGCAGCTACGCCCTAGAAGACTCAAAGCCGTGGGCAGGTGAGGCCCCCGCAAGACAAGAAATGACCCTACCCAGAGGCAGGGATTGATCCATAGCTTTACTGGGGGCACTTGCCTCCAGGGAGCCCCAGAACGGCAGACTGGACAAGGCACCCCCTGCTGGAATCCGCAAGCAGCAAGCCTTCAGAGCGTAGCAACTCGCCTAGCAACCATCCGTACCCCTTCCCTTTCCCACACAGCGAGCTTTCCAAGGAGATCAAGGTTTGCCATCCAGACGTCCTTCATTACCAAGGAGACACCCCAGGTTGGTAACTTCCCGGAGCTCCCGATCTTATATGTGAACAACACGCTTTTCTACATATTCTGTTTGATGAGCATACAGAGGGAAGATGAAATCTGTGCATTCCTAAGATTGTGATAGGATCAGGGGCATTCGGGGTGTGTTTGTACAAAGGAACCATCCCGCAGGCACCCTGCAACATTGGTCAGTGTCAAAAGTCAGGTGTAACTGGAGAATGGGAAGCACATAATGGAAAACTTGGTCTAGGTCAGGAGTCAGGACATCAGAGCCAAGACCTGAAGGATTTACGTGCAGAGAACAGAAAGTACTCTAGCTAGTTGAAATAGAAAGACAGTCATTACAGAGTGTTACGTGTTCTACATAGTCAGCAGACCTGAAAGAAACAAATCTAACATTGAACTTTCAAGAGCCACTCCCATAATCACACTGCAGAAGTGGGCTGCCCCTGTCTCTGGACCCTCACTGCCCCTGGCTGAAACCACCAGGATTAGGGACCCCCTGCTGTCGCCACCACAGAGCCACTATCAATTAATCGATCAGCAAGACCGGCATACGCACCGGCACACAGTCCAGTTCCGCCTCTCACCTGCCTGGATCCATGTACTGGAAAAGGCCGCAGGAAAAAACAAACACCCGCAGACAGAGCTCATCTGCAGAAACTCATTTCCACCTTCCAAAGGTCATGTGTCTCCAGCTGGCTGAATCTAAGTCACCCAGAACCAGAGCTCTAAGGGAAAAGGGCTCCAGGAAATGAGTTTTTGGCTTTCTAGCTCCTACTGCAGGGCAGGGCCAGAAAAGTAGGGTGAATGGGTAATGTGTGGCAGTCCACTGCGTGCAAACGTGTGTGTGCCTTCTGCATGCGTGCGCACATGTGTCCGAGAGACACAGTGCTTGTCTGTGTGCTATGCACCTGTTTGTATGTTTGTGTGCCTGTGCTTGCAGGCCACGGATGTGCATGTATGCATGCATGTATGCGTGCATGGGTCTATGTGATGGGGGCTATTAGGGGAGAAACAGGACAGCGAGACCAGAGAGAAGGAAGTATGAATCATAAAGACCATCGTAGGTGTTCCCTCTGGAAGGACATGGACCAGAGCTCCCGAGGGCCATTTAGCCAAGGTGGGAAAACAGTCTGTAACAGTCCAATGGTCTAGTCCTCCTGGCATATTTTCCCGATGGAAAAAGCAAAGCCAAAGGAGTTATGTCCTTTGCCCAAGGTCACACTGTAAATTGTGGCATTGGCTTAAACCCTGCCAGGTCCCCTGGGGCGTAAGGTCCGTGCTCTCCACTTGAGGTGTGAGCAGGTTCTCAGGGAGGGTTTTACCTGCCAGTTCCTTCCACACTGGGCACTCAGGCCTGAGGATGCCTGGCGTCCCCCTTTTCCCCCCGGCCTGCTTAGCAGAACTTGACATTAGAGCTGGCCTTTGGGGGGCACGCTCTGGTGTATTTCAGTAACAGCAAACCAACAGTGTGGCAAGTGGGCACATGAGGTGAATGAATAGGTAGGTTGCAGTTCCTCCCCTCCAGCGATCCCTGGTCTTGTGGGGAAATCTGGTAAATATCTCACGGAGTCAGAAGACCAGCAGGAGGGAGAGGACACCGAAGGGACGTCCATTAACTATAATTGTCGCTAAGGAAATTGAGACTCAGATTCCTTGACCTGGCCAAGGTCACACAGCCTATAAGTGTCTGGGCCCAGAATTTGAACCCAATACATTTGACTCCAAATGCATAGTTTTAGAATATAGGGGGCAGGACCACAAAGAGGGTGGACTTGGGTGTCACCCAGACCTGTGTCCAAATCTTAGGTTCTCCCCTTAGTAGCTGTGTGCCTTGGGTGAGTTATCAACCTCTCCCTGCCTTGGTTTTCTCATACACAAAATGAGGCCATGAATATTTTTCATCCTCATGGTGAAGGTAAGAGGGTTAGATGGTGTAGTGCATAGAGAAGGTTGAGAAAGGGCTGGCCTGTAGGAAATCCTCATTAAGTGTTAGCTGTGTTTCCTCATAAGTCTCCAACCCGCCAGCCCTAGACTGCTCAGGCTGTGAGTGCAGACAAAGTCAAGGTGGCTCCTCCAGGATCTTCGAAGTTCCAAAACTCATGTCATTTTCCAGGCTGATGTAAATAATAAATAATTTAATGGTAGCAGGGATTAGGAGTGGGGGAAATGGCGGGATACTGGCCAGAGGGTACAACTTCCAGTACAAGATTAACAAGTTTGGGGTTCTAATGTACAGCACGGTGATTGTAACTAATGATAGTGTATCATATATTGAATGCTGCTAAGAAAATAGATCTTAAAAGTTCTCACCATAAAAAAGAAATGGTAACTATATGATGGGATGAATATGTACCTAGTACTAGGGTGGTAATCATTTTGCAATTTACAAATGTAGCAAATGAACACATTACACACCTCAGACTTCTACAATGTTATGTTTCAATGGTATCTCAATAAAGCTGGAAAAAAGAGACTTTAATCTGGCCAAAACAGAGGTTTGACCTTTGCCCTCAGGTCCTGACCAGGAATCTTTGCCTCCCTGGACATTTTGGACCAGCCAGACAGTAACAGTGCAATGCAGGCTGAGGGCTGGCCACACCGGAAAGACCCACCACGTGATTTAGGGTGGGGGCTTTGGGTCACACATTATCAGCTGCCCTGCAGACTGGGATCAACCAATCATCAATCACTCATGCCTGCGTAATGGAGGCCAATCAAAACTCTGAATGCCAAAGTTCAGGTGAGCTGTCCTCATTGGCTGTGTTCCATGCAAATTGTGGCTCGTGGATGCAGGGAAATGAATGCATCCTGACTTCACGGGAAGAGGGCATGGGAGCTCAGCATCTGATGCTTCCTCAGACTCTATCCTGCATGTTGTTGACCTTAAAAATAAAATAGTTATTTGACCAGCAAAAATAGGCTTATTTGGGAGTATCAGGGAATTACAACTCGGGACACTCAGGCTGTGGCAGACACCATAGGTTAGGCCAACACACAAAAGAGAGGAACGTTATTTTATGGCGAAGAAGGAAGTTAGGAGAGATGGGGTCTTTTTTGGTTTTATTTTATTTTGTTTTGTTTGTTTTTGTTTTTTAGAGAAAGAGGTGGGAGGGGGGAGAGGGAGAGGGAAGGAGAGACAATCTTAAGCCGACTCTGTGCTGAGTGCAGAGCCCAACACAGGGCTCAATCCCATGACCCTGAGACCACGACCTGAGCCAAAATCAATAGTCAGAGACTTAACCAAGTGCACCCTCACCAAGGTGCCCCAGGAGAGATGGTTTTAAACAAAAGTCCACTGGAGAAATCACAAACTCAGAGGAAGATGGTTTCTCATTGGCTGAGTTGCTGAATTTCTTGTAGGAAAGTAAATGTACAGCTTTTCCTTTGGGGACCTGTAATTGATGATTCTTTCCTGTTGATTCTTCTGTCGGGGTCTGTAATTGACAATTCTTCCTGGATGGACATTCACTGGCACCCCAAGAAAGCTCCCCCTTCTGGCCTCCGACTCCACTTTTTTTAAAAATATTTTTTTTATTTATTTGACAGGAAGAGAGAGATCACAAGTAGGCAGAGAGGCAGGCAGAGAGAGAGAGGAGGAAGCAGGCTCCCCACTGAGCAGGGAGCCCAATGTGGGGCTCAAACCCAGGATCCCAGGACCATGACCTGAGCCGAAGGCAGAGGCTTTAACTCACTGAGCCACCCAGGCGCCCCACCTCTGACTCCACTTAAGTGAGATTTCCCTTGATTACTTTTCACAGTGTCTTCCTTTGACTGATTTTTTTTTTAGGATTTTATTTATTTATTTTTAGAGAGAGAGAGAGAGAGAGACAGCTGGGAGAGGGACAAGCAGACTCGAACTGAGCATGGAGATCCACGCAGGGCTCAATCCCAGGACGGTGAGCTCACAATCTGAGCCGAAACCAAGAGTCAGCCGCTTAACTGACTGAGTCACCCAGGCACCCCCTCCCTTCAGCTGATTTTAATCTTTCTTGTTTCCTATAATAAACCATAACCTTGACTGTAATAGCTTCCAGGGAGTTGTGTGAGTCCTCCTAGTGAATAGTCAAACCCAAGGGAGATTTTGGAAACCCCTGAACTTGCGCTCGGTGTCAGAAGTGGGGTGGTCTTGCGGGCTCTATTCCTTCTAAACTGTCCAGTTGGCCGAGCTGAATAAATGAGCGGTTTGTCCAGAACGGCTCCCAGCCGACGGGAAAGAAGACTGCCCCAACCCTGCAGGGCAGGGACCCTCGTGGAACAGGCGAGGAAGCTGAGGCTCAGAGATGGGAGGCAATGGACGGGCCAGGACGGAAACCAGGCCTGCCAGGCTCCAGACTTGGGATCTGGCCCCCATGGGGTCCTGCCCCTCCCGAGGGTCCTTCCACCCTCGCCAGCCTGGGGCCCCTGGGAAAACAGAACCCAGAATGGCTGAGGCCAAAGCCCATCGCCCCTGGGCATGGTGGAGGAGAGAGGGCAGGTCTGGGCCTTGCCAGTGCCCCCGACACAGTGCCGGGCACCTGCCTGGTGTCAGGACTGCCACCAGAGGTGCTCGGGGGCGAGGCGGCCCTCACACGAGGAAGCGCAGGTGCACACTGAGGAGGCACGGCAGGGACGGGTTGAGGGCAGGCACACACCATAGCAGGACACCATAACCCTTGTGAAGGTGCTTATTTAAAAGACAGAAAGGGCCAAATCGGCTGTACTTGCAAGTCTGCAGTGTGCAGGCTCTGGACACCAGAGCCTGGGCCTTCCCACCTTTGCTCAGGCCCCTCACCCTGAGGCTGTAGCTCCTTGGCTCCAGAGTGGACCTGCCCTCTCACTACAGAGCCTCCGCCATGCCCCGCCACGGACAGGCTTCACCCCTTCCATAGGTCTCAGATTCAAAGCCATGCCTTGGAGTTTTCTTCTGACCCTGCACATCTCAGTAAGAGCCATCAGGCCTCTTGACCCAGGCCAGGACACCCCTCCCTCCTACTCGGCTATAAACCCTCCAGCCCCTGGGCTTTCCCATGGCTGTCCCAGAATCAACTAATATTCTTTGCGATTGTCAGTCAGTCAGTCAACTAACGTGGCTCTCATTGATCATGTTCTCTTTATCAGGCTCTGTTCTAGGCACGAGGGATACTGTAAACAATGAGGATAGGTTTTCCCCTCGTTGACTTTAGGAAGAGTCAGATGATACAGTGAAAATCACACAAAGGACATAGAATCACTCCCAGTAACGATGACTATGCTGAGAAACAGAGAGTGCACTAAGGCAAATGGGGAGGCTGATTTAGACTAGGGGGTAGGGGATACTGGGGTGTCAGGGCCCCCATCTTCCACCTCCCTAACAGATTTCTTGCTCCGTGCACTAACTGGCTTGCTTAGGAATCAAAGCTCCTTGCTCCAGGCTGGAGACCCAAGAACCCACCACTCACCACACGTTGGCTCCTGTTACTATTTTCGTCCTCACCTCCTGCCACCGTCATTCACACCCACCCCGAGCAGACCAAAGGGCTGGTGTCCCTGGAGGTAGAGGGAAGGCTAAGGCAACCTCATCTATTGGCCTAGCCTTTTGTCTCAGTTCCTGGGGACTGACAGACAGAGAAAGGAAGGAATCACGGTTCCTGTGGCCCCCGCTCTGGGCCCAAAATGGTGCCTGGCCCTTTACAGACATGCCTTCCCTGACCATGGCAACATCCCACGGGGTGGGGGCTACTATAAGCCCCATTTTGCAGATGGGGAAACTGAGACCCAGAGAGGCCACAGCAGCTAGGGGCAAAGTCAAGGTAAGAACCTCAAGGGTCTTGGCTCTGGAGTCCATGCCCTTCCTGCAACCCAACAAGCTTCCAGAATAAACACAATGGCCGACGGCAGCAAAGACAAAACAAAACGGAACGGAAGAAAGAAAACCACTGAAAACCATGTCAATGCTCGTCAACTGAGGATTAGTGAAGTAAATTATAGAATATTCATTCAGTAGGCTCCTCTGCCGCTGCTTGAAAAAGTGAAGCAGGTGAATGCCTTTCACACTCTTGTGCTGTTGGCCACGAACACACCTTGTAGCTAAAATGATCTCGTAGTGAGTATGAAGCTCAGTTCACATGTGTGCGAGAAACCGCATCTGTTCATTTGTTTTATATCATCTCACCTTCTACCCAAAGCCCCATCCTGCCAGGCTGGTGGGAAATTCAACCTCAGTCCTTCTTCATGGTCCTCCTTGGCACACTTGGGGTCCACTCCGAGATAGTGCAAAAGTCCTGGGGTCACATAGAGCAGTGAGGCAGTGGGCAGAGTGAGAGAGACCTGTTGCCAGGTAGAAACTGGACTTCAATTCCCCCAAACACCTCCCTCCCCAGGCCTGACCTGCTCCTCCAACTCTGCAAGAACTGGGGCTCCCACCCTTGCTCAGGGAACCCACAACCTTCTGCTTCTTCTTCACAGAGAACTTCTTTAGGGTCTCAGAGAAATGGCCCCATCTCTCATCAAGTTCCTGCAGGGGCTCTTCCTCCCTCCTCTCCCTCCTGGGGGCACCTCGGCTGCCCCCTCACTGGCCCTCCCCCACTTCCCAGAAGCTTCTCAACAGACTGGGCTTTTGGTTGCCAAAGCTAGCAGGGGAAGTGTTATTTTGCAAGTAACCTCCCTCTCCTGCTTCCCACACTTCCTCAAACCTCCCCCAAGGCAGGAGGATCTAGAACTTTCCTCTCCTATGTGTTTCCTAGAGGAGAGAAAAATTACTATCTCAAAAAACTTGTCAGTTTCTCCTGCTACTAAACATGTATGTATGTTATATAAATACATGTAGTAAACATTTATTTCTAAATATCTATGTAGATACTGAGTGTGTGTGCTATACTCTTGCCACCCAATAGTCCTGAGTCACAGAGACCAGTTTCTCTAGTTTATTATTTTTATTATCACTGAAATTAATGATCGTCTCACATGTCGTATCAGAAATACATCAGCAGCAAGGAACTAATACCCAACCACCAGGGGCTGAAATACATTGGCATTTGTTGTCCTCACATAACAGAAGTGCAGGGACAGGCCCAGCAGGACACATCAGGACCCAGAGCCCTTCCAATTCTCTGTACTACGTCCTCACCTTGTTGGTTTCTCATCTTCAGGTTTGTTGCCTCACTGTCCAAGATAGCTGCCGTAGCCCCAGCCATCTCATTCATGTTAAGAAAGAAAAAGGAGAGAATGAGCAGCCCCCTGTAGAAGAAAAGCAACAACCTTCCTGGAATTGCCCCTTAGACTTCCCTCTTGGATGTCATTAGCGGGCACGTTGTGAGATACCCATTGCTCTCCAGGAAGCTGCAAAGGGACCCCTTGACGTTTCCCGCCTTCGTGACGGTGGCCGGAAAGAGAAGGGGATTGGGAATGTCTGCTGGTTAACCACACCATCCGGCTCCACCAAGCACCAGGCTTTATGGTTTAGAAAACCACCACCTTTGCCATTTTATGGAAGCTGCCGTGGAGGCTCAGAGACAGGACCGAGTTGTCTGAGGTCACGTGGGGGGGGGGGCACTGTGCAGATGGGACCAGAGCTGAGCCCAGAGAGCTTTCCAGTCCCCACACTGATCTCTGGGCTTCACACTCGCTCTGCCCAGAGAGCCCTCTGACGGGCTGGTCCAGAGTTTCGCCCTTCCCCGTCACGGACCCCCCCTGTCAGGGACTAGCCCACACAAAGGGGTCCCACAGACCCGCGAAGGACAGGAGGTGACACAAGAGAGTGAGAGGGGAGAGAGGCAACCAAGAAGGTATGAAGGAAAGGAGATGGGAGCTCAGAAAGGAGGCAGGGGAGGAGTGGAGGAGGGAGGGGGGAAGGGGGAGGGGGGAAGGCAGGAGAGAAAGGGAGGAAGGGAGGGAGGGAGGGAGGGAGGACATGCGGAAGCCATGGTGCCGGGCAGCGGGAGGCGAGGGGCAGCCAGCAGGCGGACCCCTGGGCGGGCAGCAGTCAACCCTGACATCGGCCCCCACCTCCACCACTCCGTCCCCCAGGTGAGTGAGTGTGACCACCGCCTGACCGGAGGGCAGAACAGGCACTGGGGAAATACCATCGGTGGGGGCCCTTCGCCCAGTCTGGGAGAAACCCAGATGGCTTCTCAGAGGTGGTGACCTCCAAGCTGGGACCTGAAACTCCTTCGGCACGCATTCAGACTCTTCAGCCTGGTCTCTGCACAGGCCCACCCTGGCCCAGACCCTGGCCCAGAACTCCTGCTCAGTGCGTGTTTGTTGAATGAATAATTTGAAAACTGCAGAACGACATGATACAAAAGCAGGACAAAATGGTCCACTACAAATTCATTTTAAAAAAGGTTATCAGGAGCACGGTGTGGGCTTTTTCTCCCAAAGGTAAAAGGAGGAAAGAAATGAAATCTTGAGGGGCAGGGGCTGGGGGAGGTTCGGGCTGCTCCATGGAGAAGGGGCTAAAAGGCATCCAGGGCCAAGAGGTTTCCCGGGATGTCCCAGGGTGAGAGACACTGTCCTCTGAACCTGCCCCAGTCCCCACTCTGCCCCCTCCCTTCATTCCCAGGCCCTGGTGCACCTGTCCCAGCTGCCAACCCTTTCACATCCAGGGAAATTCTTCTAAAATAACACCCTGACCATGTCACTGCTCTGCCTGAAGCCTTCCAGAACTTCACCATGATTACCTCACACCTTTGCTGCTTCTATCCTGCTCCAAAACCCTCCATGGCTCCCCTCTACGCTGAGGATAACATCTGGTCTCTTTGCAATGGTGCTAAATGGCCTGTGTGATTGGGGCCCAGCCCACCTCTCCCAGCTCCCAGCAACTCCTGACCTGCACGCTCCACACTGACCCGCCACCCCGCACTCCTCACTGTCCCGGAACGCCCCACTCGCTCTTATTCGCATGATGTCCCCTCTGCCTCCAGCATTTTCATTCCTCTTGAGCTGGCTGGCACCTACTCATTCTGTAGGATGTCTGTCCTCATGCCCGGCCCATGGCAGGCCTCGTAGCCCAGACACCCCCACAGCCCTCATGACCCACGGGCTCCCTGGAAGCAGTCTGTGTCCCTGGCCACCGCACCCCCAGCACCCAGCAAACCCTGTCACACCCACAAATGGAGGGGGTGCATGGCCTAGGGGCAGCCATCATGTTGGGACAGGCTCTGGGGCCACAGCCAGGAGCCGTTGTCCCTGCTGCATCACCGCGCGCCTTCGGAGACGGGACCAATGGTGTTTAGGCCACACCTGCCGGGCTGCTTCATCCATGCCTCACAGCAGCTCGGAGCAGGAGGTGTCCCCCCAGCTGATGGTGAGTGGGGCCCAGAGAGGAAGGACTTGCCTGGAGCCCCACGAAAGCCCCACGGCTTCCGAGATTCACCGGATCCAGGCCCGCTCGGCTGACTCAAGGGCGTGCTCTTCCCCACCATGTCCTGTGTCTGGGGATGGGTCAGATTCTTCTCTGCATTCCCCAAGGCCCCTGGCCCAGAGCTGGGGACAAGGACTATGGCTACAGTGGGAAGGAGGAGGAGGACACTGGCAGCGGGCCAGAGATGGGCGGGAGCTCAGGGTGGGCACTGGCAGGACGGATGAAGATGGCCCCGTCAGCCACCCCATGCAAATTCTCTGCTCCACCCTGACTCTGGCCTCACCACCCCTCCTGTGGACACTGCTCCAGTGCCTTTCCTGGCCCCCAGACTCCCTTTATCCAAAGCCCTTCTTTCCCCTGGAGCCTCCACTGCCTCTGCCCCAAAGCACTCCAGGCCCTACAGAACAGAGCCCGGCTCCCTCATCTGGCCTCCCGCGCCCTGACATTGTGTCCGCCCCCACACTGGCCCCAGACGGCATGGGGGCTGCGCCTGGCGGGGCGGGGAGGGCACAGAACACGGGCAGGTACATACACTGGCTGGTTTATTGCGCAAAGTCGCGGAGACTCAGTAAGGCACAGAGTCCAGAAAGGGGGCGGCGTGCCCTGGGGGACATGGTCAGCACTAGCCGGGTCTCAGTGCTGGGCACCCCATCCTGGGGAGTGGCTCTGAGCGCTTCTCTCCTTGGGGTCCCTCCCCCGGGGAGCCTGAGAATAAGGGGCCCTTTTCTCCCACGAGGGTGAGTGCAGGGGATAGGGGACAAGGGTAAGGAAGAGGCGGCTCTGTGGTCTGGAGGCAGCAGGAAGGTGGGGCTCAGGCTTGGGCCTGAGGCTCCCCATCCCCGAAGGCACTAAGAACCCAGCTCCTGGGCAAGTCCTGGAGGTGGGCGGGGCGGGCTCAGTGTGGCCGACTCCCTGAGCCCCGAGGCACCAGGTAGGCGGGCCGCCTCAGCTGAAGTCCCGGTTTGGCAGGAGGAGCGGGGCCACCAGGGTCCACAGGTAAAGGAGCAGCCCTGCCCAGCTGGCGCAGATCTTCACCCACACGGCGGTCCACGTGCTGATCATCTTCCGGGTCTCGCCGGGTCTGGAACACACGTCGTCCCAGTGACCTCAGTTCCGGTCCTGGCCTTACCACCCAGTGGTGACTCTGACTTTGGGGTCTTACTTACTGACTGACTTTCTGGCTCTTACTCTGTAACTCTAGCCCCCCCATCTCTGATATTTTTGATACTTGGCCTTGGTTCTGTCTTTGACCTTAGATGTGGCCTTTGATTAATACTACAGACCTAACCCTGACCTCAATTTCAACACTGACCCCAGTCCTAGACTCTAATATTATAACCTGACTCCTGGTTCCTGCCTTTGGGACCTGAGAGTTCCCGACCTTAGTCCTGACCTCCAACCTTGACTCTGACCCTCAAGCCTATAACTCCATCCCTGAACCCTGAGCTTAAGACAAAGTTCTGACATCTCTGACCTTAATTCTGACCCTTGACCCTATAACACCAGTCCTGATTCCTGACCTTGTTACTCCGATCTTAATTCCTTGACCTGGCAACATCAGTCCTGGCTTTACAGCCTGCTAACCCCAATTCAAACCAGAAGAACCAAATCTGTGACTTTATATGGCCTCAGTCCCAATCCTTGACTTCAGGAGTCCTATACTTGACCCTGTAATGGATTCTAACTCCACACCCTAAATCCTAACCCTCCAGCCATGAATCCCAGCTCTGACCTTATACTCCTGATCTGTAAGCCTCCTCTGCCCTGCACAGGCCCAGCGTCCCCTCCTGTGACCCCGCCCCCCCTCCACTTCTCAAGCACTTAGGGAAGGCACAAGCTACTGAGCAGATGAAGGGAACGGCCCAGAAGCTGGGGCATGGATGGGGAGGCTCTGTGGAGGGTCCCGGACAGACCCCTCTGTGGCCAAGCCTGCAGCAGGCATCAGGAGAAACCCAGGGTGGAGGGGTTGCGGGTGGAGAGGAGAGGCGGTATGCAGCGCCCACACCCCTGCACGGAGCACGAGGTCCACACTCGCTCGGGTGCACACACCTGTACCAGTTGGTGAGGGTCATCATTATGTGCAGGGACGCGAGCACCAGGCAGAAGTGGAAGAAAGAGTAGCTGTAGGTGACACCGTCCTGCTCATTGTCGAAGGCCCGGCCCCGGCATTCCTCCACCACCTGCCGCTGCTGCATGACCTCCGGTGCGGACGGGCACTCCTCCGTCTGCATCAGGCTGTTCACCTGCCGGTGGTCCGAGGAGCGCAGCCTGTGGGGGAGCGAGGAGGGAGGCAGGGAGGAAGCCCCCGGGGGCCTCATCAGCCACGGCATTGGTCATAAGGAGGGACACGATGGTTCCAGAACCTTGGGGCCTGGTGACCTGGGGGTTAGGCTCTGGGCCCACCCACTCACTGCTTTGACTCTGAACTCCACCCCCACTTCCTGTGTGGCCTTAGGCAAGACACTTAACCTCTCTGAACCTCTGTAAAATTAGGGGTCAGAGTACCTCCCTTGTAGAGTTGCCAGGAGGATTAATAAGGTAAAGGCCTCAGCACTGTGCCTGGCACAGAGTATAAACTAGAGAAACAGGCGCTGTGATTCAGGCTGTCCATCTGCCAATCCCGTAAGTATGTACTGAGTACCTAGTACTGCAAAGGACCATACCAGGGGTGGCATTCGTTGATAATATTAATAATTAAGAATACTCATTTGCTACTAAGTTTATTTTCCTTCTATTAGTTAGGTGAGTAATTTTATCAATGACATCCCCTTTCTTCGTGTTTATGATAAAAAAACACTAACAGCAATGAGTTTTTTGGTCATTTCTGTAACACAGTCTTGATGTTTTTAACAGTATTTAATAGCATGTGATGCATGGGCCATTTTGAAAATCCAACTTGCATTTGGGAAAAAAAAGTGACACAGAGGAGATGTGGACCCCACCCCCCATCCCATCAAGCGGGTGAGAAGTCACCCGCTGAGCTTCTCCGGACCCTAGTTATCATCAGACATCGTGCTGATGAGCCAGGGCCCGGTGACACAGATGGGCACGGCGGCCATCCTCAGCCGTCCCTGCCCTTGTGGCTGCTCCCTGGGTTTTAAGAACTGTGCTAAGGGTGCGCCTGGGTGGCTCAGTTGGTTAGGTGTCCTACTCTTGGTTTCAACTCAGGTCATGATCTCCGGGTCGCAGGATCAAGCCCTGTGTCCGGCTCCGCACTCCACAGGAGGTCTGCCTGAGATTCTCTCTCCGTCTCCCTCTACTCCTCCTCCTCTCTCTCTCTCTCTCTCTCAGATAAATAAATAAAACTTAAAAAAAAAAAAGCACAGTGCTAAGAACAGACCGGCCCTGGGCTCTCAGAGGCACGGACAGCCCCATGCCCACAGGCCAGGGAGGTGACTCTGGGGAGCAGCAGGGGCGAAGCTCCGAGGCTGCGTGCTCTGCGGCCACCACGTGCTCTGACAGGGGTCTGACAGGGTCTCTGACAGGGGCCGCTCCTCCCAAACCTCCCGTCTCCTTATCTGTACCAACCAGGGAGGGGATCTGGGTCTTCCCAGGTTGAGAAAGGCATCGAAAGAGGTGACAAAGAGTGACCTGTCCAGGCTTCGAAAAAGGGCAAAAACAAAATGTGAAACAGCCTCAGAATGTTGGGAGACAGGTGTGCGGCTCTGAAGAAAACGGGCCCTGCCCGGGATGGATGGCTCGGGGAGAGCAGAGGGGCCTGGCAGAGGCCTCCTCCGGGCAACCGGGCGGGGACGCAGAGAGCGGTGCCAGGAGCAGGGCTGGGTCCTGCAGGGCCGGCTGTGGGTCCGCCAGACTTGGTGTGCACGCCAGTTATACTCATGTTACCGTGTGGTGACTCTTACACAACAGCCACTCGCTGCCCGCCAGCTGTGCAAACGTTCACAGTTATTTGCAATAAAAGCGAACACTGGTTTGGTGCCAACTACTTGCCAAGTTCTTTTCTAAGTGCCTTATGCATACTAACTCATCAACCACCCTTGCACAGTCCCGTGAAGTGGGGACTATTTTTATCCTTGTTTGACAGATAAGCAAACCAAGGCACAGAAAGGTGCAGCGAACTGCCCAAGATCGCCCCGCTGCTAAGGGGCACGGCCATGTTCAAACACAGGCAGTTTGGCTCCAGAGTCCACACTGATAAGCCCTTGCTAAGAGGCCCCTTTATTTTTTTTTATTTTTTTATTTTTTTTTAAAGATTTTATTTATTTATTTCACAGCGGGAGAGAGATCACAAGGAGGCAGAGAGGCAGGCAGAGAGAGAGGAGGAAGCAGGCTCCCCGCTGAGCAGAGAGCCCGATGTGGGCCTCGATCCCAGGACCCTGAGATCATGACCTGAGCCGAAAGCAGAGGCTTTAACCCACTGAGCCACCCAGGCGCCCTAAGAGGCCCCTTTAAAAAAAAGTCTTTACAGGGGCGCCTGGGTGGCTCAGTGGGTTAAAACCTCTGCCTTCGGCTCAGGTCATGATCTCAGGGTCCTGGAATCGAGCCCCGCGTTGGGCTCTCTGCTTGGCAGGAGCCTGCTTCCTCCTCTCTCTCTACCTGCCTCTCAGCCTACTTGTGATCTCTCTCTCTCTGTGTCAAATAAATAAAATCTTAAAAAAAAAAAAAAGCCTTTACATGATCTTCAGTCTGAGCTGCCCTCTCCCAGGTGACACTGCGGGGTCCCCTCCACCCCGGGCACTGGAGGTTACCATCCTTCACCATCACAAAAGCTCAGAAAGGTGAAGCCACTTGCCCCGAGACCACATAGTGGGTGAGTGACAGAGCCTGCCCCTGCTTCTTTCCTGCCCCCCCCCAGATGTCTGCACGGTACTGAGCTGGGCAGATGCCAGCCTGACATGCAAGAAGGGGGCCCTGGGCCAGGAGGCAGCGTCCAGCTGTGCCCCTGCCGCCCAGTAACACTAAGCCCTCGGACTTAACGCTAAGGGGGACTCGGTTTTGCACCAGCACAGGGCTGGACCTGCGTTTGCTAAGGGCGCCGTCCCACTTGGGGTCTGGGCTTGCACATCCTCCCCCCACTCGCACGCTCAGGCCCCCAGTCATGATGCCTCCCCAGGAGCCAGACCCCCCCGCCCATACCCGATGAAAAGCGTGCACAGGATAAAGACGATGAGTCCCACGATGTTCGGGGCATCCCACCAGTGAGTCTCGTAGCCGTCGGGGCCTGCCAGGATCGTTCCGTTGCTGAAGCGGGTCAGCAGGTGCGGGTTGCATTTCTGGTCTAGAGATGGGAGCACGGTCACGCTCAGCCCCTGCAGCCCAGGTCTGAGGAAGGGCAGAGAGCCAACCCAAATGGACAGACATACAACTGACCATCCAAATCCCAGCAATAGACAGAACTTGGCAGACAAATGACAGAGAAAGAGCTCCAGGAAGAGCTAGGGTCCCCCTACCTCCCTAAAGGACTAAGAGGGGGTTCAGGCTGGGCTGAGATGTCCCTGTCACCTGTGAGGGTGCGCAGCCCTCTGGAAGGCTGCTGCTGACCCAGGAATGACCCCGGGCTTCCCCGAACCCAGGCCCGTACTCACCGGGGACACTGGACAGGGCCAGCCAGGTGACAAACACGGTGTAGAGCGTGACGACCGAGGCCTGCAGCAGACCCGAGTTGGGCTGGGCGTCCTGGCAAGAGCGGTCCATCAGGAAGACCCCCGTCTGACCCAGGGGGGCGCCCCGCCCGCACCTAGCCCACTCACGCCACCCCGGGGGGCCTCAGGAACCCCCACCACCCTAGAGCCGTCCCACCCCCACACCCTTTGGGAGAACACAGCCCCTGGGCCACCCACCACACACCTTGCCCACTCAAAGGTGGAGTCCTCATTCTTTCTCTTAACAGACTATCCCAGGCGCTCCCCTGGCTGAGAACGCACCCCAGGGCGGCATCCCTTCACATTCTGAATTAAAGCCTCCCCGGTTTGCCCCTGCCTTGGATTCCACCTGCCCTCCCCACGGACTGCGCTCCAGCCCAGCTGGCCTCCTCTCTGTCCACAGGAACCACCAAACCCCACCTCAGGGCCTTTGCACTCGCTGTGCCCGCTCCCTAACACGGTCCTCCTCAACATCCCCACGTAGCCAGCCTCTCCTTGGCATTCGGGCCTCAGCTCAGAGTTCTCAGTGAGGCCCGGACACCCCGACCCCCGCAGCAGCGGCCGCTCCCCTCCCTGCCGGCCCATCATCTTCGCCCACTCTCTTGTATTTCCCAAACAGCACGTCTGACCCCACCTACCAGCTGTTCCCCACCCTCACCACACACACGCTTGGAAATAGGAATCCAAACTCTGATTAGCAGCACGGGCTCGGGGGCCAGTCTCCAGCGCTGTCCCCAGCTTGCCCCTTGCCCCCCAAGCTGTGTGACTTCAGGCGCGTCTCTCTTCTCCTCCCTGCCTCCCCTTACTGGTCTGGAAAATGGGGATGATGGCGGTGCCCAGACTACATGACGGGACAAGTCATGGAGCTGCTGTTACTCTTCCCCTCTTCCTCACAGCTGCACCCCAACATCTCCGAGAGGGCCCAACACAGAGCAGGTTCTCTAGAAGTAGTCTCTGAATGAATACTGATTACTGTGTGAGCTGGGACAGAGGCATCACCCTCTCTGGGCTTCAGTGTTCTCACTGGGAAGTAGAAGCTCAGACAAGAAGGGAGGTTTCCCACCTTTCTGCTAAAGGCCCTTAAAGGCTCCCCAGTCTACCTGTGAAACCCCTGGTGACCTGAGATCCCCAACCGTAAGACACCACTGGGCTCATAGGGCTCTCTTGCTGAAGAGCACACAAAGACCTGGGGGGCCCACCCGTTACCCCTGAGCGTCTGGGACTGAAGGCTGCAACTGCACCTCCCAACACCGCTTGCTGAGGGGGTCTAGGAGTTGTCACTCAGTGGTCCTCCCTCACAGTCTCCCGATTTCCAGAAAGACAACAAGGATAATAACAGTTAATGTCTGATGGGTATCTTTAGGCCAGGCCCTGTTCTCTGGTTTCACAAACTCTATCTCAATCCTGCAAATAACTCCAAAGCATAGGTATTACCCTCATTTCTATACGGAAGAAGAGACAAGCACAGAGAGGGTAAGACACTTTCCCAAAGACACCCAGCAAGTATCCATGAAAGCTACGACTCCAACCCAAGGAGGCTGACTCAGGAGCCCACACTCTTAGCTGGAGCCTCTGTGACTGACGTCCCCACCCCAGGACACCTAAGTTCCTACCAGAAGTCCCCCCACACCAAGGGGCCTGGCGTCAGGACGGGCAGAGACAAGCAGGCTCACCTGGACCCTGGGCAGGACGGCGACAATGGAGACGCAGAAGCAGAGAGTGAGGTTGAGGCCGATGAAGACCTTGCCTTCATAGCAGGAGCCGGGCTGGGTGTAGTAGATGAAAAGCAACGTCACGGCCGCAATGGACAGCGTGTAGAAGAGGAGGGTAAAGAAGAAGAGGCCTGGCAAAAGGGGTGGCAAGAGGCTGGGTCAGGAGGCGCAGGGACCCCCCCCCTCCGCCCTTGAGGGGGGCTTGTCGGGAAGCCCCCTGTGTGGGCCCTCGGCTTCCTCGTCAAAGGACTGACATCAGTGTCCATCACTCGCCAACACCTGGATGAGCTGTTGGCCCACCTTGAACCAAAAGGGCTCACTGACCATGAATAAGCTAACCATGGAAAGAAATACAATGAACACAAGAGTCTTTCTCAAAGTCCACTGGCCGCACAGGGACCCGCTGAAGACCTGCTCTCCCGTCGGAGAGACGGGCCACTTTCAAGAAGCACTGAAACCTAACCGGCACCTCAGTGAGCCTTCGTCCTTGGTCAACACAGGCGAACTAAAGGGAAGCCGAGCGGGGATCCCTCTGCCCCGGGGGCTCCAGGGACTCAGTGTCGTTCGGTTTGGTCTGGGCTGGCTGTGCATGGCCCGTCCCGCAGGAACTGCTGAACTAGACCCCGCCAAGGCCTCTCCGGTCCGGCTCCCCTCTGACACCCCTAAAGTCACCCCAGAACCAGCTGCCCCTGCCCACGCACACCCCCTTCCTTCCATCAGCCCCGGATGGTTCCATTGCTGCCCTAGGGCAGGCAAGGCTTTCCTCCATCTGGGGGACCCCCTGCGCTCACCTGCATACCAGGCCCGGGAGTCACACTCCTCTGCCTTGGCCAGCCACCGCTGGTTCCAGCAGTGAGCGAAGTCGATGAGCAGCACCAGCTGGATGAGGGTGAAGAGGAAGGAGCCCACGACGCCGAAGTAGAACCAGACTGCGTGGGGACAGGGGACAGGGGTGAGGGGCAGGCCGCGGGGGAGCAGGCGCACTCCCGCGGTCTCCCTCGCACTCACGTTGATTCACTCAACAGTCGTTTATGGCGTGCCCTGCAATGGGGACACTGAGAAGAAGCAAAGCCCCTGCCCTCGGGGAACCCCAGGCATGCACAGAGAGGCAGCGAGGCAGGGCATGGGGCAGGGGCGAGGCTGGACCCCTGCTCCCCCCACCCCTGCCCCCCAGCCCACTGCGATATTGCCCAAACACCAGAGTGCTGTCTCCTACCCAGCCAGCGGCAGCCTGGGGTCTGTGTGCCAGGCTCATCCCAACCCCCCCAGTGCTCCTCCCCCTGGAGACCCCACCTCCCTCCTGGTAGCCCCCCGTCCCTCCCGCCAAGGCCGCCTACCGTTGGAGAAGGAGCCGTCAGGGATATAGAATGCGCCCACGGTGATGCCCACCAGGATCAGGAACTTAAAGAACCAAAATCTGTTGGGGGACAGACCAGGAGCTAAGTGGGGGGAGGGGACCAGCTCCGGCCCCCAGAACCCCTACCCCCAAATAGCAGATCCTGGGTCCAGGGGCAAGTGAAGAGGGGCTTTCTAATGGTCTGATGGGCACAGACAGTCTGTCCGGGCCCTGGAAAAGTCTCTGAGGGACAGAGGGGAGGACTAAGTGGGAGTGACGGTGGTCACCCAGGTTCTTGTCCCAGCTGGGTCACTTTAGTGCTATGTGGCCTTAGGCATGTTCTCACCCTTTCTGACCTTTATTTCTTCATCTGAGAAGTGGGAAAATCTAAATGAGCTGATCTTGGTGCTTCGGTGGCTTCCGAGTCTGGGGGCAGAGCTCGGAGAGCCCTGGAGACCTGCCGGGGGCAGAAACCACGGTGGGGAGTCCCGGATGCAGGTCGGGGGGTGCCCTCACCCGTTCTGGACGGCAGCCCTGGGGTCCCGGCTACTGCGCACGCAGACCATGAACAGGGTGAAGAGGAAGAAAAAGGCCGCCGTCGCAAAGCACATGCGGTAGACGGCGCGGTGGCCGAGCAGGGAGCCACAGTCAATGTGACCCTGAAGGACGACGGGGGTGCCGGCCCCCTCCTCACACACCCACGGCAGCTGTGGGGACACAGAGCAGCGTGAAGGCCCCCCTGCCCCCAGAGCCCTGGGCTGACTCTGCCCGGGATCCCTCCTTCCCCGCCATCTGCACCCCCCGTCAGCCCTGGGGCTGGAGTCCTGCGAGTGGCCCCCGGGGACAGATGGGGACACGTGGTCCAGTGACAGATCGTGACTCTCTGCTTGCTTCCCTGCTGTCGCCCCCGCAGCCTCCGGGCCACACGGCACTGTGGGAAGCAGGCCTGAGTGCTTCCCCCCAACCACTAACACCAGAACCCCCGGGGGGAGCTCTGCGGGAAGGTCAGATGCCAGGGCTTTCTCAGACAGAACCAGCCCCCCGGGGCAGTCTGAGGATCTGCATTTCTAGCTCGATCCCCAGGGCATTGCTACTTCCACGCACACTCAAACGTCAGAGCCACTGGCCTCATGTGGCCCCGGGCCTGTGCCAGGCTCTGAGAGGCTGCGATGAAGAAAGCGTGAGGACCCTCAGCAGGGCTGGAGCACTAAGGAGGGAAAAGCATGGCCCAGGGCCAGCGTCCGGGGGTGGGGTGGGCGATTGGGGGGCGGACAATGATGATTCATCAGATTCTCCGAGGAGCCCCCAGCTTATGAGAAACCGGAATTCTTCCCATGTGAGGTTCAGACTCTCCTCCCCCTACGTGAAGAAACGCCCCCATCACCAGCCCCGGATATTGGGCGCCCCAGGACGCTCCTGCTCAGCCTTCGAGATTCGCTGGGACCTCAAGCTGGGCCCCCCCGCCCCCCCCACCGGAGCAGCCGGGCCTGCGTTTCAGGCCGGGTCCCAGGGCTGCCCCACCCCCCTGCCCCGCCGCGGGGCCCCTCACCTTGTGGAGCTGACTTTCCACGCTGGGGCTCAGCATGATGATGGACACCAAGACCCCCAGGAAGAGGAAGGCCGTGAAGATGAGGCGGGTCACGGTGGAGTTGGGGCTGGAGGGGCAGCAGCCGCACAGGATGCAGGGGGCAGAGCCGCAGAGGCAGGACACCTGTGGGAAGGGCAAGGTCACGGGCAGGCCGGTCCCCTTACTCCCTGCCTCCTCTCCCCTTCCCCAGCCAAGCAGGAGCCCCCCCACCTGCCCACTCCCTGTCTCCAGATCTTTGCCAAGACCGCCCTCCGTGGGCCAGACAGGGGCACCCTCTTTCTCCTCAGACATTACCCCATTGAAGCTTCAAGCCCCAAAGGGCACTGAGGAAACCAANTTTTTTTTTTAAAGATTTTATTTATTTATTTCACAGAGGGAGAGAGATCACAAGGAGGCAGAGAAGCAGGCAGAGAGAGGGGGAAGCAGGCTCCCCGCTGAGCAGGGAGCCCGATGCGGGCCTCAATCCCAGGACCCTGAGATCATGACCTGAGCCGAAAGCAGAGGCTTTAACCCACTGAGCCACCCAGGCGCCCGGGTCATGCTGTTTCTTACGTAGGGGGAGGCAGAGTGGTAAAAGATGGATGGATGGATGGATGGATAGATAGATCGATCGATCGCTCCAGAAGACCAGCTCCAACACGGATAAGCTATGCGGTAGCCCTACACACCTCACTCAACCTCTCTGAACCTCAGTTTCCTCTTCCATAAGATGGGAATCATAATGGTACCGACTTCTCACAGGAATTTTAAACTGTAACATGCTCCAGCTTCCTTTTCCCCCCTCGCGGTTCAGCTTTTCTTCCTGGGACTGGCTTTCTCTTTTACTCATGTTTGTCCACCTCCCGTTTCCAGCATGTGATCCCCTCCAGGCCCGGGGTTTTGTTCACTGTGGCAGACCCAGCAATCCGAATGGTTGGCTCACAGCAGGAGCTCAGGGACCATGGACTGAACAAATGTAAAGTGTTTGGTGTGGTCCCAGACACATGGGAAGCCCGCAAGAAACAGTTGGCCTGGGATAAACATGAGCTGAATGAATGGAAGGCAGAGCCATGAGGGGCTGTGTGTGATCTGCTCAGGGCGGGCGGTCCTGCCCCAACAGCAGGGGCGGTCTCCCCCTCTCCCACCACCTCCCCCTCTTCCACCCCCTCCCCTTCCTGCACCCTCTCCTGGCTCTACTGCCCAAGCTGCCGTCAGCCCCTGCCCTCCCTGGGGTCAGCTGAAATCATGCGGGGGCTGGTGAGGCCACTCTATTCACAGCTGGCATCCCAAAAGAAGACTGACCCCTCTGGGAACCAGGCCTACATCCAAATACACCCCATCACCAGTTTGCCTCCCCTGAGACCGCCCCAGCTCTTCACTCAGGTATTTAAGGCTCAAGAGCAAGAAAGACATTCAACAATCATTCCACCTGTCGTGGTCTTTGCTGCTCTGAGAGTCACTGATGGGGGCCTACGACAGACTGGGGATGCAGGGTCCCTTCCCTGAAGAAGTGACATCTGAGCTGAGTCGAAGAATGAGGGGGCTCTCTCCCGACCACGGGGGAGAAAGAGTGTTCCAGACAGAGGGAGCACAGGTGGACGGCAGCTCCAGGGCGGGCAGGAGCTGGGCGATGGAGGAAGAGAAAGAGACCCCTTGTGGCCGAAGCTTCGAGAGCAGGTGGCAAGTGGGGGGTGGGGAGGTCAGCCAGGCTGGAGGGGCCGGGCAGCCGTGTGCAGAGCCCTGGGGTTGATCTTAGGAGCAAAGGGCATCCAGCGAGGGTTTGAAGCTGGGAGGGACAGGAACAGCTTTACGCTGAAAGAATGGCTCTGTGGAGGGCAGGCTGAAAGGGGCGCCCTCCTCCTCAGAGACCCTGCACCCGACTTCCTGGACTGGTCCCAAGGTGGGCAGCGCACTCCGCTTGAGGCGTAGCTGCCCTCCCGTCTCCCCTTCCCTTCTTCCCAGGAGAGGAAACGCCCCGGGAAATCCTCCTTGTTACCCACCTCTCTCACTCACAAGGCCAAGTACAACATGTTGGCTAAATGAAACGCCTACAGAATGAATTTCCTCTTCATGGTTCAAATCCTAACCGGTCCAGCAACTCCTGACTACATCTTACAGCCCTCACCCCAAGCCCTGCCTCCTATCCCTGCCTGCCTTTTGGGGTGAAGGGAAAAGCAAACGCCAGAAACGTATTTTATAAACCGTAAAGAATGTTCTGGCTATGAGACAGACTAGCTATCAGCCCCATTTTACCAATGAGGAAACTGAGAGCAGAGAAGTTAAGAAGGTGCCAGAGCCACCCAGCAAGTGGACAGCAGTGCTGAGATTCAAGGAGTAAGAGGGACAGCATCCCTATACAAGCTGCGGGGTCCCAGGCACCGTGGTAAGCCCCTATCTACAAGTCACTGACATCCCACTTACAAGACAGGGAAAGTGACTCGGAGCAGTGACATGACCAAGGTCACAGGGCAGGTAAGCCGAGGAGCTCGGGTTCGAGCTCATGTCCAAGGGCCCACTAGCTCATTGATGGCAGTCTCACTTAATTTCAAAACACCCCAGGGGCGGAAACAATCCCTCGGCTGCCAGAGGAAACCCACAGAGGCCCACGAGCACCGATCTCGGAACCTCATGTTAAAGTGCCCGAGTCGGGCCTGGCTTTGACTTGTTACCACTTCAATTTGAGACATAAGAAAAACGGCCCCACTCCCTTCGGGGAGCCTGGCCTTTCAATTCACCCTGATTCTTGGAGATCAAAAGCCAGGTGTTCCTGACATCTGCAGCCTCAGGATTTCCAAGGGCCGGTAGCCAGAGAGGAGACGGGGTCAGGGAGAGAAGAACACGGCCCCCCCACCATCCCTCACCCCCGGCTGGCGCATCCCTGGAATCCCTCGTGCTTTCTGATCCAGTCTCTCGGCCCCCGGGGCATCGCTCCTACAGGAACCTCTTCCTGCAGAAGCACCCGCCCACAGAAGCACCGTGTCTAAGCACAGACGTGTGCATACACACCCACACTCGCACACGCAAGTTCACTGTGGCGCTGCTCACACCCGGAACGTACTTAAAACAACTAAATGCCCATCTGTACATCGTGGTCCCTACGCGGGGTCTCCGCTGAGTGCCGCAGACGTGCAGGTTACGCTTAAAGGGGTCCACGGAACTAAGTATAGTTAAACATAAATTCTACCTCGATAAAGCTGATTTTATTGCTAAATGAGAAAATTTTAGATTAAGACGGAAAACCAAAATAGGCACAAAGCTTTAGGTTTTATGAGCTTATTAGGATCTCAAGAGGCTGCCAATAACCCACATGTCTCGCACCAGGGGCCCGTGGTGGTCCCTTTACTCCGTGGAACGTTACAGGGGCAGGAAAGAAACAAGCCACCGGGCTGCAGGGCAACATGGACTAATATTTATGACCCAAGGTGAAAAGCCAAGACAGATATGAGATTGCTCCTATGCTAAGGTAACGCTCCTGCCCCTAAACGCACTCACTCAGGAGAATGGCAGCAACAGCAGAGACGCACCGAATCACCTGGCTCATTTTAGCAGCAGTCAGGTTCTTGGAATGAGGAGTCGGCTCTTAGAAAGCCCTGGGTCTTACAGTTTTCAGGCTGCAAGGCTCCCTGGCATTCATCTGGTCTGGCCTCTCTCTAATGAAGAACCACCCGGGAGGCACCTCCGCTGCTTACACACCACCAATGACAAGGAGCTCACCACCCCCTGAGGCAAGTTGGACCGCTTTGGAANAAAAAAAAAAAAAGAAAGCCCTGGGTCTTACAGTTTTCAGGCTGCAAGGCTCCCTGGCATTCATCTGGTCTGGCCTCTCTCTAATGAAGAACCACCCGGGAGGCACCTCCGCTGCTTACACACCACCAATGACAAGGAGCTCACCACCCCCTGAGGCAAGTTGGACCGCTTTGGAACCAGGTGTGGTTTGGTCTGGTGGAAACAGGCTGTGACCGAGCACTCACACTCCCTCCTGGTTGCCCTGAAAGCCAGGGATGTGGGTTCTTGGGACCATTCCTGGGGCACCAGGCAGGCGGGGGAGGCAGCTAGGGTTGGGGCCTCAGTTTAAAGTTGTTTTGTTTCAAATAAACTGACCCAGGGGCACCTTGGTGACTCAGTCGGTTAAAGCCTCTGCCTTCAGCTCAGGTCATGATCTCAGGGTCCTGGGATCGAGCCCCGCATCGGGCTCCCTGCTCAGTGGGGAGTCTGCTTCTCCCTCTCCCTCTGCTCTGTGTGTGCTGTGCTCTCTCTCTCTCTCAAATAAATAAAATGATTCTTAAAAAAATTAAAATAAACTGACCCTCCACTTCTGGGTATTAGTCAAGGACTCAAGCAAGGACTCAAAGAGATATCTGCACACCCAGGTTTATGACAGTATTACTCACGATAGTCAGAAGGTAGAAGCAGCCCTCATGTCCACAAACTGAAGGATGGCTACACACAGTGTGGGATATACATACAAGGGAATATTACTGAGCCTTAAAAAGGAAGGACATTCTGACACCTGCTAAAGCACAGATGAATCGTGGGGACATAGTAGCAAGCGAAATAAACCAGACACCAAAGGACAAATGTCATTTGATTCCACTGATATGAAGACCTAGAGCAGTCAGATTCCCAGAGACAGAAAGTAGACGCGGGGCTCCCAGGGGCTGGGGGAGAGGGGCATGGAGAGTTATTATTGAACTGGTTGGGAGTTTCAATTTGGGAGGATGAGAAAGTTCTGGAGATGAATGGTGGAGATGGTCGCACTACAACGTGAATGTAGTTAACGCCACTGAACCACGTGCTTAAAAATGGTTAAAATGGTCGGTTTTATGTTATGTGTATGTTACCACAATCAGGAAAAGGGAGGGGGCTGTTTTCAAGGAAGAGTAAGAAGTCAGCCAGGTGAGGAAGGGAAAGGTGTTCCTACAAAGGGAATAGCACGGGCAGAGCTGCAAGAAACACTCTCTCAGGGGCAGCTGTCAAGAGAAGAAGGCAGAGGGCGGATGCAAGTGTTGGCCAAGGTCTCTCCACGGGCCGCGCCAAGGAGTCTGCACTTTTCCTGAAGGCACTGAGCAAGCATCCCGCAGGAGAAGCTGAGCATCAGTTCTGCATTACGAAAGACCACTTTGGCCTCAGATGGAAGACAGATGCCAGGGGCGGTGCACTGTACCTCTAGGAACAGGGAGAGCGAGCTAGCAGAACAGATTCCAAGGGAAAGGAGACAGAGCCTAGAGTTTTTCTTGTGTGCTTGAACCCACAATATTTCCCCCTTTAGACACTACCATTCATTTGGGATGATATCATTTTGATATTATAAAAATCGATAACCATGGGCGCCTGGGTGGCTCAGTGGATTAAAGCCTCTGCTTTCGGCTCAGGTCATGATCTCAGCGTCCTGGGATCGAGGCCCGCATCGGGCTCTCTGCTCAGCAGGGAGCCTGCTTCCTCCTCTCCCTCTCTCTCTGCCTGCCTCTCTGCCTACTTGTAATCTCTCTCTCTGTGTCAAATAAATAAATAAAATCTTTAAAAAAAAATCGATAACCATTTAAAAAATATATATGTATATATGTATAAAATAGGTCATGAGATCAATTACAAGCTCCTTGAAAACTAAAAAAAAAGTTACAATGAAATTTGTTTAAAGATTTTTTTTTAAAGATTTTATTTATTTGCTAGAGAGAGAGAGAGCACAAGCAGGGGGAGCAACAGGCAGAGGGAGAAACAGGCTTCCCACCGAGCAAGAAGCCCGATGTGGGACTCGATCTCAGGACTCTGGGATCATAACCTGAGCTGAAGGCAGCCACTTAACTGATGGAGCCACCCAGATGTCCCTAAAGATCTTATTTTTAAGTGATCTCTACACCCAACATGGGGCTCGAACTCACAACCCTGAGATCAAGAGTCGCATGCTCTGCTGACTGAGTCAGCCAGGCGCCCCTAAAATGGTAAACTTTTATGTGACATACATTTTGCCACAGTTAGACAAAAAACTGGTCCCAGCAAGGATGGGGTGCACCTTGTAGAGTCCGTGAACAGCCCCAATACTGGCTGAGCCACCCTGGGACTAGAAGAAACACAGCAGAGAAGAGGTCAGCCCCCAAACTACTCAGGGCCCACATACCTCCATGTGCAGTGCTAAGAACAGAGGGCCTAGTCTTGGCGCGACTGCCAGCTTGCAGGATAGCCTTAGACGGGTCTCTTTTCCCTGCCATGGGACTCAGTTTGCTCAGCCATAGATGGGCTACTGGGCAGGGAAGGGAAGTGGCTCTGAGCCCAGGCTCTACAGTCAGACAGTCCCAGGATCCCTGGCTCGCCCACTTCCTCGAATGTGATCTGGAGTACTTTCCCACTCCGGGGTGCTGAGAGTGGCCACTGCAGGCCAGCTTCGTGCTAAGCATGTCAGCATGCTCCTCTCAGTCCCGCTTAATCTTCACAATGTGCTGAGAGACAGGCACCATTGCTCTCTCCACTTCCTTACTCTCTCGACCCCAGAGGGAGGGGCAAAGGGACTGTGGCCGAAGTCACACAGAGGGGGAGAGGTCATGCCAGGAACTGAGTCCCATCCTCCGCCCTTCCACGCTCCCTCGAATGCAGAGGATAGAGAATTAGATCCAATGGCATGCGGGTATTAGACAAGGCTCTCCCTAGACGTTTGCTCACCATCCAGGCCACCAAGTGCTGGCTGGCCTGGTGACTCCCATCCCACGGTGGGCCCATCTTATCTCCTCTGAGCTAAGATTCACCCTTGGCCCAATACAAATGCCAACCGAAAGCATGAAGGGCAGACACAAATACATCGTGGCTGAAAGTCTTCTCCCTGGATCCGTAGACTCCAGAATGTTCCCCCCAAAGATGCCCAGGAGCCCCCTACTAGAACTTTCCTCCTGTGGAGCAAATCTCTGTTGAAACAGGTTATTTTGGGTTTGTTGTTTCTTTGTTTTTTTAAGTAGGCTCCATGCTGGGCATGGGGCCCAACTCGGGGCTTGAACTCACAACCCTGAGATCAAGACCTGAGCTGAGATCAAGAGTCAGACGCTTAGACTGAGCTTCCCAGGTGCCCCTGAAATAGGTTGTTATCTGTGTCCAGTAACACCCAACTGTATCACTGAATACTGTGTGGCTGTGGGGAAATCACCTTCCCTCTCTGATCCAGTTGTGTCATCTGTGGAATGGGAATCATGTTAACCGCCTCCCCAGGGTCGTGGTTGGATTGAATGAGAAGACACACAGAGAGTGCTCACTGCGGCGCTGGCTAGTGCCACCACAAGCCCGCCGGGTGCTTTCTGGTCTCAGCACTGTAAGCTTCCATGACTCAGGCCCCAGAGGGAATTCTCCACCTACCTCTCCAAGATGACAACAATAGTGCCACTCACTGTCGCCAGGAAGTAGGTGGGGCACTTTTCGATCTTCCTCAAACAGAACCATGGAAGGAGGCCGATGGGGAGACGAAGGCACAGGGAATTGGCGAGTGGCCTCTCAGCCTCTCACCACGGGCCACTCCCAGGCCAGCCCGGCCAAATGGCAATCTGGTCACCCTCAAGGAAGCACTCTCTCCCCTACCAGGAAGCAAACCCTTCTTGACCAGAGACCCAGCCCAACCTAGAATTCCCTGGGCAGAAAGGGATCTCAGAGACCAGTTCTTGATTCCTGTGGGCGCGTGCCCCCACACACACACACACACACTTCACAGGTGGGTAAATGGAGGCCCAGAAAGGACAAAAGACAGTCCAGGGGCCCACTCTACAGCCTCTCTGTGCAGGTATCCTTCCCAGAAAATGGTTGCAAAGCAAATCTCCAGGTCCCTAAGCTCACCACCCCTACAGCCCATCCTAATACACACACAAATCCGGGACAAAGGAAAGCAAGTCCTGAGATTCAGCAGCCACCAGACCCCCCTCTTCCTCTCCGCTTCTCTTTGTGTAGGGCAGAGGGGGAGGGAGCTGCCTGAATGAACCTCAGATTTAATGAGGGGAAGAGGGAAAGGAGAGGGGGCTGGGAAAAGGGAAAGAAGGGGCCTCCCAGCTCCTCCCCTTTGCTGGCTGCAGCCCCAAAGCAGAGGCTGGCTGCCCCCGAGTTCCCCCAGCCCAGGCGACCAGGTACTCCCCCCCACCCCCACCCACACACTCCAGCCTCCCTTAATTCCCGGGTCTTCCAACCCAGAGCTGGCCTGCTGGCGGTTGGCAGCCCAAACCCACCTCACTCAAGGGTGGCTTAGGAAGGCGGATGGGGGCTTCCTCCCCACCCCCATTTGAGGCTCCGGGGCCTAAAGTGTCTGGGGCTCATTGGGGAATTGCCCGGGACTTAGTGTGAGCTAGTCGGAAAGAGAGAGAGAAGAGGATGCAGAGAGACAGATTGGACAGTAGGACAGACAGACACCCATGAGACAGACAATGACTGATGGAGAAGCCACCGACGGACAAAGACCGTGGGATAAACAAACGGACAGAAACAGATGTCAGACAAATAACAAATGGGCAAACTGAGGCAGGAGGGCAGGGAGACAGACCGACGGACGGATTGCCAGAGGGACAGAAAAAGACACACGGCCGAGTGGGGCAGGGACTAGGCGGGCCACACAAAGAAGTCAGAATGTCCGAGATAGACGACAGGCGCACGGCGAGGAGGTCCCCAGGTTGGGCGAGGTGGGGCCGCAGCGCG
>LNAC01000035.1:4897595-4914966 GCA_002007465.1 Ailurus styani | reverse complement strand
GCCCCGCCCCGGTCGGGCCCCGCCCCCGCCCCGCCCCGCCCCACCTGCCGAAGCCTCTCGCCGCTTTCCGTAGGCGCTCGGAGCCTCCGGGGACTCACCTGGGGCAGGTGCGCCCGGCAAGACCGGTAGGGAAAGTGATGGGGTCCAGGACTCCCGGACTCCCGCGGCCATGTGAGCCGTGCAGCGGTACCCGACTCGGCTCCGGGTTCAAGTCCTGTTCCAAAGCGAGGGTTTGGAAATACCGAGACCTGGGTTCGAATCCCAAAGAGGCCACAGTGTGACCCTACAACGCTATCCCCTCCCTCACAAGGGGCAGAAGCCAAGTGATGGTCACCCCAAACTACTTGGTGTAGAGCCTCCACCCATTACATACGTGTTGAATGGTGCATAGTTGGATAAAGAAACTTGGGCAAGTCACTTCACCTCTCTGAGCCTCAGTTTCCCTATCTGTAAAGTGAAGATACCCACCTCATGGGGCTGTTCCAATGCATAGTAGATGCCTGACAGATGTGAGCTCCTCGTCACCCCTGTTTCTCCTAAGCCCCTGGCTTCACATTCCTTCAGCCATGCTTCCCCCCGTCCACCCCTTCTTCAAGCTCTACTGACTCCTGTCTTGGACCACACGCTTCCCTGAGCCGTTCCTGCTGGCTGGCTTATTGCTCCCCAGAGATGCCCAAACTCTGGCCCCCAGCTAAGGAGGTCAGAAGGGGTGGATGGGTCACATTCCCAGCCAACTACCCCGCAAGGGTAGGTGGGGAGACTCAGAAGCGGGGCTCTGTAATTACTCTCAGTTTACCCTCCAGCCCTCTCCTCACTCAACCCTAGACAGATAATGTTAGGGCAGGAAGTCCAAGCGCCTCACAGCTGACCCTGGGGCCAGAGATCCGGCCTGACTGCCTCCTTGGGTGATTCATGGAGTGCCAGGCTATTAATTGCACCCAGGACTGTTCCACAAACACGCCCTACAGCTTCCCTCCTCCCCACTTTTGTCCATGTGATGCCCTCCCCCTGGACAGTCCTTTTTTTCCTCCTCACCCCCCCCTTCGGCCCTCAAAGCCTCGCTCACATCCCATATCTTAGTGAAGACAACCACCACTACCCCCAAACCACTACCTGGCCCCATTAGGAATGAATATCCTCCACCTTCCTTGTGTTTCCACTACGTGGACCTATGTTACAGCCTCACAAATAGTTCATGTTACCAGAAAGCTGGAGCAGGTGCCAAACTCCTTCACCTACATGGTCCCATCCAAACCCACACAATCACCCTAAGAAGTAGATTCATTCCCCACTCCACCCAGTTTACAGATCAGGAAACTGAGGCTGAGAGTAAAGTGGTGTGCCACTGGTAAACTCATCCCTGAGTCAACATTGGCCGTGATCATTGTGGTTGTTGTTATTGTTGCTCAAGACCACACAGGTCAGAAGGGCAGAGCTGGAAGACCACCTGGCCTGGCCTTGACCTTAGAACCCAAAGCCTGTCCCTGATGTCTCACTGCCTCTCCTGGAAAGCAGACCGGACGATATCCTCTCTTTCTGCAAGAATAGGTGAGGTCCTTCCCTAGTCCAAGACCTTCAGGGGACTGTGAGCCATGCAGGGACTGTCTGCGTCTGGCCGCCTGGGCCCAGCACCAGGCCTGGCACAGGGGAAGCAGTCAGTGCTTGCTGAATGAATGCGTGTCTGAACCTCCACCGCAAGCCCAGTTTCCTCAGTTGTTTGTGACTAACGGTCTGATCCCAAAACAGCCCGTCCACAGTCCTCCTCTCCCCAGTAATCCTCTGCAGTCTGCAATGCCACCAAGCAGCCTGAGGGGACACTTCCCACAGTCGCCCACCCCACATCAGCATTTTTTGACACTTGTGCCCCAAGGGCCTGACTCTCCCTTCCTCAGTCTTCCACACCCTGATCCAGGAGAAAGCTCCCGAAACCAAGACAAGCCACAGCAGAGATTCTTCTTCTATCAGAGCCGCTGTCACCCTCGGCCATTCTGGGGGTCTCTTCACCTCCCTCCCCTCCCCTGAAATGGGGATGCTTTTCCTGCTTAACCTCCCAGAGCAGCTGGGAACACTGAGAAAGCATTGGAAGAAATAGGCAGTTGTCTGAAAGGAGGAAGGGTTTAACGGGATCGCAAGTACCCAACCGTACCTGGTTTTAGATCGCAATTTTCTAGAGCAGGGTGTCGCACCGCTGTTGTCCTGGCCCCACCCACCCCAGATCCCCAAGACAAAGTGAGCAGCCCTCGAGGCCCCTCAAGGCCCCCACAGCACCCTACAAGGAAGGGCCAACCAAGCTGCGGATAACTCACTGGGCTGCGTTGTCCCGGTGATTCCTCCTCCTTCAGCCTCACGCTTCTCATCTGTAAAATGGAGATCATCGTGTCTGCTCCAGCTCAGGGGATTATTGAGTGATGAAATGAGGAGATAGATAAAGAGGCTTCATTTCTTCTATCTTGCCCAGCCCTCCCAACTGTCCCCCGGTCTTGAACTTCCTTCAAGGACCAGAATCACTCTCTCTCACACCTCCAGAGGCGAGATCATAGTCAGCAGCTGTGTGACCTTGGCAAGCCACCCAGCCTCTCTGAGCCTCACTGGAGGTTGAGATTCAGGATCATTGCTGTTCTTTCAACTACATCGTACCATGTAAACTATGCCCTTTGAGAGAAACGTGCGAGAGTCACATAGTCCATCTCTCTGTGCCCATCAACCAGCCCAGACAGGTGCTCAGCTCTCCAGATCCCAAAAGAAACAGCCTCTGGCTTCTTGGCCATTTCTTGGCCACTCACCCCAAGGGTTCACCAATCTGATCTCATTGGGCCTCAGTTTTCAAATCTCAATATAGCTATAATCCCCTGCTCAAGCCCCCAGTGCCCCCCAGTGTTCCCCCGTCCATTCTTGCCCCATCTCCACTCACCATCCTCCCGTCCATGAGGACTCAGAAGCACTCTGGCTTGGAGCCTCCTATCCACAGGGCCTCGTTCTCCACACTGGCCTCCACTTCCTGCTTCTGACCCATTTACAGAGTGGGGCTGAGGCTATCTCTTATGAATATGTATGTGGGATAATGAGGGCTTGGGGTTGGGGGAGGACGCCGGGAGAGGAGTTCACTAGGCGCCATCCACCTGCTCTCCCCATACACAGCCCCCCACTAAGGCTGCCCTCCCTCCCAAAGGGTGTATGGGAGTTAGGGGCAAAGAACAAAGTGACAAAAATAATAATAACCCCTGCAACCATCTTTAAGTGCCTACAACAGCCAGGCACCCTGTTAAAAGCATCTCCTGTACAATGCTTCTAAGGTGGAAACTATTCTCCCCATTTAACAGATAGGAAAACTGATGCTCCAAGAAGTTAAGTAATGCACCCATAAACCAGATGTAGAATGTACACAGTGATTACCTGCAGAGCAAGGATGGAACCCAGGTTTTGCCAGACTGCAGAGCTGGCACTCTAATCCCCGCCACACAGATGCACGGGACCAAGGCAGCAGCCCTGAGCACATGGTCGAGGGGCCACGTCTGGACCTCACACCCAGCACATGAGTTCATGGTGATCTTAGGTGACCAAGACTTGGGGAAAGGCCCCAGGGACCGGAATCGACTCCATCTGGAGAGCAGGGAAACTGGCAGACAGGTGTGTGTCCATGATGCACATTCACACGTGTGCAGACGCATGCATGATGTGTGTGTGAGCACAGATGAACACACCAGGTGTTGTGTGTGCATGGATGCAGGCGTGACGGGGGTGCCCCCAAGGCTGCACGGTGTATGCACTGCTGTGCCGCGTTTGGTCCTTCTTCAGCCCACACCTGGCAGGGGCCTGCCAAGGGCTGGAGCTGGGGATGTGCCGTGAACAAGACTGACGCGGTCCCTGCCCCCCCACATGGACAGGCTTGGGGGCTGCTCACCCACAGGCAGTAACACTTGGAGGGAATATTTGTGCGAGGTGCTCCCCATGGGACGTGGCTAGGAGGTGAGAGAGAAGATGGAGAAAAGCGGGTAAGGTGAGACAGGGTGGGAGCTGCCAGGGAGCCCCTGACGCTTGCCAGAAATGAGGGGCGGGGAGTCGGCCAGGACCTGGCATGGACTCCAAGAAAGGTACAGTTCCCAGCATTCTAAAAGCTCTCTGGATGCTTCCCTCACAGACTTTGAGGGTCTGCCGTGAATGCCCATGTGGGAACTGTGTGTGTGTGTGTGTGTGTGTGTGTGTGTGTGTGTGTGTGTGTGTCTTTACAGGTGTGTGCACATGTGATTCTGTGCGGTGTTTGCACATGTGGATCCATGTGTATGGAGTAGACAAGTGTGAACAGGGGGCATGGATGAACCACACATGGTGTGTGCACGTGGGGGATTTACGTGTAGGTGCGCGTGGCGTGCGGATGCGTGTGCAGTGGGTCCTGTTACTGTCTGGGACAAGGAGGAGAGAAGAATATCATTGGGCCCAGGCCTCACATTCACGAGCCTCCAAAATGCATCAGAGTATAGACGGATGGAGGGAGGGCTAGAGAGGTGAGTAGATGGAATGATGGGTTCAGATGCATTGATGGCCAAATGGACAGAAGGAGGGGATAGAGCCACGAAAATGTCATAAGGCAAATATTGCAAAACGTTCATTGACGATGTCAGGTGGTGAGAGCTTTCACTGTACGGTTCTTTCAACCTTTTTGGATGCTTGACATTTTTCATAATAAAATGTTAGAAAGCTGCATGCCAAGGGGGCTGGATGTCTTGTTCCAGAGAGCCACGCACACGGTGGAAAGAACAGGCTGCTCATTGTGCAATTTTAAACTGCTCTCCCACCGCTGGACGGTGCAGGGTGGTGAACTCATAGCTTTCATGATTCCTGCAATGATCCCTGAATTTCTCAGTTGCACTGCATTGAGTTTGTGAATGTATGTGTCTTAAAGAGGTTAATTTTTTTAACGGGTTAATTTGTTCAATTAAACCATGTCAAACACCACCAGCCCACTTAAGCATTTCTTTATTTTTAACTCACGGGGATCCTCAAAAAACCAGAACTTTTCGGGCCTCTCTTGGACCCCATGAGTCCCTGCTGCCTGCGGGTGTGTGGGTTTGTGCGTACGTGCCTAGGAAGGGATGAGAGCACACGTGCGTGACTGAGACCTCGGCCCATGGGAGCACCCCACCTAGGAGCTCAGCCTCCTCCAAGCCCCTAGGAGGCCGGCACCATTCCCAGGGTGAGGGGATGTCTCGGGGCTAAGGAAGGGCAGCCGGCAGCCACAGGGTAGACTTGGGCACCGAGAGCTCTGTCATCTGAAGCTTGGACACGCTCAGGCCAAGCAGCGTCGTCTGACCAGCAGTGGCAGTGTGGGCGGCAGAAACAGGGCCATTTCCCGGAGGAGCTGGGGGACATGTCGTGTCCTGGGGCTCTGCGGTTCCTCCCCTCCTCCCCACACAGTTCTTTCCTATCTGGCCATTCCTCCTCCCCTGCCCGGGACCTGGAGGCGCAACTGTCAGCGACCCCCGACACATACACACACATTGTACAGATAGAGAAACTGAGGCCTGAAGAGAATAGAGCCACCCAAGCCACACAGCAAATCAGCAGCAGAGTCAGAACGGAGAGCCAGCCTGGGCTCCATTCCCAGCACCCACCACCTGCCGCCTGTGTCCCTCCTTTGGTCACTTGTACGAGAGGGCCTCCAGGCTCAGCAGACCCAGCAGATGAGGCCCCAGAGGGTCCTCCTGCCTGTGCAGGCCACATGTGGGATCCAGGAGGCCGTGTGGGCACTAGAAAGAGCGTGCAGCTGGGAGGCGGCCCCGGGTTCTAATCCCAGCTCAGTCAGAGCGACCCTGGACAGCTCCCTGTCCCCCTCCCAGGCTCAGCTTCTCCACCGGTAACCTGTGAGCTATAGCAATGGCTTTCATGTTGTGCTTTTTTTTTTTTTTAAGATTTTATTTACTTATTTGACACAGAGAGAGAGATCACAAGGAGGCTGAGAGGCAGGACACAGAGAGAGAGAGATCACAAGTAGGCAGAGAGGCAGGCAGAGAGAGAGGGGGAAGCAGGCTCCCTGCTGAGCAGAGAGCCCGATATGGTCCTCGATCCCAGGACCCTGAGATCATGACCTGAGCTGAAGGCAGAGGCTTTAACCCACTGAGCCACCCCGGCGTCCTCATGTTGTGCTTTGAAGCAGAATCCCCGGGCGGCTCCCAGGGTCGCTGCCCTAGTCCTGCGGGAGGCGGGGGGGTCGGCGAGAAGACCTGCACCCACAAGGCCCCACATCTGCCCTCCTCTAAGAACTTGCTGAAGAGGGCGCCTGGGTGGCTCAGTGGGTTAAAGCCTCTGCTTTCGGCTCAGGTCATGATCTCAGGGTCCTGGGATCAAGCCCCGCATCGGGCTCCCTGCTCAGCAGGGAGCCTGCTTCCTCCTCTCTCTGCCTGCCTCTCTGCCTACTTGTGATCTCTCTCTCTGTGTCAAATAAATAAATAAAAATCTTTAAAAAAAAAACAAAAAACAAACAAACAAACAAACAACTTGCCCAAGAAAGTCCCACCCAAGCAAGCAACCAGGGGATAAGAGAACAGGCTTCAGCACAGTACCAGGGCCCAATTCTGGCTGTGCCACCTACCAGCTGCGTGGTCTCAGGCAAGGTTCTCCAGACCTCAGTTTGCTCCTCTGTAAAATGGGGGTAGTGACACGACCCTCCTAGGGCTGTGTAAACTAAATGATTCACTTCCATGTGTGCACATGAAGAAGATAGTCAAACTTGGAGCAACAGTGGCTGTTGTGACTAATTACCCCAGATGAGAATCGTGCATGAGCCCACTGTCTTCACCATGAGTTGTATTTGTCATTCTGAACCCCAAAGCCAATGCAGTTGACAGCTGCGACCCTAAATTCCTCAGCCCATCTGTCTCTGCAGCTGTTCCAGAACAGCTGGCCACGCAGAGGTTGCTTGGAGGCCAGGCCCAGGCCCCAGGGCCTGGGGAGGGGAAGCGCAGGGCTCCCTGTAATCAGGCCAGGCTGTGGAGCAAGGGTCCGTTTCATCTGAACACCCAAACCCCCAGCAGGCCATCATTAGCTCCCCCACCCCTGCCCTGCCCCAGGCCCCGACCTGGATGCAGAAGCCCCAGAGAGAAGGGAGCAGGTATTTAGCCAAAGCCTTTCATCTCCAGGGCCCTCCCCAGGGTCACTGCGTTCAGGAGGGAGAGAAAGTCTGCCCGGAGGCAGGGCCCCCCGCCAGGCAGCACCCTTCCCTGCTGGAGGACAGAGGCTTGGCATTGAGAACCCTACCGTGTCGGAGCCGCAGGAAGCTCGAAACCCACCTAATGTATAGACATACAACGGAATACTATTCAGTCTTTGAAGGGAAGGAAATTCGGTCCCACACCAAACATGGATGGTCCGTGAGCACGTGAAATCAGCCAGTCACAAAAGGACAAGCCCTGTGTGATTTCACTTATATGAGGCACTTAGAGCGATCAAACTCATGGAGACAGAAAATAGAAGGGTAGTTGCCAGGGGCTGGGGGGAGAAGGGAAGAGAGGTTATAAAAAACAAAACCACACCTCCTGTCTCTTCTCATTTAACTGATGGGGAAGCTGAGGCCAAGCCAGGAGAAGGGACTTACCCAGTGGGTGGCGGCTGTGTTCCCAGGCTCTCTGCCCCTTCCCAAGGGACCCCAGCCCCCACACCCTGCTCAGCCCGGCTGCCTGCTGGCTTCCAGCTGGCTCCCTGGCACACCCACCCGCGTGATTTCATTCGTTGGTTTAAAAAATAACTTTTGGTCTTTACTCCGGGCTTCATTTCTCCCAATTATAAAATCATACTTGTTCCCTGAGAGCAGAGACCTCATCTGTCTGGTTTGCTCCATGTACATCTGGGGGGCACTGCACAGGCGGAATACATGAATCTTAGGAAATTGGGAAAATACAGGAACGCTTAAAAAAAAAGATTTATCTATTTATTTGAGAGAGAGGGAGAGCACAAGCAGGAGGGGCAGAGCAAGAGGGAGCGAGAATATCAAGCTGACTCCGCACTGAGTGCAGAGCCTGATGCAGGGCTCGATCCCAAGACCCTGAGATCATGACCTGAGCCGAAACCAAGGGTCAGATGGTTAACCGACTGCACCACCCAGGCACCCTGTTTTGAAATTCTTAATAATATTTAAACAAGGGATCTTGCATTTTTATCTAAGATTTCTTTATTTGGGAGGGGCGGAGGGGCAGAGGGGGAGAGAGAAAGAGAATCTCAAGCAGACTCCCCACTGAGTGCAAAACCTGAGTCAGGGTTCAATCTCAGGATCCCAAGATCATGGCCTGAGCTGAAATCAAGAGTCAGGAGCTTAACCGACTGAGCCCCCCAGGCTCCCCGGGATCTCACCTTTTTATTTGTCACTGAGACCCACCAACTCTATAGCTGGTCCCACTTGTTTGCTTTCTGCTTCTTGCACAGGATAATAGACTCCTTTAAAAAAATTATTTAAGTAATTTCTACACTCAACATGGGGCTCAAACTCCTGACCCTGAGATCAAGTGTCGCACATCTTCTGACTGAGCCAGGCAGGCCCCCCAGGATAACTATATTCCTTGACCTCGGAGTCTGTCCTACCCTCTCTGTGCCCCCAGTGCTTGGCGAAACCGGATGAATGGATGCCCAACATGTATGAATGAAATGAATGGATAAGAAGGGAGGGAGGGAGGGAAGGAAGGAAGGTGGGGGAGAAAGAAAAAGAAAGAAAAGAATTAATCTGTTACAGCTTGTAGAATAAAGTAGGAAGCATTTTCACTGCAAACAGGAGTGGAAAGGGCATTCCAAGCATTCTAAGAGAACAGCATGAGCAAAGGCACCCATGGGTGAAAATTCCCCATGGGCAGAACCAGATGACCTGAGAAATGTGGTTTTATTAACCTCAGCTGAACTCCCAGGATTTAGGGGAAGTGCGGGGGGTAGAGATAATACCTGTTCTCTGGAAGGAGCTGTTTCCCTGTCTGTGGGCAGAGAGAAAGCCCTGGAACCCAGAAGAGGAGGTGCTAATTAGAGCCCTCACAGGGGCCTCTCCTGTCACTGGGGGATAGGAGATATCAGTCCAGGGAGTTGAGGGAAGCCAATGGGACAGCCTGGCTCACGGCCAGGCCTTCAAGGCTGGGTGATCTTCGTGACTCCAATCAAAATGCCTTTGCCAGCACTGGGCCAGACCTCAGGGCCTCCGTCTTAGGGGTCAGCACCCCTTCCCAGCACCCCATGAGCAAAAAGGCTTCTATGGGCCTCAAGCCCCACCTTGGCCTCCTTCCCCCGGAAACTGGTGGTCACCAGCATCCCAGAACCAGTGAGAGGTCGGAAGAGGCCCCAGCGGTGGGTACCCAGGTGCCAGGCAGAGAAATAAAATAATAACCTTTTAGGTTTATGGGCCTAGGGCTTGGCCCTGCCTGGCTTCAGTGACCTCAAAGGGGTTTACACTGCCAATCCGGGTCCCTCCACTCCTCCCCACTTCCCACCACCCTGTCTCCTTCATTCCCATCCTCCTGGCCACGGGGGCTTTCTTCCCAATGAGCTGGGGGAGTCACGCCCGTTCTCATTCCAGGGCCTTTGCACTTGCTGTTCCCTGCCTGTGATGCTGATCCTCCAGCTCTAGCGCGGCGGCTCCTTATCATCAGGCAGGTCTCAGCTCAAACACCACCTCCTCACCAGGGAAACTGTAAGCGTCCTCCCCAGCTGGACGCATAGACAGCCCCTCTCAGCCTCATGACCTTGTTAAAATTCCAGACTGCCTGGGCCAGCATCCTACCCCTATTATCGGCAAGCTTGGGCAAGTTACCAAACCTCTCTGTGCCTCTATGTCCTCACCTACGAAGTGGGGGTACCTGGAGCCCTTATATCACTGTGTTGTTGGAAGGAGTAAATGGGACATACGGGCCCATAGTGAGGCTCCATAAGTCATAGTCATTATGACCGTCACCGTCTGGCCCCTCCAGCTCCCCTTGAGAGAAGGGACTCGGTCTGCTTGCCCACAGCTGCAACCCCAGGGCCTGAACTGTGCTTGGTACCTATAAAAGGCACTCTAGAAATATGTTCTGATGTAACCCATCAGTTTCTTTCTCTCCTTTTCCTAAGCTACCCCTGAGGCCGCAAGCAGGTCGTCTGTGAGGCAGGCGAGAGGCCTCCCCGGGGTGGAAGGGGAGGAAGGCTGGAGCCAGTGGCGAGGACAGAGACATTGGTGGCCCCGTGGAGGGCAGCCAGACTCCGGAGGGGGGGGGCCTCCCAGAATGACCCCAAACCGCAGCATGACCCCCCAGCTCAGCAGAATGATTCTGGGGTCCTCTAGTACAACCTGGAAGTGCAAAGAGACATCAGCCATTCCAAGCAAAAGGGACAGCCATGTCACCCAAGTGACCTGTGTGCACACAGGACTGGGGAACACAAGGGCTCACCCAAGCCTTAGCTCTGTGTGGGTTCATCTCCCACCCCAATTTAGACAAAACTCATTGAGGAAACAGAAAGTTCTATTAGTTACACCCTTGGGTGGTGGCCGCCCGTCATACCTGGCGCCCAACAGAACATCGCATTATCATTGCTCACTGGGGATGTCTCTACGCCTCGGTTGTCACCAGTAAGGTGGAGGTGGTTTCGCTCCCGTCCCAGGACCCTAGTGCAGCTTTCAGTCGTGAAAAAGCTGCCGAGGACTTGCTGTGCCTCTCATTTAATCTTTCCACCAATTCTGAGATAAGAGCTACTATTATAACCCCTATATGTTAACCAACTTGAATTTAAATTAAACCTTTTAAAAACACACAAAAAAGAACTGCTATGATCTCTGCTTTACAGTTCAGGAAGTGGAGGCAAAAGAGATGGGTGACCTGGTCTGAGGTCAAGTAGCTGGTCTGCCTTCCGCCCATGGGGTCTGACCCCAGGTCCACCCTCTCCTCCCTGCAGATGAAGCAGACATGGAGGGGGCGCGTGTCCCCTAAATCTCAGACGAGGGCTGATGGGGTGGGGGCGTAACCGGGCACAGCAGGGGCGAGGCAGGGTGTGGCTCAGCACTGGTCAGTGAGCCAGGGAGAGGTGTGATGGCATCCCAGCCGGGGGTGTTGCTCAGCCCAGCCTGGCCCAGGAGGGGCTTCTGAGGGCTGAAGACCCACCCCTAGGCCACACTCGGCCACCCATCGGCCTGGTGTTGGGAGGCTCGGGTCAAGTGCCAGTTCTGTCTCTGGCTCTCAGGATGACCTTGGCAAGTCCCTCTCCTCCAAGGGCCTCCGTTTTGCCGGCTGGCGGGGTACAGAGGAAGCATGGCTCCAGGCTCAGTGAGCAGACCTCTCTGTAGTGCCCCCTGGTGGACAAACTGGTGCGTGCGCCTGTCAGCTTTAAAATCAGGACCCCAGAATCGCCCCTCTTCACCCTGAATGGATGGAGGGGACACCCTCAAGTTTCATTTCCAGATCCCAAGAGGAGGATGGTCCTGAGGCAGTCTGGATAGGCCAGGAGAATTCTCAGGCCCTGGTTCTGCCCTTCACTTGCTGTGTGAGTTTGGGCTCTCTAGGCCTATTTCCCTACCTCTAAGAAGGGAATCCTCAGACCTGTACCCCTGGGGCAAATAATAATTTAAAAAAAAAAAGGAGGAGGAGGAAGGAATCCTGATCTGGGAGACATAGGTTTTGTTCCCATCCTATGAAAGAGCTGTGTGAGCTTAGGCAACTCCAGGCTCTTCTCTGGACCTTACAAGTTCATAGGACCCCACCATCAGGGGGCGGAAAAACCTAACCAACAAGCAAGGCTGCTCCTCTGGGTGTCTGGGCTGAGAACAGGCACCTATCAATCATGATGAGCGGGGTGAGTTTGAGACACAGGATGGGGTGCAGAGATGGTCAGAAGCCAAGGGTCAGAGATGTCCACTGAGCACTTACTAATAAAAAATGACAATCGGGATGTCTGGGTGGCTCAGTCGGTTAAGCATCTGCCTTCTGCTCAGGTCATGATCCAAGGGTCCTGGGATCAAGCCCTGCAACGGGCTCCCTGCTCAGCGGGGAGCCTGCTTCTCTCTCTACCTGCCTCTCCCCATACTTGTGCTCTCTCTCCCTCTGACAAATAAAATCTTTAAGAAAAATAATAAATAAAATAAGTAAATAAATAAATAAACAACAATCTCACATTTCAGCGTGGAGGAATGAAAATGGCCATAATGGACGGGCCATGGGGATGGTGTGTCCTGCCCTCAAATTTGCTCTTAAATCTCTTCCCTTCAAGTTGCTTTCTCTGCTCCAAGACACAAACCAGCTCAGACTTTCCCGGGAAAATGGCTTCACCACGATCCCTCCAGCCGTGGGGTCTCTCTTGTTGACAGCGTCCCATGGGTTGCCTTTGGGTGGAGACCCGTCCGCAGGAAACCGGAGCTGTCTTACCAGCTCACAATAGCCAGTTGCTGGAGGTTGAGGAATTTTGTGAACCAGCTGTTGGACAGTCATTGTTAAAATTTAAATTACCTACATTTACAATTAATACATTTTATTAAAATAAAGATAATACTCAAAACTCTTCTCTTTCTCATGATTTTACGACATTTTACCATTATCTAGTCTCTTGAGGTTGTCCACATCCGTGGTCTCTAAGGGAAGCTTGACCTAATGGTGTGCTTCCACACATCTCTTCCCAGCTCTGCGTTTGGTGATATCATATTGACAACTTGAAAATGGCCAAGGCGGGAAAATTTACCACCGGGGGATTGGTAGACACTGCACATCGGGGCTTGATTTGCTGTTTTGACTTTCTAGACAAAAGAAGGTGATGCACAAAATGTTAATGGCACAGATGACACTGAAGGGCTGATGCTCAGAGAGGTTTCAGTTCAAGGAATACCTTCACAGGAGAGTGAGATACAGTGTAACAGCAGCTCGTGTATCAGATTTAATAACAATAATTTATTGGGAATAGAGTTAGACTGAAATGCAAGCCTACTGCAAATTTTGATTGAGTTGCAACCATAGACGGACCAGAGATACAAGACTTTGGCATCAATTAACAATAGCTTTCTGTGAAATCATCAATGGACTATATGGAATTTATAGTCAAGAGTTCATGCAGCGTGTTGTAATTTGTAAATTGTGTGCTACTCATCCTTCATTACCAGTGAAATTTATAATAAACGTACATACATCTATAATGCACGCCTTCGGATTTCTGAAAGAACCGGTTGTCAAACATTCGCCAGCACACCACTAAACAAATCCAAATCCCAATTTAATAAAATCCTTTTCGAAGCAGATTTCTTCTTGGGGAAACGTGGTAGGTACTCTGGGAAGTAATTTCCGGACGAAGAAACAGATGACCTTATGCTCCCGTTGTGGGCACACCCCCGACACAGGTAGCTCTGGGACTTTGGGATCCACCACTTTCAACAATGACAGTAAAACCAACCCATTCAGGGGCTTTGTGGTACTTTTTCTTCTTAACGTTTTCCAACTTGAGTGCCTTCAATAAGGCCATTTGACTATAAGCAACAGCGATTTCTCAGGCTCAATGAAACAAAGCAGGAATTACCGGGAGTGTCCATGCAGGGGAGGCAGAGTGCCAGAGCTCGCCTCTGCAAACCTTCATCGCTCCTCCAGCCTTCCCTCGCCTGTGCACAGCTTCCTGCTTCTTTTCTTTTGTGCAAACAGCAGGGAGGATAAAGGCATTTGCTTTACAGTCAACAAGTTTACCTGTTCTTAGGTCAGGGACTGCCCCCCCCTCTCCTCCAGCTGTGCGGATCCATAACCCCGAAGGATCTGATTGGCCCGCCGGGATCAGGTAGGCACTCCTGGACCAATCCGTCGTGGCCATGGGCGTGGAGAGGAGGGATCACAGGAGGCAGCCTGGCCTCCGCGGGCAGTGCCACCGACGGGGGAGGGGCAGCTCTGGGGAGACGGAGGGGGGGCCACGAGCTGGGCAGGTGCTCGGCAGCTCGGCTATCAAAGGAGGTCACACGTGAGGCCAGACGGATGCCCAGAACTCGCCAGTTGGGCGGATTTCTCTTCATTCCCCTCAGGGAGGAAGTCCTCCGGATAACAGGACACCACTGTCCACTAACCCACCGCCTGCACTGGTGTCGCTGACCATGCCTTACTTTAACACCACGAGGGCGCCTGGGTGGCTCAGTCGGTTAAGCCTCGCACTCTGGGTGTCAGCTCAGGTCACAATCTCAGGGTCCTGGGATCCAGCCCCCAGTGGAGGCTCCAGGCTCAGCACGGGGTCCGCGTTAGGTTCTCTCCCTCCCTCTCCTCTTTCTCTTTCTAAGATAAACGGACAATTTTTGTCTGTAAAGAGGTGATACAGGGGCGCCTGGGTGGCTCAGTGGGTTAAGCCTCTGCCTTCGGCTCTGGTCATGATCTCAGGGTCCTGGGATAGAGGCCCGCATGGGGCTCCCTGCTCAGCAGGGAGCCTGCTTCCCCCTAGTCTCTCTGCCTGCCTCTCTGCCTACTTGTGATCTTTCTCTCTCTCTGTCAAATAAATAAATAAAATCTTAAAAAAAAAAAAAAGAGGTGACACGGGTGTCAGTCTCGCCCTCAGACATCTTCTGAATAATGAGATGTCATAGAAGACACTCCTCTCTGTTTCTGCAGTCAGGTGACCAGCCTGCGGCTCCCAGACTTGCCAGGGATCGCAGTCAAGGTGATGCTGCAGCATAATCACGTCTTTCCATCATTTCACAAGAGGCCCTGAGCTTCCAGGGGTGGGCCCCAGAACCACCGGGTCCCCAGGGCTGACACACTCCTGGTACAGAACCACAGCAACACCCCACAGAGCAGCCTCTCTGGGTCCATTGGTCTGGGTTCGAATCCCAACTTCCTTACTAGTGAGATGTCAGACAAGGGACAACTCTGGTATGCCTCAGTTTCCTCATTTGTCCAATGGAGATAAATCACTGCCCCAACCACATACGGTTGTGAGGATTGAATGAGTTTGTATTTACAGTGTCAGAACAGTGCCTGGCACGTGGTAAATATTCATATCTTAACCATTATTATTATTATTATTATTATTATTATTATATGGTTATTAATAGCATCCCACTCTCCGCTGCACCCCTGCAGACGGGCACACTGTCCTCCCTGTCAACTGCTCCCAAGCCAGCAGGCAGGCTGGTGTGTGTAGGGGAAGGAGCTGTGTGGGGTACAGGGCAGGAGAGAGCCGGCAGCCCAGACAAGGGGTGAGTGTGAGGGCTGGGGGTGGCTGGAGCTGGCCGGCCGGGAGAGGCTCCGGCTCAGTGGAAGTCTCCTACAGCACAGGGCTGGGCAGTGGCATGTCTGGGGAGGGAATGTCTGTCTGTGGGTGAGTGTCTCTCTGGCCAGATGTCTGTGGGACTCTGGGTCCCCGAGGGAGTGGTTTGAATGTGCTGGAGTTGGTACCAACTTCAGGGGCGTGTAGCCTGCTAGTGCCCTCTGCTCAGAAGGGCTCTGCTCTTGGCTTAAGGCTTGGCTGTCACCGTCTTGAAATTCTTAATTTTTTTTTTATTTTTAACAAGGGGCCCGGGCGCCTGGGTGGCTCAGTGGGTTAGAGCCTCTGCTTTCGGCTCAGGTCATGATCTCAGGGTCCTGGGATCAAGGCCCGCATCGGGCTGTCTGCTCAGCAGGGAGCCTGCTTCCCCCTCTCTCTCTCTCTGCCTGCCTCTCTGCCTCCTTGTGATCTCTCTCCCTCTGTGAAATAAATAAATAAAATCTTTAAAAAACAAAAAAAAAAAACAAGGGGCCCGTATTTTCACTTTGCAGTGGGGCCGCCAATTATCTAACCAATCAGGGGTAGGGGATATGTGTGTACATGTCTGGGTGTGTGGGGTTTTGGGAGTATGTGTGTAAATGTGTGCTTGCATGAGCACGTCTGGGGTGTGTCTTCCTCTGGACTTGGGGACCAGAATGCTAGTCTCTGTGGGACTAACCCACCCCACCCCCACCCAAGACACCGGGAAAAGCCTCTGGCCTCAGGTGCTCCCTGCACCCCCCCGCCTAACCTCAGACCCTCACCCCAGGACCCCACTGTCTCTGCAAAATCCGAATGCCCCCGGCGCCCTAGCCCCGCCCCTGCAGGAAGATGGGAAGAGTAACAAAATCAGCAGTCCTGGGGAGAGGGCAGGGAGAGGAGAGGCAGGGGGAACCCACCTGGCTGGGTTCATCGCGCACCACAACGTCCAGCTGGTGTCATGGAGCCGTCTCGGCCCTACTTCCCAGACGAAGCTAGGCCCTGCACCTCCTGATCAGGGCTCCCGTGAGGCGAAGCGGAAACAGGTAGTCACGAGTCCTGCTTGTGGTCCTGGCTCTGCCCCCAACCCATTCTGGGACTTCGGACTACTGGTTGCCCTTCTTGGCCTCAGTTTCCCCATCTGTAAACCAAAGAAGTCATAAGCCCTAACTGAGTTCCCCTCTGTACTTGCATCCTATCTTACCCTCAGTACCCGCCCTGCCTGCGACGGCCACTCCTGGCTCTGCACAATGGGACCCCTGCCCCAGTCTCTGACTCGAGACAGTCTGTGACTCCCGGATCTGGGACCACCTGGTCCCCTTAGACCGATGGAGACAGTGCAGCCCTGAAAGGGGACCACACACACCAACTCAGCAGCAGAGCCCGAGCTCAGACTGCCTTTCTGCCATCCTGCCCCCCACCCCGCTCCCCTCCACGCCTTGGACGCTGCGCCCACCCCCCCCCACCCCCCCGCCTCTGAACCACAAGCAGCTCTCCGTCTTTCTTGGGAAGCTCAGCACCCTCAGCCCGGTCTCCACACACCCCCATCTTCCGTCTGGCCACAGCCGAGAACGGGTCTGAGGACACCTGCATCACCGCGCTCATCCCTCATCGTCCAGATGGGGAAACTGAGCCCCGGGCAGGTACAGGGGCTGCTCCAGATCACTTAGCCAGGTGGCACCAGGAGCTTCCTGACCTCCAGTCTCATGGTCCCCCCTCACTTCTCCTTTCCTCAGCACTTCAAAGCCTGCTAAGCACCCAGAGGCCCTGGCACCTGAGGGCTCTCTCTGGGGCCCCTCCCCTCCCAGCCCGGGGACCCGAGGTGGGTTCATGGGTGATGCCTGCTCCCAGGGAGAGAAGGGCAACCTGGGGTGGGGCTCTGCCCGCTGTGTGCCACAGCTGCTAGACACCAGTCCCCACTCCCCTCACCCCGCCCCCTTCATCCCCCCCCCAGGCTGCACCATGAGTGGGCAGGGGTGGGGAGGCTGGGCCCACCGAGGCCCACAGATCCACACGACACTCTTCACACTGGCCCTGCCGGCCCCCAGGTCCACACAGACAGGGGCCAGGCCCCCTCCCAGCTCCCACCTGTACAACAGCTGCCTCTCATTTCTTTTACCTCCTGGACTTCCTCTAAAAGTTTCCTTGGAGACTGGACTTTCTGGTTTGCCCACCCGCCCCCACCCCCTCATTACTCAGATCACAAAGC
>LNAC01000035.1:4852904-4897020 GCA_002007465.1 Ailurus styani | reverse complement strand
CCCCCCCACCCCCGCAAATTAGCTCTCCGGTGCCACCCTGTTTTACCGCTAAGAGGAGCACAGGCCAAGAGAGGGAGAAGGTAGGACAAACGAGCGGCTCAGCAGGACAGAGCTGCGATGCTCCCCCTTCCTGGGAGGGGTCCCGCGGTCACCTTCCACCACGCACCCCTCCTGGGCGTTTAGCCCTGCAGGTGCAGCCCAATTTCAGACCCAAGACTGAAGTCTAATCTCCACAGCCACGTGGCAGGAAGCAGGGATAAGGGGTCCCCCGCTTCTGGGGGGGAAGAGCCTGGCCCAGAGGGGTGATGGCGGCTGGAAGCCCGGGGGCCACAGAGCAGCTTTGGGGGCTGGAGGGTCCCAGCTGCTCAGCCTCGGTACCTCGGCTCCACCGTGGGGCTCGGGCAGAACCCGCCCCCAGAACATCCCCTTTCTTAGAACCTGAAGACAGCTCCGCATCTCACTATGTACCAGGCTCTACCCTAAGACTTGGCACATTAGCTCAGGGCACCTCAGCCCGGTGACAGAGGCACAGAGAAGGTACGTAATGTGCCCACGAAGCTGGTAAGGGGTGAGGTGGGACTTCAGCTCAGGAAACCTGATTTCAGAAAGAGCCTCTTAACCACCGTGTCAGGGACCTCCCATCCCCTGATGCTGTCCTCTCCCTCTTCCAGACTTGCCGACAGGCCAGAGTAATGATTACGTTTCCCCATCTCGCTTGCAGCTAGATGTGGCCCCGTGCCTAATTTCTGGCCGAGAGAGGAGATGGGTCTGGCTTCCAGGTCATGCCTTTTATTAGGAGAGGTGTGTCCACCCCCCTTCCCCTGCCTGCTGACTGCTGGCGTGGGGCGGGCCCGGGACGGCTGCCACAGCCTCCTAACTGACCAGTGTCCAGTCCAGCCCCCAAATAACAGTCGAGAACTCTTAGCATAACCTGAGTCAGATCCTCACACTCCCCTGCCCAAGCCCTTGATGGCTCCCCATGGCCTTTAGATTTTAGGCCAGCCTCCTTGATGGTGGGCAAGGCCTTTTCCTGTCTGGCTCAAAACTACCTTCCCATCTTACCACTTGCCATTTTTACCCTCTGCCTTCATCCCAGATCAATCACCAGGAAAATCTCATCCCTCTTTAACTGTCTCTTCTTCCTCTGCCTCCCTAATTTCTCGGCCCACACCTGGAAGACTCCTACGTAACCTTCAAGACCCAGTCCAAAGGGTACCTCCTGTGCAAAGCCTTTCCTGACTATCCTGGCAGAGTGGGTGGCTCCCTCCTGGGGTCTTCCACAATCCACGTGCAGTGTGCATGCGTGACAACGAGAGCCTTTCCGTATTGTTATCATCTGTAGACACGTCCACCTCTCCCCTCTCTGTATAAGGGTGGGAACCAAGTTTGGGCCATCTGCTGGCTGTCAGTACCCAGCACGGGTCCAGGCACCACGTGCCAGTCAAGTTCAGTGAGAGAAAGGGGAAGAGAGAGAATATATGTGTGTGCATGTCCTGAGCAGGCTGGAGGCCCAGGCCAAGGAGACAGGGAGGGCATCTAGAAATAGCCACATCCCTGGGTCCAGACCAGGCCTGGTCCCCAGATAGACTGACCCTGAGTGAGGAGGTTGGGGGGGGGTAGGCAGAGACCAAGGGCTATGACTCAGGCAGCCCTACTGACCTCTGAGGTCTGCTAGCCAAGGCAGATGGGCCCTGCCTGTTAGTGGACAGTCCTGGCACTTAGACCTCAGTGACCCTCAGTGACCAGTGAGTATTTCAGGCTAGGGCTGAGCATCACCTGCTCCCTTGGCCCCACAGCTTGTAGGGCAAAGGGGAGCCTGCCAGCCTACCCACTGAGGAGGCGACAGGATTGGAGCAGGGATGCTGGAAAAGTCTGTCCTCTCCTCCTCTCCTGGTTCTTGCCCCACCTCACCCTCTTCCCCACTTGGAAGTCCCCTTCCTGAACCACCAAGTGCCAGAGCCTGAAGGTCTAAAGGGTTCATCTGGCCCAACACACTGCTATGGAGTGGGGTCACTGAAAGGAAGAGACTGGTCCAAGGTCACAGAGCAAGACAGGGCAAAGATGACCACGGGGAAGGGCAGTGTGGAAGAGTGGTAGGCCAAACCAGATCTAGGGCCAGGGTGCTGGGTCCAAATCCTGGCTCTCATCTGTAAAGGGGGGATGGCAACGAAAGCACCTGTATCACTGCGTTACTGTCAGAATCAGAAGCGTTAAAGGCCGCAAGTTGCGGAACCCAGTGCCAGGACCTCATAAGACAGCGATTGTTGTCTGCACCACACTGCACAGCACATGAAGGCTCCTACGCCCCACAATCTCATAGGCTCCTTTGTCTACCCCGCAAGGCACACATTACCATCTCCATCACGCAGAAAAGGAAACAGGCAGGGAGAGATGGACAGGTCAAGTTCACACAGCTGGTATTGTCTCCCAACTGTCCTGTCAGTGGTCTCTCCACCTTCTCCTCCTCCTGGCTCCTGACAGCTCATCCAGTGACTCAACAGGTGGAGAGAGTGACCATGCATAAGCCAGTCCTTGGCTCCTGACACCATGCTGGGCTCTTCTTACCCCCCACACTGAACAACCCCATTGCTCATCTGCCATCAAACCCCACTGACCCTGGCCTCATCCTTCTAATCTCTTGGTCTTCCCATCTCCCACTTCTAGGAGGGCAACTCTCTCACCATAGGCTCCAGTCCTGGTCACCCCCAAGTCCACCCAGTTCTTCCTTCCTTTTCCTGTCTAGTGTCTTTGTTTACTACAGAGCCCACAGATGCTGCCCCTCACTGCCCTCAGCCAACCCCAAGATCCCAGCCCCCCCCCCCAAAAAAAGCCAAAACCAGGCTGACAGCCTTGACTGTGCAGATTCGCTTTCTGGAACACACCTGACCCCAGACTCCCGAGTCCAAGATTCATTCTCTGCCAGGCCCTCTCCCAGGGCTTGCCAGCCAGCTCTCCTCACCTAAGGACACACAGTGGCCCCCTGTCCACACCAACCAGGCTCATCAGGTCTCCTGGAGCTGTCCGAATCTTTCCAGAATCTTGAGCAAACTGTTCCTGAATGAAGTGTGCTCTGGGGAGTGACCACTGAACCATCTGTTTGGTGCCAGGTCACATGGCCATGAACACACCCAGACCTCAGGGTGGGGTGAGGTAGTTTTTCCCTTTCTAATTATACTTTCATCAAGTATTATTTGTAGTTTTGCAGAGGCAAATTTTCCATTTGATAGAGGAGCAGTGGGGAAGGAGCCGGGACAGCCCCAAGGCTGGGGTCTGGTTTGATTACTTCCTGGGAATGGAGCTGTCCCTAAAGAGAGCTACTTACTGCAGGGGCACCTGGCTGGTTCAGTCATAGAGCATGCGACTCTTGATCTTGGGGTTGAGTTCAAGCCCTACATTGGGGGTAGAGCTTACTTAAAAAAATAAAAATAAAAACACAACTACTATTACTAATAATAATTGAAAAATAAATAAAGAGAGCTACAGTTGATGAGAACTTTTGCCCTAAGATCAGGAACACAGCATGGATGTCTATTACCACCACTGCTGTTCAACACATTACTGGAAGTCCTAGCCTCAAAAATCAGACAACAAAAAGAAATAAAAGGCATCTGAATTGGCAAAGAAGAAGTCGAACTCTCACTCTTTGCAGATGATATGATACTTTATGTGGAAAACCCAAAAGACTCCACCCCAAAAATGCTAGAACTCATACAGGAATTCGGTAAAGTGTCAGGATATAAAATCAATGCACAGAAATCAGTTGCATTTCTACACACTAACAACACGACTGAAGAAAGAGAAATTAAGGAGTCGATCCCATTTACAACTGCATCCAAAACCATAAGATACCTAGGAATAAATCTAACCAAAGACGCAAAGAATCTGTACTCAGAGAACTATAGAATACTCATGAAAGAAATTGAGGAAGATAAGGAAATGGGAAAACGTTTCATGCTCATGAACTAGAAGAACAACTATTGTGAAAATGTCTATGCTACCTGAAGCAATCTACACATTTAATGTAATCCCTATCAAAACACCATCAACTTTTTTCAAAGAAATGGAAAAAATAATCCTAAAATTTGTATGGAACCAGAAAAGAACCCGAATAGCCAGGGGATGTTGAAAAAGAAAAGCAAAGTTGGCAGCATCACAATTCCAGACTTCAAGCTCTATTACAAAGCTGTCATCATCAAGATAGTATGGTAGGGGTGCCTGGGTGGCTCAGTGGATTAAAGCCTCTACCTTCAGCTCAGGTCATGATCTCGGGGTCCTGGGATCGAGTCCCGCATTGGGCTCTCTGCTCAGCAGGGAGGCTGCTTCCCCCTCTCTCTCTGCCTGCCTCTCTGCCTGCTTATAATCTCTCTCTCTATGTTAAATAAATAAATAAAATCTTAAAAAAAAAAAAAAGACAGTAAGGTACTGGCACACAGATCAATGGAACAGAATAGAGAGCCCAGAAATGGATCCTCAATTCTACGGCCAACTAATCTTTGACAGAGCAGGAAAGAATGTCCAATGGAAAAAAAAACAGTCTCTTCAACAAATGGTTTTGGGGAAATTGGACAGCCACATGCAGAAGAATGAAACTGGACCATTTCCTTACACTACATACAAAAATAGATTCAAAATGGATGAAAGACCTCAATGTGAGACAGGAATCCATCAAAATTCTTGAGGAGAACACAGGCAGCAACCTCTTCAACCTCAACCGCAGCAATTTCTTCCTAGGAACATCACCAAAAGCAAGGGAAGCAAGGGCAAAAATGAACTATTGGGACTTGATCAAGATAAAAAGCTTCTGCACAGCAAAGGAAACAGTCAACAAAACCAAAAGATAACTGGGAGACAAAACAGTCAACAAAAACAGACAGAATGGGAGAAGATATTTGCAAATGACATATCAGATAAAGGGCTAGTATCTAAAATCTATAAAGAACTTATCAAACTCAACACCCAAAGAACAAATAATCCAATCAAGAAATGGGCAGAAGGGCGCCTGGGTGGCTCAGTGGGTTAAAGCCGCTGCCTTCGGCTCAGGTCATGATCCCAGGGTCGTGGGATCGAGGCCCACATCGGGCTCTCTGCTCGGCGGAGAGCCTGCTTCCTCCTCTCTCCTCTCTCTCTGCCTGCCTCTCTGCCTACTTGTAATCTCTCTCTCTCTGTCAAATGAATAAATAAAATCTTTAAAAAAAAAAAAAAGAAATGGGCAGAAGACGTGAACAGACATTTCTCCAAAGAAGACAGCCAAATGGTCAACAGACACCTGAACAAGTGCTCAACATCACTCGGCATCAGGGAAATACAAATCAAAACCACAGTGAGATACCACCTCACACCAGTCAGAATGGCTAAAATTAACAAGTCAGGAAATGACAGGTGTTGGCGAGGATGCGGAGAAAGGGGAACCCTCCTACACTGTTGGTGGGAATGCAAGCTGGTGCAGCTGCTCTGGAAAACAGTATGGAGGTTCCTCAAAAAGTTGAAAATAGAGCTACCCTATGACCCAGCAATCACACTACTGGTATTTACCCCAAAGATACAAAGGTAGTGATCCGCATGGGCACATGCACCCGAATGTTTATAGCAGCAATGTCCACAATAGCCAAACCATGGAAAGAACCTAGATGTCCATCAACAGATGAATGGATAAAGAAGATGTGGTATATATATACAGTGGAATACTATGCAGCTATCAAAAGAAACGAAATCTTGTCGTTTGCAACGATGTGGATGGAACTGGAGGGTATTATGCTGAGTGAAATAAGTCAATCAGAGAGGGACAATTATCATATCATCTCATTGATTTGAGGAATTTGAGAAAGAAGACAAGGATCATAGGGGAAGGGAGGGAAAAATGAAACAAGATGAAACCAGAGAGGGAGACAAACCTTAAGAGACTCTTGGTCTCAGGAAATAAGCTGAGAATTGCTGGAGTGGAGAGGGGTGGGAGGGATGGGGTGGCTGGGTGATGGACATTGGGGAGGGTATGTGCTATTGTGTAAGACTGATGAATCACAGACCTATACCCCTGAAACAAATAATATGTTATGTGTTAATTTAAAAAACAAGAGAGAGAAAGAGCTACAGTTGAGCTTCTGGCTATACCTATGTGCCCAGAAAGGCAGTTCTCACCTGGGAGCCCTTGGAGCCCCACCCCTCACTGGAAATAAGTCAGTCTCATGATCCTCAGGGATGGAGCATAAAAGGATACAAGACAGGATCCTTCAGCAGGAGAAAAGTTAAGAGTCATAGGAAAGGGGGACCAGGGTCAGAATTTTCAAACAGAGAACACTTAAGAGGACAAGTGGTTTTCTTTGCTCTGGAGAGGCTGTCTGTCTGCTCCCCAGATCCATGCCAGGCCCTGTAGTAGGCTCTGTGGACACGGCAGACGCCCACACGGATGGGGTCCTGGCCCTCAAAGGGACTCCGGTGTTAATCAGAAAGGCAGACTTGGAGCCAAATGGAACACATGAAAACGGGGTCAGTGTTCTAATAGGGAGGATGGGGCTTCTTAAGCTAACGAGTGAGCAGGAGTAACTAAAGGAGTAGCAGCTAGGGAGGAAGAGTAGTCTAGACCAACACAAGACACAAACATGGCACCCACGTGACAGAAAGGGCAGAGTGGCTGCAGTGTGGACGTGCAGAGGCTGGCGGGGCGGGGGCCAGAGCCCGGGGCTGTGGAGGGTCATGCACCTCTCTGGGGGAGGCTGAGAAGAGAAACAATTAACCTTTGTAGGCATTCCCAAGCTTATCCTCCCTTATCTTCACAGAGTCCTTGGGAGGCTGGCTGGGTAGGAATTATAATTGCTTTTTTTTCAGATAAAGAAATACAGACCCAGAGAGGCAGTGACTTGCCCAAGGTCACACAACTGGTCTGCAAGTAAGGCGCAGGATGGGAAGCCAAGTGAGTCTCACTGCAGAGCCCCTAAAGCTAGAGAGGAGATAGATTCACTCGTTCACTCATTCACCTATTCGTTCAATATCCCATATACTCATTCATTCACTCATTCAATAATCCATATAGTCATTCATTCATCCAATATTCCATATACTAGTTCATTCATTCATTCATTCATTATTTATTTATTTATTCATTTATGTCTAACTATCTGCCAGCCACTATTCTTGGAACAGGATTTCAGTAATAAATTCGACTAATGAAAGAGATGGAGCAAGGCGGAAGAGTTTGGCCTTTTTACCCTGCCAAAAGGGAGGACAGCTGGCTTCTGGGAAAACAGAGGAGCCTGCCCCACCACTTTGAGCTGGCCCCTCTCCTCCCCGTGCAGAGAGAGCCGTTGTTCTCCTTCCAGGGAGCAGGCGCCACGGGCGGCAGCTTCTCAGAAGTGAACTGGCGTTGAGTAAGTCCCTATCTTTTACCATCATTTGTTCCCTCAGCCTCGGAGTAGCTAGAACTCTTGGGGAACGAGGAAGTGACTTCCTAGTGGCAGAAGGAACACTGCATTCCTGCTGCAGTGGCTGCAATCCCCCTACAGAGTGAGCTCAGGGAGGGTGGGGGGCTGTGGCTCTCCCCTGGGTCCCCACTGAGTCCGGCACAGTCTCTGGGCACAGAAGGTATTCAACTAAGATTGGTAAAATGGGTGGATTATTTAAAGAGAGAGAAAGGGAGAGTTAGTTGCGAAAACTTCTCTGTGGTCGCTGAAGGCACTCAGTGACCTAAGTGAGGAGGCAGAGATAGACTTGGATCCTTTGCTATTGGTTCACTGTCTCACAGGGCCTTGGCTCACTCGTGTGTATCTCTGGGACAGCTGCCCTGGGGAGACCCAGAGGGAGAAAGGACTCACCCTTCATTGAGTATTTGTGTGTGTTAGGCTTCCATATGTTACCTCTTTTAATCCTCCTGTCAACCCTGAGAGTAAATGGCCTTCCTACATTTGGGAGGAAAGGACAGGAAGGGGAAGGGATTGGCTCCTAGTCTCTAGCTAGTAAGTGGCTAGTGAGTATCTGGATTATTGAATGAATGAATGAACGAATGAGTATATGGAATACTGAATGGATAGATGAATGACTGAATGAGTGAGTGAATCTACCTCCTCTCTAGCTTTAGGGGCTCTGGAGTGAGACTCACTTGGTTTGAGATGTAGAACCAGGCTTCTTTCCAAAGATGCTGCTTTTGAACCTATCATGCACCAGGGGAGGGTGTGGAAGGTGTGGAGAAAAGGGTTAAGAACTTGATTTCCATGGCAGAGAGCCACACCACCATTACGATCCAAAGAAAAAATTCCCAGTTGCAGGTACTGGGGGTGGAGTGGGGGTGGGGGCAGTCAGCATCCACAGACTCAGGCCCTGAAGGGACAAAGCAAGGGGGGGGGCGTGTCTCTATGTCCCTGGGTCAGTGGAGGCTCCAGCTCAGCCTCTTTGGCCTCTACCTCCTGCATTTCTCCCCATGCCAGCAGCACATCCCCTACTGGAGGCGTCCAGATGGCAGGGAGGGTCGAGGGAAGAGCTGGAGATGCTGAGTAGGCCTCCCCACACTCCCCTCGCCCCGCCCCATGGCCCCATGGATCACCCGGTGCAGCTGGCCCCTCTCATTGGCTCTCTCATGGTTACTCAGCTCTCCTCTTCTCCATCTTCCCAGCCTGTGGTTGCCGTGGAAACACAGAACAGTGACATCACCACAGGGTAAGGGCTGGGGAGATGCTGCTCTTGGCAGGGACTGGTCTTGCGGCCTGCCAGATGTTGTATTCACATCTGGATCTGTCAAGGGTGAGAGAGAGAGAGGAAGGAAAAGGGAAGGGTTCATGTTCCCTCCTCTTGCCCCTCATTCTCCAAAGGTGGGGCGTTGAACAGGGCAAGGAGGATGCGGGTAACGAGAGGGATGAGAAGCTGTGCACATTCGGGAGGAGTAAGAATGAAAGCCCAGTGGAAAGCAGATAGGGTGTGGCTTAGGAGTCAACTTCTGTCACCCAGGTCTGGGCCTGGTGAGGGGACAGGGGTAGGACAGCAAGGCTAGTGGGTCTGGGCTATGCTGCTCAGCCAAAGCAGGGCCCTAGAGAGGGGTCAAAAGGACTTACTGGCAGTGTCCCCCTCAACCCATCCTGAAGACTTCTGCAGCCCCTTCCTCACCCCTGCAGCAGGTTCTAATCTTGTCTTTGAAGTAAGAAAACAGAGGATTAGAGAAGCCAAGCAATCTGCTGTGGGGGGCCCAGCAGGTGAGGGGCAGGGCTGAGAATAGGTCTGAGACTCCTGCACTATCTGTGGATAACAGGAACAGGAACAGCAGCGGCAGCGAGCGTGAGGTCCACCTCGCTGGGCATTTTATTTTATTTTTTTTAAAAGATTTTATTTATTTATTTGACAGAGTGAGAGATTACAAGTAGGCAGAGAGGCAGACAGAGAGAGAGGAGGAAGCAGGCTCCCTGCCGAGCAGGGAGCCCGATGCGGGCCTCGATCCCAGGACCCTGAGATCATGACCTGAGCCGAAAGCAGAGGCTTTAACCCACTGAGCCACCCAGGCGCCCTAGCTGGGCATTTTAAATGCATTATCTCATTTGGTCCCCAAATACCTCTAAGGGGTAAATACTGTCATTACCTCCATTTTCAAGATGAAACCAAGACTCACAGTGGCTTAAGTGAATCACCCACAGCCACACAGCAAGGACCCCAGGGAATCAGAACTGACACACAGAACTACCTGCCCCAGCCCAGCTCTCCCCAGCGGCATTGTGAGGACCACGAGGGAGACAGCTCTGGCCCCTGGGTCTCCAGCTACACAGTCCTTGAGAGAGGAGGTTCAGTGTCTAAAGGTTGTGACCTTGACTTAGAAACCATTCCCCTCTCCCCCCAACCCTCCCCTGCACCTGCTCCGGCAATGAGGTCACCAGGGCTCCATGCCCAGCCCTAAGGCCTGTCCCTGCAGCCTTGCCAGAAATAGGCCCCTGTCTTCTGGCAAGTGGACCCGCCCCAAAGAACCAGGACCTTGGGCAAGGGAGGGCTCTTCCTCCCTGGCTTCTTCCCAGAAAGTCAGAGGTAAGGGCAGAAGCTTTCCACTAACACATGGAGAAACAGGCCCTGGAAGGAGGGTTGGCCAAACGGTACACGTGTGGCAGGGCTGTGAGGACCCGGGGGCCAGTGGGCTTGCGGCTCCTGCAGGCAGACCCCCACCGCCACCGCCACCCCCACGGACCTCTGCCAGCTGAGGTCCTGTTGGGCACCACGCTCTTAGGCAGGGCCTCATATCTGTTAGGCATTCGCTTACCCCTCACTTCCTCTGCGAAGTCTGCCCTGAACTGGTAGATCAGGACAGGTCCCCCCTCAGAGCCACACTAGTTTTGTGTCGGTCTACCCGAAGTGAGGGATGCGAGTGTGTGTCTCATTCACGGCTGTCTCTCCAGAGCCTAGCCCAAGGCCTGGCAAAAAGTAGGCGCTTTAATAAAGGCCGGATTAAGAAATGAATGGGCTCCTCCCAGCTTCAGTTTGCTCATCTATAAAACAGGAGTAATTATAAAACCAACCTCGTGAACTTTGTTCTGAAAGTTCAATGCGAAAATGTACTTAAAGACCTCAGCATGAAATAAATAGCAACATGGGGTGATCTATTAAAAGCGCTTTGTAAAGCGTCAACCACACGGGAGTCTCTTTCACGGAGGTGAGTGACATTGTGTGAAAGTGCAAGCAGCTTGCCGGGGCGTGCAGAGGTCAGAGAAGGGCGGCAGGTGGGGAGCTGCGCCCGGGCCTGTAAGAACCGGCTGGAGGGCCAGAATTTTTGAAGGAGGGGAGGCGGGAAATGACCTGATGAAATGCTCAGAGCCGCGCGCAGAGGTCGGAGGAGCCCGAGGCGCTGGCAAGGTGGACGGGGCGGAGCACCGCAGGGCGGAAAGGCGCGCGCAGGAGACATTCCACAGGGAGGGGCGAGCACGTGCGCAGGGCGCCGCGGGATGGGTCACGCTCTCGCCCCGCACAGGCGGAGGGCACAGGGGCAGCTCAGCCGCCTACGGTGGGCCCTGGTGACTCTTCCCGCCACCGGCCAGTGGGGAGTAGCGGGAGAGCGCGGCTTCCAGGGCCACGCAGACCAGCTCGCAATCTGGGCTCCAATGAACCCTCGCCTTATTTCCCGCGACCTTGCAAGTTCCCCGCTGAGCGTGGGACTCCTCACCTGCAAAAGGAGGACCAAGCTGCCCGCGCCACGAAGAGTCAGCCAGAGCTTTCCCGGCGTGGGCATCCGCCCAAGGGCGTTTCCTTTCTCCTCTAGTCTCTCATCTCTGCTCTAACCCCAAGCTCGGGATACACTGGGGGATGAAGATGTCCGTGGCGCGCGCCCCACCTCGCGGGCACCGTGCCCCTAGTTGCTTCCTTCTCAGATGGCAAAGAGCGCCTTGAGGCCAGGGAAGGGAGCAGGTCCTGCCAGCGCGGGGCAGGGACTCGGAGGCCGGGGCCCCGCGCTGACGCAGGCGAGCCCGGCGCCGCTGGCGGCCCCCTCCCCCGCGGCGGGTCGGGGGATGGGCAGCCAGCTCCCGGCGGGTGAGCGCCAGCCGCAGGCTTCCTATTTCGGGAGCTGGGGGTGTGGGCCACGCCTCACCACGTGACCCAAGGGCTATTTAAAGCGGCAGCGCGGGCTGGGAACCGTGGGTCCCGGAGTCCTTGCCGCTTCTCTTGTCGCATTTGCTTTCCCGGCCTAGCCCAGCCTCACCATGGTGGACGCCTTCGTGGGCACCTGGAAGCTAGTGGACAGCAAGAATTTCGATGACTACATGAAGTCAATTGGTGAGCGCAACTCGGGGATGCTGGGCTGGAGAGGGCCCGGCCGCGTGCGCAGCCGGGCACAGCACTCGGGCGCTGGCCAGTACCGGCATGGCTGCTGCATCCCTCCTCCTCAAGGCTGGGGAGCAGGGGGACGCGGAGAAGGTGGCAGCCTGGGCTAAGGCACGCATGTTGGAAGGGGGCCTGTTGGAAGGGGGCTTTCTGGTCTGAACCTGGCTAGAGGGATTTCCAGGTAGGGAGGCGCAAGGAGGTAAGATGTGCCGGTCGATGTTGGGGCACGGAGGCGCTTTCGAGGAAGAGGAGTACACAGTTACCTGAGAAGTGGGTTTGTGTAAAAAGAGAGCATCCATCGCAGGAAGTGGGAGGCTAGCTGGAGGAGGAAAAAGGAGGAACGTGGGTGATTTAGAGATTGGGAAGTGTAAATACAGAAAGGGAATGGGGCAGATGGGGAGTGTACTATGGCAAAGGGTAAAGAGGAGGAATCTCCTAGGAGGAGGGAGATGGGACGAGAGGGGAATGGGATATGAGAAGGCGAGATAGGGGCCCCGCACGGTTAGCAACAACCCCTGCCCCTCCATGTTGAACTACAGAAATATGGTTGCTGCAGGATGCCCTCTCTCTCACCATGCAGCCTCTGACCTTGTCCTGCAGTGGTGTGTAACCAGGCTTTAATCACCGTCAGTGAGCCTAGTGGTAGGGCGGGGCAAGAGGACCCATCACCTACTGGCTCAGCCTCTTGTTGGGGAGGGGTCTGGTGGAGAAAACCACTGGACTTCCCAGGTGCGGAAGGGTCCTGGATCAAGGCCAAGATCTGTTAAAGGCAGGGTGTGTCTTTGGTCTAGGAGGGTGTGATTGCTGGGATGGGGAAGAATAAAGATTCAGAGTCCTTATACCTGAGGTCCTTGGATCCCCCATGCCTTGCCTAATTTGAGAGATGGGGAGACTGAGATTCAGAGAGTAGAAACTGGTCAGATCAATCCCACATCAGAGCTGATATGAAAACCCGGATTTCTGGATGTGCAATCCAGAATAGTTTCCACTATGGACCCTGGGGGTGGGAGTAGTAGGAACTGCTTAGGTAATGATTGACCTCAGCCCTTGCCCTCCTAGTATGGGCCTAGATGGAGAAGGTGGATACCCTTTCTCTTAAATCCCCAGCTATGAGATTATCCTAGTCTCCCAGGCTAGGACAGGGAAACCAGAATATTGTTCATAGCTGAGCTACATTCCATGCCTTCCTACCAGGGAAGGGGGACTGATTCTGGCAGTTACCCAAACAAGAAGAGGTGGGGGGACCCAACTCTCCCTTCTGTTCCTAACCCCTTCCTAAAATAGGGACGACAAGTGTTGGCTCTTGAGGCCAAAGTTCTCATGCCCCACCATAGTATGCCGGGTACTATGCCCACTGACTCCAGGAAAGTAGCCACTCTTGGAGCAGTGGGCCCTGGGCAGCTGTTGGGAAGTTGGGATGCCCAGAGTTAGCCCCTCCTCCCAAGGCTCCCATAGCAGACATTCCAACTGAAGACCCGTGTCCCTGAAGTGAGCTGCAACATCCTTACCACACTTGTTCCTTATTTTGCCCCAAATAAGGGGCATATTTGGGCTACAGGGCTGAGAATCCATCCGGCCTGCTGTTCTGCATACACAGATGGAAGAGAGGTCCATGGGGGAGGAAAGACCATCCTCAGCTCTCTCTGTAAATAGCTTTTGCTTCATGTCTAAGTAGAACTCAGCTTTTTCTGAGCCTCCAAAATCAGCCCCATTTTGGTTTCCATTTCTCTTGGCTCAGTCCCTCACTCACCCCACAGTAGTTTTCTTTCTCAAACACACCACACCTCCTGAGCAAACAGAGCTCCTTGCATGGTGACAAGGCCCTGCTCTCTTCTGGGGATTGGGACCAGCCCGATTTACTCCGATAGCAGGGGCTAAGCATAGATTTTGGAACCTAGATTCATATCCAGATCTATCACTCACTTCTCTGACTTTGGGCAAGTCACTTCTCTCCAAGCCTAATTTGTAAAGTGGGGGGGATAATAAAACCTACTGTTCAGATCTGTTTTGTGTTATGAGCATTAAGTGAAACAACCCATACAGGCCATGGGCTAAGTACCTCGCTTCCAGCAAGTGCAGAGTAGGCTGGCACACACTGGGCTGCTCCTGCCTCATCTCTGCCCCGCAAGCCAGCTCACCACTGCTGCTGTGGGTACAAGGGCGGGCAGTTGTGATGGGAGGTTGGAGGCAAAAGGCCAGCTCTCAGGGAAGCTATAACCTGAAGGGGGTTAAGGCTTTGCTGGAGTTACTTGTTTCAGACTCTCGCAGGACACTCGGAAGGCTTTGCCCAGCACTCAGGGAAGCCGTGAAGTGGGGGAGCCCCCATAGGGCGTAGACCAGGAGCCAAGAGACCTAGATTCGAGTCCTGACTGCACTAGCACTCAGGCCCCTCCTAAATCTGTACTGAGACACACGGTCCCTTCTGCCAACCTCCTACCCAGGTCATGGAGAAGAGGGCTTGAAAGTATTTTCTGCCATACATAGGGGACAAGTGCACCAGTGTGTTTCAGGACAAAACTTCCAGGAAAGGCCTGTCCCTCGGGCTGTGGAAGGCAAAATCCACATTTCTCTTCTTTCCTCAGCCTGTGGCTGGAAAGCTGCTCAGGTGACCTGGAAGGGAGCCCTGTGCTCCAGCCTTGGGAGACAGTATAGCTGAGCAGTTCCGTGAGCTCTATAGTCAGATGGTTCTGGGTTCAAATTCCAGACCTGTGGGCCTGGGCTTGAACTCTCAGTCTTGGCATCTGTGAAGTGGAGATAATAGCATCATGCCTTCAGGGAGAATGAAGGGCTGAATGAGATAACACATTCAGTTCTTCAGCTCGTTCTGATCTCTGATCTGCTACAACTTGCTGTGGCATGCCTGTCCTTTAAGCTTCTCATCTGCCCAGTGAAATCAAGTGTCTCTTCGCTGCACAGAGCTAACAAGAAAAGTGAATTTAAAAAACAGCCAGAGTCTCTGAAAGTTCTCGTACTCCTCTTCCCTCTGCCCCACATCCAGGCCTGAGACTTGTTCACTGAGGTCCTTGTACCCTGCCTTTCCACTCCACTCATGCTTATAACTTTCCCCCTGCCCTCAGGTGTGGGTTTTGCTACCAGGCAGGTGGCCAACATGACCAAGCCTACCACAGTCATCGAAGTGAATGGGGACACTGTCATCGTAAAAACACACAGCACCTTCAAGAACACAGAGATCAGCTTCAAGCTAGGGGTGGAGTTCGATGAGACAACAGCAGATGACAGGAAGGTCAAGGTGAGTCATTAAAGGGGGTCTGGAAATTAAGAGACCTTGAGACTTGGCACCCTGTTACTGTACCCTGAGGGGGAGGTGATTTGGGGGGATTGAAATGAAAAAGGGACATAAAACCTGTGCAGTGCAGGGATGTCCCAGGTGCTAGGAGCATGCTAGCTAGCCCTGTCCTCATCATTCCCTCCCTCCTTCCTTGGGGAGTTATCTGGTGCCTCTGGGAATGGGCAGCACAGAGCCAGGATGTTCTTCTGACCTGTGTCGACTCCAGCTCCAGCTGGGTGACGCTGTACCTGGCATCCAAAAGCTCTGGGTTTCTTTCCAATCCATAGACGGGAGAGTTATGTGGCCATGGCTGTGACCTCAAGTACTTTAGGAACAATGCCCAGGAGAATTCAGAGCTCTTCGCTGAGTGAACTGAACAGGTCATTGTGGCCTCCAGCAGCAAAGGAGGCAGCTGGGGACAAGAGGTGGAGACCTACTTAGATGCTTCCTTTTCTCCAACCTCCACCTCCCAGGCTCAGCCAGTAAGCCTGAGGAACTATTCCAATTCTGCCGGCCCACAGGCAGGAAAACTTATGTTCTGGATAGGGCATCGTCTAAGATGTGTTTGTATGTCTTCCCGCCAAGCCGTAGCCGTGCCCCTCTCCTCCCAAGGAGGGAGGGGATGTCTACTGCCAGCCTCAGGGCTTGTCACCCTGTGGTGGCTCTGTCCTTGCTGCTTGCCTCAGGCATCCCAGTCCCTGGGCCAGCATGGCAGAGACAGAACTAAGGGACTCTGACCTCTAAAGAGGGTCCCTCTAAGCAGTATCCTCCAGCAGACCCTATCCTGGCTCCCCAGCTGTTTCTGCTTCCTCACAACGGCCCCAGAAAAGACAGGATAGGGGCTGGTCTCCTTGTGGAGGAAGCTGGCCATAGACCTGGGATGGTGCCCAAGGATATCACCCTACCTTAGAGATGGACGGCTGCCGTACCACATGCGTCTGCCTCCTTGACTAGCCCACCTTTTTGAGGGACAAGAACCCTAAAAAACAATAGTGCTCTGGGATGCCTAAGCTAAAAAGAATCTATTCTGAGTGGGCAAAAAGCTTGGGGGATGGTCATAAGGAGTTAAGTGGGAGCAAGGATGCACACCCACTCCTCATGCTGCCCCAAACATAAACACAACCTTCTCAGACTCTCATACTCAACCCTGCTCAGCCAGGGTCCCCTAGCCTGACCTAGAGCCCCCAAATTCCTAAAGAAAAGAGATCCGGGAGAGCTGCCAAATGAGAACCAGCTGATGTAGGCTGGCGGAGCCCAGAAGACTAAGTGGGCATCTGACCAGGGCTTTGGAACACTCCAAGGGCACCCGGTCCCTGGACCTGGCAGTTGCTGTCTACTTGTCAGCTGAAGGGGCCACATAATGTAAAGCAAGAAGAGGTAGGACTACAAAGTAGGAAGTCTTATTTTCCAATACTTTCCATCCCCAAGGTCTGTTAGACATTACGTGTGATCACCACTAGGCTGGAGAGTCTCAGGACGACTCCTCACCGATCTTCCCCAGGAATGTAGGATGGTACATGCCCCTGTCTCTTAGGGGCTCTAGGGCTGTGGGTATCAATGTGAGGATGGGATAAGTGCCCATTCTGAAGGCTAGTGGCACTTCTCAGAGACGGGCTTGTCTGGCTCACCATATTGCCTGCCTCTCCCTACCTGCCCAGCTCCTGAAGGCCGAAGTCAGGTAATCGTGGAGCAGAGGCTGGAGGTGAACGAGACAGCCTGTGGGGCCAGGTTGGAAGCAGGGCACCTGAGCTCTGGTCCTGGCACCATCATTAGTTTGGGGCAGAGGCAGAGTCCTCTGTGGCCCCAATGACCAGGCATCATCTTGTTCCTTAGTCCTGGCTCAGATCCCAGCTTAAGCCTCTACCCTCTTTCCACAGTCCACCGTGACGCTGGATGGAGGCAAACTTGTCCACGTGCAGAAGTGGGATGGGCAAGAGACAACACTTGTGCGGGAGCTAGTTGATGGGAAACTCATCCTGGTAAGATGGACAACTTTGGAGCCCGCCCCATTTGGATACCATAGCCCCTTTTGTCAAGCCTGTTGTGAGAGCCAGGGTGTCCCCCATGGGATCAGTGAGGGTAGAGGCAGGGCTGGAGTGGTATTAGGGTGGGAATATTCTGTGTGTTAGCTTTAGCCTCACACAGGCTTGGTTTCACATCTCAGCTTACAGGCTACATGACTTCTTCAAATAAGTCACCTTCTCCAACTCCCACTGTAAAACGGCCATTAACACCACCAAGTGGGCTGCTGGGGTGGCAGGAGACCATGAAGCAGAGCACAGAGCATCATAGAGGCAAGGCAGAGGGCTACCACAGGTGCTCCACAGCCTTATTTTCCAATACTTTCCATCCCCTTAGTCTCCTCTGCTGTGTAGCCATCTTGCCCCACCCCGGGAGAGGTAGAAAACAGGGCCAAAGGGGATCCTAGGCTCCTAATCCCCCTCCTCCACGGGACTGTGCTGCCACATAGAAAGCCTCTGGGCGGGGACAGGCTGGTGATGGTGGGGCAGTGACAGTGCAGTCTCTTCCATCTCATTCCAGCCCCACTGCCTCTCAGTGTCTTGCACGCCTGGCCTACTGCAAGTACCTGACAGCCTGGGAAGGGACAACCAGGCTGGCACGTCAGTCTTATTTAAGGACAAGCTTGGGGACTTCACTAGAAGAATGTAGCCATGACTGAACAACCCCAGATCTGGGGCAGAGGTAGCAGCCCCTGTGGTCTCTGCCTCTTAACTCTGTAGGACCTCAGGTTTTCACCCCAGCATCTTCACTGCAGACCTTGTGTCACTGTAACCTGCTCCCTGCATTCTTGCATCACCATGAGCAGGGTCCCTGCAGAGTTAAGAATGAGGTGTCTAGCTTTGGTGGGCATGTGATATGCAGGACCAGATACTGGGCAACTGGACTACGGTGAGGCCACGGGCCTGGCTCTACGATGCCAGGCTGGATGGATGTTGGTGGCTCAAGTCTCTGGCTCCGACACCACCGTAAGGGAAGGAATGGAGAGCTGGTAGCCTAGGACAGGCCTTCCCCAAGGGTCTCTGGACATTCTTACCCACCTATTTGTCCACGATGTGCCAGGCACCATCTTAGGCACTAGAGGAATGGTGCAAGGGAGAGAGATAGACATGGCCTGGGATGGTGACCAAGTCATTTCCCCTCTCACAGCTCATTTTCCCAAAACTCTAACAGAGGAATTAAGTGCCTAACTAGACGAAAAGCTTGGTGTATTAGGAAAAAATATTTTTAAAAAACCTGGCACATAGTAGGTGGTGAATCCCAGGAAGACTTCTAGAATGAAGGCAGAGGCTCTCCCAATCAGAATGGAGACTGCTCCGGTACCTTTGGTGCCCTCACCCCTGCCCTAATCTGGCTCTTGTCTTTCCTTCCAGACGCTCACCCATGGAAATGCAGTTTGCACTCGTACTTACGAGAAAGAGGCATGACTTGCCCACTCCTTCACTGTCTGCTCCTCTGCCAGTCGGCTAGCCCTAGACTCAGCACCGGATTGCCTCATTTTTTTTCTTCTGGCATTTTATAATAAATCCACCTTGGTTGAGTTGGGAAAATTCTTCTGGGGTCAGGTGGCACCAGCCTGGGTCCACTTTCGGCTCCCATTGTGTATGTTTGTTTTTTTAACTGCATCCAAAGGGTGCTCTAAGGTCAATAAAGCAGAGCCAAGGTCACCAAGTTGCCTTTTTGCCTTTGGTGACATGACTCTGGGAGTCTCGGTTTCCCTGTGTGTTGGAGAGCAGGCAGGAATGACTGCCTGAAGGTCACTTAGAGGGAGCACTGGATGAGAGACTGAAATGGACAGTCTCAGGGGCTGTGGTAGTTGGTCACCTGACACGCTCAGTAATAAAACAGCTGTTCCTACACCTTACCTCTACACTGCTCCTCCACAAGTCCACATGAGCTAGTCCAGCCTGGAATAATCAATCAGTGGCAGGGCTTCCCCAGGCTTGGCTACTAAACTGTCACCTCAGGCCCATCCTGCACTGCAGGCCCTTGGGTTTGGAAGGTTGTTCTTTGTGATATTGTGGTCTGTTTTTCCAGAACATAGGCTCAGGACACAGGATGCATGCAGGCTTGTGCCTGCTGGTGGGAGCCAATGCCCACTGGCTAAGATGACTGCTAAGCTCCCGCCTACGCCCTGGACCATTCATGGTTACAAATTCTTATCAGTTCTCTAATCAGCTCTGGGAGAAGAGGTCATCTAATCATTACAGAAGAGAGGGCTTATAAGTGATCTAAGAAGGCTGTGACCTGTTGGTGACTCTGGCTCTACCTCAGTTGGGCCTCTCTCCAAGGTCTGAAGTAACATATTAAATGTTTTTCCGTCAACTAATGCAGACTCAGTGACTTTTAAGTCTGTAAATTACCTAGAAAGAGGGATTATAGTGACAAGAACATTCAGCAAGTTTAAAACCAAACACACTTCCATTTAGTGCCAGGAATTTAAGCAGAGACCTGAAGTGGAACCAAGTGACTCACACAGTAGTAAATACACAGTAAAGCAATGATCTCGGCTTGAGCTGTCTGGTTCAGTGGTCTGGCAGAATGTCACACACAAGCTCAGTCACTGCAAACAATGGTTTTCTGGCTGTCACTTGCAGCATGGTAGAATCACGTTAGGGGGAATGGAAAGAGTGAGCACCACTTCTTACCATGTTCTCCCTCATCCTGCCGGTCTCCCTCGGCCCCTATGTTGGAAGCCTCAGGGATCACTCACTGATCAGCCAGGGCAGACCCAACAGGGAGGGGGCCATCCCTGTTCCCCAACTACAGCCAGACTTGCCTCCACAGCAGTACCTGTGGCTGCAGCCTGGACTCCTGTGCAGGAATCTGGCTCTGGCAGTGGCAGCTGGAGAAGGTAACAGGACCTCCTGCTGAATGAAGGAAGTTGAGTGAATGAATGGGTGAGCTGCAGGGGTCACTTGCAAAGGGACCAGGAATGATAAGTTAACAAGTCATTCAGGCAGATGCTTTGACATCTAACTCCCAAACCTGCCTGCTGCCCAAGGGGAAGCCATCTCCCATGGGCGAGGAGTCAGTGGGGTGGGAGGCTATACTTGCACTACTGAGTCTTTCCAGGAGCCAGGGCTTCAAGGCACAAGGCTCCTGGTTCCTCCTCCTCTCAACCACCCCCTCTACTCTTTCCACTCTCACTCCTTGTGCTTCTTCTTGTGCTTCTTCTTCTTCTTCTTCTTCTTTGCTGCTTTGCTGTCTTTTGATGTATGCCTTGCCCTCTTGCCTGTGTCACTCTCGGAGTCTGAGCTGTCAGAGTCAGATGACTTCCTGTCTCTATGTTTTTTCTTCTTCTTTTCCTGAAAAAATTTAAAAGCAATGTTGCATGTGTACATTTGCTTTAAAGTATCATGGCATATAATCAACAGGGGACCATTTAACAAATTATAAAGCAGGGACACCTGGGTGGCTCAGTTGGTTAAGCGACTGCCTTCAACTCAGGTCATGATCCCCAGGTCCTGGGTTCAAGTCCCGCATCAGGCTCCTTGCTCAACAGGGAGCCTGCTTCTCCCTCTGCCTGCTCTGCCTGTCGCTCCCACTGCTTGTGTTCTCTTTCTCTGACAAATAAATTAAATCTAAAAAATTAAATAAAAAATTATAAAGCACTAATTAAAAATAATAAGTCTTCAAATATTAACAAGATAAAATGCCTCAAATGGGTGAAAGGACCAAGTCATAATACAGTATGTATTCTAGATTCCGGGTGCTTACCATAAAATGTGCGAATATATATATATATATATATATATACACACACACATATATATACACACATATATGCATATATATATATACGATATGCAAACATCTGCACATACCTGTATATATTTAAAATACACAGAAAACAATGGAAAGGACACAAACTGGCAACAAGTTACCTCAGGAATGAATGGGGGGAAAGAATGCAGTCTTTTACTTTTTATTTCATGTAATTCTGTCCAGTTAGATTTAAAAAACACAAAACACGCATCCTTACTTTTATTTTAAAAAAGCACAGGATATTAAAGATGAAAGGAGTCCTCAGAGGTCACCCAGTCTACCTGGAGACAGTGCCTCACACGCCCAAGGTCCCATAAGGGGGTGGGAGCTCCAGGACCCTGGACTCCTGCTCTGGTTTCCAGCAGAGGCCGCTGCCAGGGAAAACAGCTGCCATCAGTTACTATGGCTCCAGCTGCTGCCCTTGGTGTGTATCGTCTCCAACACAACAACCTTGTAAGATTATAAGGATAAAGAGAAAAGCCCAGAAAGAACTTCCTCCGAACTATAACCACCACACGGTGCTGCCAAAGTAGTAACACAAACTCACACAAAAGATGGGCAGCAGACTCCTAGGCTTCTGCGTGCAGGCCTTCAAGCAGTTTTTAAGCAATGCATAACCTTTTCCTTGAATTTCAAATGTTTATACTGCCTCAGTAAGGTTTCTAAGAAGGAGAGACTGAGGGAGAAGAAAGAGAGGGTGCTGAAGAGACACAGCTCCTGCTCCCCCTACAGGCTCCCAACCTGGCTGACAGCTGTTCGCCTGAGTGCTGCTACACCAGTTCTTAGGAGCCGGCGGGGGGAAAGGAGGGACAGAACACTGAACCAGGCGTTAGACTCAGACTTAAGTTCTGGCTCTGCCACTTCCGATTACTCCTCTGTAACTCAGGACGAGTCATTTTATCTCAGGAGGCGTACTCTCCTCATGTGAACTGTGTTGCACATCTGTGGTGAAGCTGTAATGAGGTAGTACCTGCGGCTCAAGAAGTTGAAAGCTTCTTGCCCCAGATCACACAGGCTGGGTTGGGGTTTGCACGCATATTGGACGACTGGAAATCTCCTGAGCTTTCATCGGAAGCACATGGCCAGCCCCTCCCTCTACAGAGCAGTGGCAGGCTCACGGTACGGGGGTCAGTGCCAACGATTTTGGAATAAGACAGAATAAAGTTCAAATTCCAGCTGCCACTTAATAGCTGTGTAACTTGGAACAGAGACTTAACTTTTTTGAACCTCAGTTTTCCTTTCAGTAAACTGCAAATAATACTTACTTCAAAGGATGCTATGAAGATTAAATAAGATAAATACTAATTACCAGGCACTAAGTGCCTGATACACAGCAGGCACTCTGCAGTAGCTACAAGTATTATTCTGTCATTTCAGAGAACTCCCAGAATGTTCTGAAGGTCTAGCCATGTATCCACAGCAGATGAGTCAAAGTTTTGACCAAAATTAGATTAGACCAAAATTCTTTCTTGAAGTCTCCAGTGGAGTAGGGAAAGGGGAACAAAGCTTCCCAGACCCCTATTACAAAGCAGTAGGAACCACGGCTGGGGGCAGTTGAGAGCCGGCAAATCGCTCGTTTGGCTTACGGTGCTGCACCTTCCAGATGACAAGCTCATGGAAGCCCATCACAGGCTATAAGGGCTAGGGAGCCTCACCAGGTCCTGCCCCTGAGGTAGGGCAGGGTCCTGGGAAAGTGAGGAAGCACACGTAAAGTCTGGCACCCCTCCCCTCTAAGCCTGGCCCAGCCTGGATAAATAAATGAGGAAGGAGAGTAGGAATACTTTTTTACATCCAAAGAGCACTTTATTTTATCAAAGCTCTCTGCATCCTTTATCTTATAATAAGAATCTGGTAAGGCCAAAATTCAGGAATTATTATTCCCATTCTACAGATAAGGAAACTACCAACTCAGGGAAGTAAAGTGAGGTGACCAAGGCTCGGGTGACAAGGACAGTGTGCTTTCTAACTCAGAGTCTGGCATCATTTCACTTTCCTCCCTCTCAAAAATGCAGGCTCAAGAGGAGGAAAAAAGAAAACAAGTCATAGGCTGTAACGTGGACTCCAGCTAAAATACGGAGGGGGTTGGGGAGTGGTCTTCCAGACCTCAATCTCTGAACAAAGAAAATCTAGTCCTCCAGCAGGTGGCGTTGATCACTTCAGTGGTTGGGAGTTGGACAGGGGAGAAGATGGAGTACCAGAGGTGACACTAGCTTCTGGTCCCTTGACTTCATTCAAGGGGGAAGTGGAACAGAAGATAAAGGGTAAAAAAATGACCCTGAGTGTGAGCCACTGGCAGACAGGCCAGGAGGGGCGTGGGAAAGAAGCCACTGCTCAGAATTGCTCTCCAGGAAATGCCAGTGTCTGGTGACAGCAGCTAGCCCACATTTTCTCTCATTCTGCAAAGGTTAGCAGCAGCCCAGCATGAGAAAAAAAACAAGAACTGAGAAAGGGGAATAACAGGAAACATTTTTTAAGTACGTAATTTGCCAGATGCTGAGCTGGGCACTTTACACACATCTCCTCTACCCTTCACAACAAATCTATTCAGTGGGCATAATTATCCCTGTATTTTCAGGAAAGAAAATGATAAGTTCAGAGAGGCTGTCTGAGACAAAGTGACTTGCCCACGTGGCAGAACCTGGATCTATCTGACTCAAGCTGGGTCCCAAAGTGCATGTCCTTTATAGCTCGGTCTGCATTACAGTACCTAACTTAGCACCTCCCAACCAAAAGGCACTGATTTTGGCCCAAAATCAATCAATCAAGCATTTATTCTTTATTCTTAAGAGTTACCCTTGAGAAATGACTGATTCTCAAACTGAGACGTTCACTGGGGCAAACTTTCGGGAAGTAAAATAGAGTGTAATTCCCGGATAGAATTTACCAATAATGCAGCAGTTTACCATAACTTGGAAAAGATAAGACCAGAAGAAAAAGATTTATCAATCAACTCACAAATATGTATTTAATTTTACTACCTACAAAAGCACTTTGGAGAGCCAGAGTTGCATACAGTGTTGCTTAGGAGATAAGGAGAACACACCAGTTTTTAACAGAATTCAGAATACCTGCTACCCCACTGAGTAGTGGAGCCTGGCACCTTTCCTCCAAACCTGAGCCAACCTCATCAAACCAAGGAAAGAATAACTCCTTGTAACTATATACTACATTCATTCAACAAATATTTATGGAATATCTTAGGGTGGATGGGTTATGGACATTGGGGAGGGCTTGTGCTTTGGTGAATGCTGTGAAAGGTGTAAGCCTGATGATTCACAGACCTGTACCCTGGGGCAAATAATAATAATAATAATAAAATAAAAAATAAAAAAATAAAGAGACCCGCCTTCCAGTGGGCAGGCCTTGCCAACAACAACAACAAAAAATTTATTGAATATTTTTTAAGAGCCACGAATGTCTATTAATTAATCTCTCTTAAAATAGTTGAGTGAGGGCGCCTGGGTGTCTCAGTGGATTAAAGCCTCTGCCTTCGGCTCAGGTCATGATCTCAGGGTCCTGGGATCAAGGCCCACATCAGGCTCTCTGCTCAGTGGGGAGCCTGCTTTCCCCTCTCTCTCTGCCTGCCTCTCTGCCTACTTGTGATCTCTCTCCTTCTGTCAAATAAATAAATAAAATCTTTAAAAAGAAAATAGTTGAGTGAGGTCAGAAATCAAGGAATGAGCCTTCAAGAAACAAATTAATCAAAGATAAAAACTAATTAAGATACTAGGGAGTTCATGGCAGTAATGTAAGAAAAGTATAAAAACCATGCCATTAACACACAAGGGAAAAAGCTATCATATCTGAGGAATCTGAGGCTGGCTTCATAGAAGATACATAGGTGTCATGCTTCTGAAGCATGAACATGTTCTTGGCAGGTGGCATGGTGGTAGTGCTGATGGAAGAAGAGAAGTAGGGGCCTTCCAGCCAGAGGGAAGACAGAATGAGGTAAATGCTTGAAATATCCTTCAGGGAGCGACAAACCACATCCCGTGTTGCTATTTACTATGCACCAGATCCCATCCCTTCTCTTGTATTCAAAGCCCTGGATCTGAGGATTGTCGCCTCTCTTCTGTATCATCTCTCCCTTCTTCACTGGCTCATCCCCACCAATAAACAAATATACAGTAATAGTCCCCATTGAAACTATGAATCCTGAACAACCTTAGCCACACTGTTACCCTACCGCTAATGAAATGGTTCTTGTCCAGGTTACCAATGGCCTCCACAGGACCAAATCCGCGGTCCTCATTTACTTGATTAATCAATCGCATCTTGACAGTCCATGTGCCTTAGAACACACTCCTCCCTAACTTCCACCATATTTCTTACTTCTCTGCTAACTTCCCTGGCTGTTCCTTTTCAGTCTCCTTTGCTAGTTCATCCTCACCTCCATTTAGAGTCCTAACTCTAAAAGTTGGGACACACTGGGGATCAAGTCCTCAAAGCCCTGCCCTCTCCCTATATTTACTCTCCAGGTGATCTCATATATTTACTTAAATACCATCTGTATGTACTGACTCCTAAATTTGTATCTCTTACCTGGGCCTATCCTCTGAACTCCAAACTACACATCCAGCTGCCTCCTCTGGGTAGGTGCACTTGGATATGACAGGCATTCCTATCCCCTCCCACCACCACTCTCCTCCAGATTTCTTTCCCGTCTTCATAGGTAGCACCTCAAACTAAAGCCCGAATGCTCCCCATCCCCGTACTTACTTCTGTATCCCTTCTCCTCTCAACTCAAATCTTCCAGTTACTCATAGTCCAAAAACTCTGTGGAGTTATCTTCGACTATTCTCTTTCCTACCTTATATCCAATCCATCAACAAATTCTGTCAGCTTTGCCTTGAAAACTATCCCCACCTCAACTCCCTCCTCACCACCTCTAGCACCACCATCTCTTACCAGAATTATTCACATCGTCTACCACTAGGCTGCTGCTTCCGCATTCCCTTCTGACTGCCCAGTTTCCACACAGAAGCCTGAGTAATTCTCCTAACAGGGAAGCCAGATCACATCGTCCCCCTGGTCAGACTTCTAACAACATCCATTACCCTCTAATAGGACAGCTGCGGTCCTCATATTCTCCTAGAAGGCCGTCTGTGATCCAGTTTCCCCTAACTCTCTCTCTTCTCACTCGCTTCACTCTAGCTAGTCTGACCTCCTTACTGTTACTTAAAGATGCCAAGCTCATTCCCAACATCTGGCTATTACACTTGGTGAAATACTCTCTTTCCAGTTATTGGAGGAGCTTGCTTCCTCTCTTTCCCCAAACGTCTACCTAATGACACTCTGGGAAAGGGCTGCCCTCACCACGCTATCTATGATGGTGAGCTGTCTCTCCCTACTACCCCCATTCTAGCACTCCCTCTCTCATAATCAAATCACTATCAAATCAAATCACAAGCCCTCCCCAAATCACTACTTGGCATATTAGTCTTATTTTATATTTGTTTACCGGTTCATTGTGACCCGCATTAGAGTATAAGTGCCATGAAAGTAGGGACTCTGCCTGTTCAGTGACTATAACAGAGCTTGGCACATAGACACTCTTTTAATGAAGGAGGTTAAAGAACAGTTGTGTGTTGGAAGGAATTGGTCAGACATGATGCTGGGATTGTGAAGAATCTTCAAAGAACTCAGACTTTATTCCATAAAATGGGAATCACGCACTGCTTTTCAGCAGACTACCCTGGATAACCCTGTGTTCTATCAGAATGGGCTGAGGACAGGCAACCTCTCTATATCAAATTGGCCTGAAAAGTTCTCTGAACAAGAGGAAAAAGCCAGTCCTGCAGCCAAGGGATGACATTCCTAGATTTGTTCCTTTATATATAGTAGAGCAGAGAGTAAATACAGAAGCCACATCTGAAGAAAATTATATTCTGGATCAAGTACAGCTAAATTTCACTATAATTAGTAGGCAGCCTGATCCTCAATGCACATGCTTTCTTACAGCATTGATTCAGAAAGATCCATGATGCCATATGATAAGTGAAAGAAAGAAGCCAGCAAAGTACAGGCCACAGATTCATGGAAAGATTACCAGGACTTCACTACAAAAATCTCTATTCCTGTTTTGCCAACCGCTTCATATCCCATTTCCATTTTCAACACATAGTTTCCTCTTCTTCTAATTATGCCCAACAAAAATGACTTAACAATTTTCAGACACTTGGACAAAAACTGTCATGGTACTGAAGGGGTATATAGGGCCAAACCAATGCATACTCCTAAAGATATCTGGACAATACATGCATTCACTATGTGTATGTTTGATAAAAAGAGGTGGGGGCCTCAGGGCTACAAGGATCCCGAGCTCCTGCCCCTGTTCCCTTCATTATTACCTTGCGGCAGCAATAGGACTCAGTCTCTGTTACTCTCCCAACTGAGGGCAGGTCTCACTGAGTGAAGGAACCTAAGGAGCTACAAATAGCAGAGCTTATGAACACTGTCTATTCAAAGGTAGCTGGCAATGCAGTGCCAGACATTATGTGGAACAGGTGACATACATTCTTTATCTGGGGCCACTTCCTGGCTTCCCAACATGCCTAGCACCCTCTCCTTTACCTTAGACATTCTCTTCGCCAGACTGCAAAAAAAGTAGGACAATGAAGCAGTCTAGTAAAGCAGCAGAGGAAAGAACCCAATAGCCCATTTCTGACTTTCTGGTTCCAGATCTGAGTGGCCCGACCATACTCGATTTCCTGTTGCTGGACTTCTATGTGATCCAATAACCCCCTTGGGGTGGGTGTCTGTCCTTGGCCCCAGAAATACCTTGGGTGCTCATCTTTTGCCTTATGCTACCAGTTGCTTGAGTGTAGGTGTTGTATATAACCCTTAATTCATGTGACTTGCCTATCACATAGGCTTCCACACACTGGGCATTCTTGCTACCCACTAATGTATTCAGCAACATGGACTACTGAAGGCATTTCCCTTCAGATGAACCTACTCAGTTCCACATGTGGTTCCCAGAGCCAACTAGTGCTGGAACGGGTATCTGAATCTGCCACTCTCACATAGCCCAAAACACCCATTTCCAGCAGAAGTTTCCACTGGTAAGGAAAGTCAATCTCCTACTGGAATCAAAGATTTAAAGGGCAGGGGCACCTGTCTGGCTCAGTCAGAGGAGCATGCAACTCTTGATCTCAGAGTCATGAGTTTGGGGGCACCTGGGTGGCTCAATGGGTTAAGCCTCTGCCTTCGGCTCAGGTCATGATCTCAGGGTCCTAGGATCGAGTCCCGCATTGGGCTCTCTGCTCAGCAGGGAGCCTGTTTCCTCCTTTCTCTGCCTGCCTCTCTGCCTGCTTGTGATCTCGCTCTCTCTATCAAATAAATAAAATCCTAAAAAAAAAAAAAGTCATGAGTTTGAGCCTGACATTGGTCTTAGAGATTACTTAAGGAAATAAAAAAATTATTAAAAAAAAAAAAGATTTAGAGGGTAAAAGGAAACAGACAGGAGGCCTAGAATCTTGATTTATGGCTGTGAACAGAAATAGATCCACAGGAAAAAAAAAAAGAAATAGATTAACAGATAACATCAAATAGTCGCTAAGGGTAGCTGGCCACAGAGCAAAACTGACCTTATGAGTCCTGATAAATCAAGCACCTAACAATGCACCAGAGACATGTATGAAGTACTCAATACATATTTGTTGAGTAAATAATTGGACCACTATGAATTAATGGTTGAAGGGCAGTATATAAAAAAGAACACAAGGTTAGCAATTTGAAGACCTGGGTTCTCATTTTAACTCTGTCTCTAGTAGTTGTGTAGCTTTAGGTGAGACCATTTCTCTTCCACTCCATTTTCCTAATACGTAAAATGGAACAATAACATCTACTCTGGCTACTTCATCAGAGTTTATAAGGATAAAACAAAATAAAAAATATGAAGATATTTTATAAAACATCAGCACTAAACAAATACAAGGCATCAAAGACCATGAAGGGATTAACAATGAGGTGAAAAGACAATGATGTTAGATGAGATCTTGGTAGAAACAGGGGGCAGAGGGGATCAAGAGGGAAGTTTTAAACATTTCAAATCCCTAGAGCACTTTTTAATGAAAGACAACTCATGAGTTAGAAGTTAAAATACACAAAGGTGCTTTAGAAAATAATAAGGTCTAATGATTATTACTGCCATGGTTCATCAGACCATTCCTCTACTGAGTGAAGAGTGATGGGGGGTAAGATAACAGGTTGACTAAGCAGCTCATAAAAGGGCCTCAGACCTAGCAGTTCCTTAATAATTGTTTTGGTGAAATGAAATACATATTTCAAAGCAGCTTTAGAAACAAAGCAATAACTAATTGTACCATATGTATTAAGCAGAGCAAACCAACTTAACCAAAGACCCACAGAAGTGAAGTATCCACAGAACTGCTTTAGGAATCTGACAAATATTGTTTACTCACTAAAAGGTTAAAAGAGAAAGAACAATCCTTGGGACATATAAATAGAATAGCTGTTAAGTATCCAGCTCTATTAAAAAGCCAAATTATGGGGCACCTGGGTGGCTCAGTCGGTTAAGCAGCTGCCTTTGGCTCAGGTCATGATCCCAGGGTCCGGGGATCGAGCCCCACATCGGGCTCCCTGCTCAGTGGAGAGCCTGCTTCTCCCTCTCCCTCTGCCTACCGCTCTGCCTACTTGTGCTCTCTCTGTCAAAAAAATAAATAAAATCTTAAAAAAAAAAGTCAAATTAACTGTTTGCAGACATGATCTTAAATGCAGAAAATCCTAAAGATTCCATAAAACAACTGTTAGAAGTGCTAAGTGAATTCAGCAAAGTTGCAGGAAACAAAATCAACAACCCCCAAATCAGTTGCATTTCTATACATTAACAATGAGCAATCCAAAAATGAAATAAAGAGAACAATTCCACTGACAATAGCATCAAAAAAGAATAAACTTAACCAAGGAGGCAAAAAGACCTATACACTGAACACTGCAAAATGCTGCTAAAAGAAATTAAGAATGGGCGCCTGGGTGGCTCAGTGGGTTAAAGCCTCTGCTTTCGGCTCAGGTCATGATCTCAGCGTCCTGGGATCGAGGCCCGCATCGGGCTCTCTGCTCAGCAGGGAGCCTGCTTCCTCCTCTCCCTGTCTCTCTGCCTGCCTCTCTGCCTACTTGTAATCTCTCTCTCTGTGTCAAATAAATAAATAAAATCTTTAATAAATAAATAAATAAATAAATAATAATAATAAAAGAAATTAAGAATAACGCAAATAAGTGGAAAAATACCCACATTCGTGGATTGGGAGACTTAATATGGTTAAGATGCCAATACCACACAAAGCCATCTACAGATCTGATGCAACCCTATCAAAATCCCAATAATATTTTTGTAAAAATCAAAAAATCCATCTTAAACTTCATCTGGAATCTCAAGGGGCCACAAATAGTCAAAATAATCTTGAAAAAGAAGAACAAAGTTAGGGGACTGACCTTTCCTGATTCCAAAACTTCCTACAAAGTTAGAGTAATCAAAATAGTGTGGCAGAGCATAAAGACAGACATACAGACCAATGGAATAGAGTATACAGCCAGAACTAAAACCTCACATATATTTTAAGTGATTTTCATATTTAAATGATTTTCAATAATGATGCCAAAACCAGTCAGTACGGAAAGGACAGTTTTTTTGAAAAACTAGTGCTGGGAAAACTGAAGATCCACATGCAAAAAAAAAAAAAAAAAAAGACATTGGAGCCACACCATATACGGAAAAAAACCCTCAAAATGAGTCAAAGACCTAAATATATGAATTAAAACTAGAATAAAACTCTTAGAAGAAAACAGAAGGGGAAAGCTTCATGACACTGGACTTGACAATGGTTTCTTGAGTATGACACCAAAAGCATGGGAAACAAAAGGAAAAAATTGGTAAGTTGGACTTCGACAAGAATAAAATTTTTGTGCATCAAAACACAAGATCATAATAATGTACTTAACACCACTGTGAAAAGCCATACACTTAAAAGTGGCTAACATAGTAAGTTTTATGTGTGTTTTTTAAAAATGTAAATCTGGGGGCGCCTGGGTGGCCCAGATGGTTAAGTGTCTCCCTTCAGCTCAGGTGATGATCCTGGGGTCCTAGGATCGAGTCCTGCATTGAGCTCCCTAATCAGTGGGGAGCCTGATTCTCCCTCTGCCTCTCTCTCTCTCTCTGTCTCTCATGAATAAATAAATAAAATCTAAAAATAAAATAAAAAAAATAAAAAGGTAAATCTGGAATAAAAACGGGACACTATCAACAGAGTAAGGCAATTCACAGAATGGAAGAAAATATTTGCAATTAGTCACACATCTAATCAGGGATTGATATCTAGAATATATAACCAACTACTTGAACCTAGTGTCTACTTAAACCCAGTCTCTGACCACAAAGCCACTGTTTCTAAGCATCAGCCACTTAGAGCTGACGTGCGCTGGGCTGGGCTGTTTGCCACCACAGCGCTCAGAGTTTATATGCATCACCTCATGCTAACAACCTTATGAAGTAGATGCTTATTATTCCCATTTTACAAACAGGGAAACAGATTCAGAGAAGTTAGTAATTAGACTAAGTTCCATAACGAGGAGGTGGCTGAGCTGAGATCAGGACCCAGGCATGTGTCTCACAGCCCAGGTTCTGAAGTGCCACTCTCTACTGCCTCCCCAAACCCCTCCACATCCACCTGACGTGATACTGGATAGCACTGCAAATGAACACTACAAGACTGTGTGGCAAACATGGAAAGATGCTATGACGAAGTTAAAAAAGAGGGAAACAAAACGGTATGTACATCTTTATTGTATCTAGGTAAAACGTGCATCTGAAAACAGTTGGTAAAAAAATCATGCCCCAACAGTATAGATCCTGGTAAAGTAGCGAGGTTATGGGTTGCCTCTCTTTTGTTGTACATTTCAATAGTGAGGTTATAAATAGTGGAAACTTCCCTTTTCCCTCTTTAAATCAGTCCTCAGACCTCTATGAAGAAGTCTCTAGAAACACTAGCATGAAAAATAAAGGTATATCCAAGCCCTGTGTTCAAAAATAAGCAATTCTGTTGCCAGGGTGGGTCTGGGGTTATTGCCCCTGTGAGCGAGCTGAGCTAAATTTGGCAATGCTGAAGGTTTGCAGAGGCCTCTGGAAGGCAGTGCCTGAAGTAGGTAGGGTTTATAAATTTCTATTTCTTTGGTTCACAGGAGAATAGTACCAAACTAAAATAATACCCCACTGCTCTAAATCAGTGTTTTCCAATTGCCATTCCTATATTGCCACAATTTTTACTCCATGTGTTTACAAACTGCTAATTTTTTACTTAAAAAAATTTTTTTTTAAGATTTAAGTATTTATTTTGAGAGAAGAGAGAGAGAGACCACACGTGGGGGCGGGGTTGGAGAGGGAGAGAGAGAATCTCGAGCTCCTCTGAGTGAGGAGCCCAACTCATGGCTCAATCCCACAACCCTGAGATAATGACCTGAGCTAAAATCAAGAGTTGGATGCGTAACTGACTGAGCCACCGAGGTACCCCTTAAAATTTTATTTCTTTTTACTTTAAAAAAACAAAAAAGCTTTACTTAAAAGGGAAACTTCATAACAACAACTATAAATAGAAAGCCTGAATCGCAAGCTTTAAGTAGACGGTAACTATAAAAATAAATATATAAAACAAAACAAAACAAAACAATGCTTTGGCTAGATATAATTTACTGCCTGCTAAAAGCAGTAGCTGGTGGGGTTAGACAGTTTGTTTTCACAGAAGGCAGTTTGGATTTTATTTTAAGTACAGTGGAAAATCACTGAAAGATTTTAAATAGGAAGACATGTGGTGTGATTGGATATCTTAACAAACCTCTCTTGGAAATTTTTTTAAAAATTAGAAAGACATAGAAGAACTGAACAACTAAACAACATCATCATCTACTTTTACCTAAATGACAATTAGCAAACACTACTCCCTAATGGAACCCTTGTGTGCTACTGGTAGAAATGCGAAATGATATAGTCACTGTGAAACACAGTACAATGGTTCCTCAAAAAAAAAAAAAAATCAAAAATCAGAATAGAATTACCACATAACCCTGAAACTCCAATTCTTGGTATATACCCAAAGGAACTGAAAGCAGGTCTTGAAGAAATATTTGACAACTATATTCATAGCGGCATTATTCACAATAGCCAAAAGGTGGAAGCAACCCAATGGACGACAACAAATGAATGGATAAGCAAAACATAGTGTGTACACATAACGAAATACTATTGTCTTAAAAGGGAAGGAAAATGACCTGTGCTATAATATGGATGACCCCTCAGGATAGTATACTAAGTCAAATAAGCCAGTCATAAAAAAACAAATACTGGGATGCCTGGGTAGCTCAGCTGGTTAAGTGTCTGCCTTCAGCTTGGATCATGATCCTTAGGGCCCTGGGAACGAATCCCGAATCGGGCTCCTTGCTCAGCGGGAAGCCTGCTTCTCCCTCTGCCTGCTGCTCCCCCTGCTTGTGCTTTATCTCGCTGACAAATAAATAAAATCTTAAAAAAAAGAAGAAGAAGAAGAAGAAGAAGACAAATACTTTGTTATTCCACTTACAGGAGAAACCTAGGTAGTCTAAATCATAGAGACAGAAAGTCATGTGGACTTGTCTAAAAATTCTCCTTACCAAACTAATGGACTCCTGAACCAGGACAGAAGCAGCAATTGTAGAAGCAGCTGCTCATAACCTTCCAACAGAGTAACTGATATTCGGATCATATGAGGGCAGTGAAGGTAATTATTACATACCTATGACAGTGTCAAGCGATAGCACTGATAAAATAATCAAGAAGGTAGGGATCAGAAGTGGCTCAGCCAGTCAGCACCAAACTAGCAGGGTCTGTTCTCTTCCTCAGCTAAAGCGTGTAATTACTCCTTTCCTTCTCTCCCAGAAAAATCCTTGGCTTTCCCTAAATCAGTGAGACAAATCTGTGATCTCCTAACTGCAATTCTGAGACTCCAAATAAAGGCCTTTGTTCTTTTTCAGTTTCACCTCCTTTTCTCACTTGATGGTAGGATGGTTGTTCCCAGGGAGGAAGAATGAGGAGTTAGTGTTTAATGGGGACAAAGTTTCAGTTTTGCAAAATGAAGAGTTCTGGAGATGGATGGTGGTGATAACTACACAACAAGCTGAATTTATTTAATGCCAAAGAACTGCACACTTAAAAATGGTTAAGGGGCGCCTGGGTGGTGCAGTCAGTTTAGTGCCAACTCTCGGTTTCCGTTCAGGTTGTGATCTCAGAGTCATGAGATTAAACCCCACGTGGAGCTCTGTGCTGCGATTCTCTCTCTCTCGGCCCCTCCCACACATGCTCTCTCTCTCTCTTTAAGATAAATAAATAAATCTTTAAAAAATGGTTAAGATGGGGGGGTTCCTTGGTGGCTCAGTCGGTTAAGCATCAACTCTTGATTTTGGCTCAGGTCATGATCATAGAGATTGAGGCCTTGCATCGAGCTCCTAGCTCAGTGGGAGTCTGCTTGAGATTTTTCTCCCTCTGCCCCCCCCCACATGCACACATGTGCACATGCTCTCTCTCTAAAATAAAATAAATAAATCTTAAAAAAAAAAAAAAAAAGAATGGGTAAGATGGTGGGCACCTGGCTGGCTCAGCTGGAAGAGCACATGACTCTTGATCTTGGGGCCAAGTTTGAGTTCCACGTTGGGTGTAGAGATTACTTAAATAAATAAAACTTAAAAAATTTTTAAGTGATTAAGATGGTAAAATTTATGTTATGGATATTTTACCACAATTTAAAGAAAACAATAGTAACACCAAACGCAAAGCCTATAGATTTTGGCTTGAGCAACTCAGTGAATGGTGGTGATCTATTTACTGATAGGGCAAAATTTGGAAGGAGCAGCTTTGGATAGAAAAATTAGAGTTCTGGGGTGTATTAAGCTTGATGTAAACTTGACAATTAGATAAAGGTATCAAGTAGGCAGTTGGGAGTTTCAAATTTGAAGTGCCAAAGAAAAAGTCTGGGATGGAATTATAGATTTGGATAAAAATAATGATACAAAACTTAATCTGAGTAATATTACCATATAAGTAGTATTCAAAACCATAGGACAGAATGAGATTACCTAGAGAGAAGGTAGTTAGAGAACAGAAGGGAGTAACAAGGCAGCCTTGGAGCACCCCAACATTCAGAGTTAAAGCAGAGGGCAAAAAAATCATAATAATGAAGAGAATCAAGCAGTGAGATAAAGATGCTTAAAAAAAAAAGATCAGATGACTACACCCAACTCCTAGGAACCGAAGAGGTGAAAGGCAAATAAAATGCCCCATGGCTAGTTTAATAGTCTGTGAGTGAGAGACAGGAGGGAGTGCAACACACAGTAAAAGGAATGAGAAGGAGAAGAAAAGAACACTTAGAAGGTGCCACTAACAGGACTCGGTGACTGACTAGATGTGGGATGGAAAGGAGAAGAAAATAAATGACATGCTAGTTTTTTTCTGGCAGGTTATTACTGTCATTAAAATAAGTAATACAAGATAGAAGGATAGAAACAAAGAGTTTTAGTGCTGTTTTATAGTGGGTGGGTGTGTGTGTGTGTGTGTGTGTGTGTGTGTGTGTAGGGAGGAGGGCTGAAGAAGACAGAATGGAAGTCATGACAGCCAACTAATTTAACACTTACTTGTCAGTGTTTTCTATCTGTCTTGGAGAGCTGGGCATGCCCTCACAAGAAACACTGTCATCAAAGACCACAACAATCCTCCTTTGAAAATTAAGGAGGATCCAAAGTTATATAGGTGGTCTCTAGCACAGAGGGCCTCAAACCTGGGTCTGATGAACTCTAAGCCAAAGTTTGAGATACCTGTGGGATACAAGTTAGGGATGTGGGAGTCATCAAGGCAGTTAAAGTCTTAGGAGGGATGTGACACCCAGGGAGAGAATATACAGATCAATAAATTATTATTCATATACTTAGCTAATTTTTATAATGGTACAATGGAACTTTTCCTCCCCTATAAAATGAAGTAATCCTTAATTTGTAGGAAATGCCCCCTGAGGACAAGGACTTGATCACAGTTTTTGTATTCCTAGGGTTGTACTACCTGGAACAAAAAGACCACTCAACAAAAGATTGCTGAAGCTTTTAAAAAACAAAATGAAACAAAAACCCAATAGCTGGACACAATTAGAAAAATAATATACAATATGAGAACAACTATTTCCTGATCAAACTACAGCACAGTTATTTTCTGTTCCCTCTCTGGGTGGCATGCAACAAATGTCCTTTTTCTGCACCATAATAATGTCTGTTTTATGAATTGTTCTGCTGTAATCAGTACACAGGAGACAGAACTCTGTGAAACAGGCACTCTTATCCACCACTGGGCACAGAGAAGTACTTTCTGGAAAGACAATTTGATAAAATGTATCAAGAGTCTTAAAGCCCTAACTCAGTAATCTTACTTAGGTATTTATCCAAAGAAAACCATAAGAAATGTGGCCAAAGATTTAGGTTGGAAGTAATAAAAATATCCAACAATAGAAAAATTATTAAATAAACCACCATACAGCCATAGGGCAGAATATTGTATGTTGTTCTTAAATCAATTTTTGAACACTTAAAAATACTAGAAAATGATTTTGATAAGTATAATGAAAAAAGTAAAATATAAACTAGACCTAGTACAACCGTAATCTTGTGTTTAAATAGATGTAGCTATCTACCATTGTTACCTAGCAAAAAGATTGGAATGTACCAAAAATACTATAAGTCTCTTTGGATGGAAAGATTACAGGAGATTCTAATATTCTTTATGTTTTTCAAGACTTCTAAAATTTTTGCAAAAAGTACATTTTTATTTTAAAACTCAAAAAAATGTGAAAAATAAAAGCGAGATAGCACTCACCTTCTTTCTTTTTCTGGAAGAATTCCTCGTGGGGTCAGGCTTCTCAAACTCTGTTGACTTTGCCTCTTCCTTCTCCTCTTCCTCATCAGGTATCAGAGAATATTTGGTCCCTCCTGGTTGCATAAAACAATCCTTTGCGAAGTGGCCTGCAGAAGAAAAGTAGAAAAGGTAGGGAGGGGAGAAGCAGCCTCTCCTCTTGGCAGGTGGAGCTTCCCCAGAGGCTCCTGAAAGGGACTAGCTGGTTGAAGAAGTATTACTGAGTTCATTCAGAGCAGCTGCCAGATTCTGGGCAGATTTTCTGTCACCTCAAGATGGCATTGCCCACTCAACCAGAGCCAGACCAGCAGCTGGTCCTAGAGCTGTGGGAAACACTGGCACTGCTTTGGAAATGGCAGAGGAAGCAGGCTTGTGCTGCCTTCCATTAGCAATGGGGCTTAGTAATTTTTAAAGATCTGTCTGGAACTTATTCCTGACATTGAAAGGCTGCTCCAGAGAGCAGAATGCTTAGCAGAGGGAGCCGAGTGGCAGGCCAAGCCCTACAGGAAGAGCGCTCTTAGGCAGCTGGCAGGAAGGTGGCATTCACATCCAAGCTAACACACTGAGAGACAGGCAGTCACCTAGGGGCACTCAACACTCAGACTGTCAGGTCTGGCAAGGGCCTTAGAGATCATCAAATCCAACACTGCATGTGCAGATATAAAGACCCAGAGCAGAGAAGTAGCTCAAGGTCACAGAGCTAAAACTTACTCAGGTCTTATGCTATTCCTGCTGCACCAAAACCAACTACCTTGGGCCTGACCTTCGCTGACTAGGCCAAATTCCATCTCTCATTATTCTTCTCTGCCTCATGTAACACCTGGTTGGATTTAAACTGAAGGTAAGAGGACCCCATCCTCCCTGAACGTTTAGTGCTATCAAGGGGCGGTTTAACAGCTACTACAGAGCTGGTTTTTTCCAAACTTGTTTAGACCCTATTTCAGGGGCACAGATGATCCCATGAGATCATCAAAAAGCTATGTGTTAACTGCTTTGCAACTCTGAATCCAGAAGCAAGATGGTGCCTGGAAGGGGAATACAGCATACAGCTTTCCAAATATCTAGAATGTTCCCTCAATTCCCCTGAGGAGGTATTCTTTCCATTTTTTTTTCCTTCCTCCCTCTACATTAATGGTAGGTAGGGGCTTAATTCCCACACCAATCAGGGCACAAATCTGCTACCAACTGTTGTAGAAAAATCAAGAGAGCAGGGTCAATGGAAGGCAAGGGAGAAGGGGTTACAAATTGAGGTCACTCTGAAAATGAGACACTGGCAATCCCTCTCATGATAGCTCTGACGAGGGAAGTCAGGCTGAGAGCACTCTTGGAACACCTGAGTAAGACCAGAAGAAACCTGAGCAAGCAGCTAGTCTGTGCTCTTTATTACTAAAAGGATACTGTATTCAGAAGTCTGAAGTTAAAGAGACAAAGAAGAGCAAGAAACGGTTTGACTTGGATCCTTGAGGAATATATTTCCAAATCACTTCATTTTTGCCGCAGAATAGTAATGGTCCTTGGAGGTAAAAATTTACAGTGCTAACCATAATCCAACACTCTCACCCTTCCTGGTGCAGTACATGGGGATCTTGCCCAAACAGGGCATCAACCACAAAGTGGTGGTGGCTGGGGGAGGGTGGGTACAGGACGACTGTAGAGTATCCGGCAGGGCGATCATTCAGAAGAGGACACAGAAAGGGCACGAACTGTGGTAAGAGTCTAGGAGTAACAGTATGAGCACGTGAGGACTAAAAAGCAGGGTAAGCCACACCCAAACCAGGCGGCCTCCCCCACCTAGTAAGGGTCCATCACAAGGAGGAAGACTGGCCTGGCAGAGGCTTCACCTTACCTTTACAGCCACACTTCTTGCAGGTGGTGTTCAGGACAGCCTCAAGGGTGATCTTCTGCCCAGTGTAATCCTGGAAGGACCGCCGCCGCCTCTCTTCTTGCCTGTAACGAAAAGGATATGGACTGTTGGCCCTCTTAAGAGATGCGGCCAGAGATACTAGAAGGTAATACTATATGCTGGGTTTTTGTTCTGTTTTTGGCAGGTAGAAGAGAGAAAGAAGGAAAACCGTCCTGCATGGGGAGACAAGCAGTGAAAGCAGCAATATGAAACAGGTATTTTTTCACTCAGGACAGGCTCTGAATTAATAATTATGAATGAGACGCCTGCAGCTCACCAATGCACAGAGCATAAAGATATAATTATTTCGCTAAGCCCCCTGTAACCCTGACAAGGTCACCTCTGGTTTAAAAGACCTTCAAAGACTTCCTAGAACATCGAGTTCAAATTCCTTACTTTGATACTTGAGGCCTTCAATGGTCTGTCTCTAACCTGCTTCTCCAGCCCCAACTTTACTTGCATGAGTAGTATCGGTTGTATCGGTATGAGTTGTATTGGTTTTCGCAAATTATGTAAATGGATTCATACAGTATAGACCCTTCTGTATCCGGCTTCTTTCACTTATTTGTGAGATCCATCCATATTGTTGTGTGCAGTTATGGGTAACTGATTCTCACTGCCATCAAGTATTCTGCTGTTGATGCGTACCTGAGTAGTTTCTACTATGAACAGTGCTTCTTCTGTGAACTTTCTAGCGTGTCTTTCAGTAACAGATATATTTGCATTTCGGTTAGGAAATGCCTCGTTCCAGGTAGGAGCAGAACGGAATATGGGGTTGTAGGGCATCAGCTGCAGCAGACACTGCCAGCCAGTTTTCTGTAGTGTTTACCAACTACACTCCTGCCAGCGGCAAAGCCTAAACACTCCAGATGTCTCTTTTTTTGACCTTTACTGTAACACATGGTACCCGCCCAGAGTAGGTACTCAGAAATGTTTGATCGAAGAGTGTCACCCTGGATCACTCTTTTTTTCAGACTCAAACTACAGTCTATACACACTGCAATCCTAGCACATATCACACTTTATTGCCTGATATGTTAATGTTTCTTCTCTAGATTGTGAGCCTTTTCTGCAATATCTTACTTATGTTTGTTTCCTCATACCTTAGCCCAAAGCTTGGCAAGCAACAGCATCAATAAATGTTTGCTGAGGGACGCCTAGGGGGCTCAGTTGGTTAAGCATCTGCCTTTGGCTCAGATCATGATCCCAGAGTCCTGGGACTGAGTTCCTCATCGAGCTCCCTGCTCAGCGGGGAGCCCGCTTCTCACTCTGCCTGCCACTCTCCTTGCTTGTGCTCTCTCTTTCCCTCTTTCTGTCAGATAAATTAATAAAATCTTTTAAAAAATAAAGTAAAATAAAAATGTTTGTTGAAATCTCTATGCTCTTGGGACACCTGGTTGAGCGTCCAACTCTTGGTTTCGGCTCAGATCTTGATCTTGGGGTCTTGGGATTGAGCCCCATATCGGGCTCTGCATTCAGCAGGGATTCTGCTTGATATTCTCTCTCCCTCTGCCCCTCCCTCCACTCATGCTCTCTTTCTCTCTTTCTCTCTCAAATAAATAAATCTTAAAAAAAAATTCTGTGCTCTTGACCCCAAATATTTTTCCTTACTTGAACCTCTAACTTTGAACTGTCTTCACCTAAGCTTTTCCAACTATTCACCAAGTCTCTATAGATTTCAGCAAAAACAGAAATATTTTGCCAAAAAAAGCCACATTACGCAGAGAAATGCAGGATGACAATATCAGAGCAGAACAAAACTACCCACCTCATGCATTTTAGCTAATAGTTTCATGGGATACACTGGTTCAAGAGAGGAATCAGAAAAGACCAAGATACTCTATATTCTGTCCTGGGCCTTCTTCAGTTCAGCACATACCACATCTTCTCTAAAATGTTCTCTGCCACCAGAGGCAGTTAATTACTCTTTTGTGTTCCCAAAACATTTTACTCTCTGGTCATTTTGTTAGATTTGCTTACATTTTGGCTCACCCTCTGTACCATGAACAGTCCTTCAAAGATAAAGACTACGTTTAGGGCACCTGGGTGGCTCAGTTGGTTAAGCATCTGACTTGATTTTGGCTCAGGTCATGATCCCCAGGTGGTGGGATCAAGCCCTATGTTGGGCTCCAAGCTCAACACAGAGTCTGCCTGAGAGTCTCTCTGTCCCTCTCCCACTGCATCTCCCTGTGTTCATGTGCTCTCTCTCTCTCTCAAATAAGTAACTGTATCTTTAAAAAAAGATAAAGTAAAAAAAAATAATAATAATAAAGTCTATGTCTTATTTTTTCTATATCTGAGCAGTACATGTGCCGTCTTGTCTTGCATACCAATGTCCAACAGAATGCAATGACAGACAAGTTGTATAAATCCATGTCTCTTCTGTTGACTAATATTTAGGTCTGTGGCTACTGAGCACTTAAAATGTGGTTAGTGTAACTGAAGAATTGGATAAAATTTTATTTAATTTTCATTTACATTTAAATAACCATATGTAATTATATGTAACTTAGTGGCTACCCAGTGGGACAGTGCAGACAAGTGTATGATTTAAGTGTTGAAAACATCTGCTCAAATCCCCAGGTTTTGCCCTAGCATAATCTTATTCAAAGGACAGGGGGTCAACTCTCTGGTATGGGTCATGGGAGAGGATCCCTTCAAAGAATAAAGCTTAAGTAAGAAAAACCAAGTTGGGGGGCAGGGGTAGAGAGGGAAATGGGAGTTACTTATCAACAGGCATAAAGTTTCAGTTAAACAAGAACTAAATTTTAGAGCTCTGCTATACAATATTGTACCTACTCAACAATACTATATTGTACACTTAAAAATTTGCTAAGAGGGTAGATCTCCTGTTAGGCATTGATAAAAATAATATTTTAATAAAAATTATTAAAAATAAAATAATAAAATAAATTTTTTTTTAAAAAAGGGGGTAGAGGAGGGGCACCTGGGTGGCTCAATCGATTAAGCATCTGCCTTCGAAGAAGTCTGCTTCTCCCTTCCCTTTGTGCATTCACTCTCTCTCTCCCTCAAATAAATAAAATCTTTATAAATAAATAAATAAATACATACATACATACATACATACATACATACATACATACCAGGCCAGGATCTTGGGGACATAAGTTGAGCAAGTCACAAACTCCTTGACTTTCAGATATCCTTATCTGTGGAGGTGAGTTTCAAGTGGCTATGAGTCACAGCTTAAACAAACCCTCATTATAATCAATTCCAATATTCTGTGGGTTCTAACATATGCCGAGCCAAATCATAACTCCCATCCAATACTCAACTCAACAAATGTGTCACTTGCCTGTCTCCCTTTTCTGTGCTCACTGCCATGCTGGTTTAGGCCTCACTACTTTGCATCTACATAGTAACAAGTTTCCTCCTCCAGTCCTTCCAAGGTCCACAGTTGAATTAACCTTTCTTTTGTTCAACTATTAAGTGGCAAGCACCAGTGTCAGTGATGAGTGTGTCAAAAAGGCAGAACACAGTCTTTCTCAAGGAACTTACAGTCTAGCAGCAGCAAGAGACATACAGGTGGATAATTATAGTGGTGAACCACAAACACTCTTCTAAAAAGACTATGCTAGGCTGGCTAAACCCACCTGGAAACTGCCTTTCCCCCTTTCCATTTAGATTCCCTTTAACACTCTCGGACTCGGGGGGAGAAATGTAAGCTAGTTAGATACTGACAGAAAATGAAAGGCAGCTGACAAACTGTGGGTGGCTAGAGACAGCACTAAGACACTGATCATAACAGGGCGAGGTCAGAGAATGGGGTACAAGGAGAGATTAATGCGATCAGGAGCCTCTCACCCTAAAAGGCTTAAAATTATTTATTTATTTATTTTTTAAATTAATTTGAGAGAGAGACAGAGATAGCAAGAGAGAGCACAATCGGGGAGAAGATGGAGAACCAGACTCCCTGCTGAACAGGGAGCCTGATGCAGCTTGATCCCGGGACCCTGGGATTATGACCTGAGCAGAAAGCAAATGCTTAACTGACTGAGCCACCCAGGCACCCCAGGGCTTTAAAAAAATTAATGCTCTTTGACTGATAGTCAAAGTCAAAGCTCTCCACAATCTGACCCCAACATACCTTTCGAGCCTTACATTCTAGTACTTGAGTGTATCCTCCTCTTTCCTTAAACAAGACTCCTAAATGTGCCCTGTGCTTTCCTGCCTCGTGCCTTTCCTTAAATCATTTCTTCTTTCAGGAATACCATTCCTCCCTGCTACCTGGCAAAATCTTATCCATTCTTCTAGAACTAGCTCAAATGCCACCTCTCTTCTAGCCATCGGGGCCTGAAATCAACTCATCCTCTTCAAGCTAACTCCTAGAACCTGTTCTTTAACCTACTCTTTTAGCATTTATTACATTTCCCTTTTATTAAAGTGACCTGCATAATTATTATCTCATTACACTAGGCAGTAAGGCCCTTAGGCAGAAAACTTGGTATTGCCATTGTACCTAATATAGAATACCCAAAAAATACTTGTTAAATAAATGAGTAAATGAAAGCCCTAACTAACAACTGCTACACATCAGGCACTCTGGGAGATAAGAAAGAGCTATGTCCCCTGTTCAACCAGGTCTTAATAATTCTTTCAAAAGAAAAGGTATGATAATCAAAGAAGAAAAACACAGAGATCTTTTAAAACCAGTAACTACAAGTAGTTACCATATACTAAGTTTCCCTATAGACTAGACATTAATCTGGCGCTTTACAAACAAGCTTATATTTAAATCATTCCATCATTTTTGAGATGTAGGCATCATCCCCTCCATCTGAGAGTAAGAAGCTAAGGGTCAGAGAAAAGAAGGAGTCTGCTCAAGGTCATATACTAGTTTGCAGCAGAACTAGGACTCTTTCTGATTTATGTCTAACTCTGAAACCTCTCATCATCATTCCACTATATGTTTCTTTCCTGGACGCAGCTCTAGAAATAGTTTACAACAAAAGTTACTGCTTGGCCACTTGGTTATTACTAGAAATAGCCTATACATAGAAACCTGTGCAGCCTCAGCAAAGGAAACAGTCAACAAAACCAAAAGACAACTGACAGAATGGGAGAAGATATTTGCAAATGACATATCAGATAAAGGGCTAGTATCCAAAATCTATAAAGAGCTTCTCAAACTCAACACCCATAAAACAAATAACCCAGTCAAGAAATGGGCAGAAGACATGAACAGACATTTCTCCAAAGAAGACATCCAAATGGCCAACAGACACATGAGAAAGTGCTCAACATCACTCGGCATCAGAGAAATACAAATTAAAACCACAGCGAGATACCACCTTACACCAGTCAGAATGGCTAAAATCAACAAGTCAGGAAATGACAGATGTTGGCGAGGTTGCGGAGAAAGGGGAACCCTCCTACACTGTTGGTGGGAATGCAAACTGGTGCAGCCACTCTG
>LNAC01000035.1:4774480-4852319 GCA_002007465.1 Ailurus styani | reverse complement strand
CTGGGGAAAAAAAAAAAAAAAAAATTAAAAAAAAAAAAAAAAAAAAAAAAACCTGTGCAGCCCAAAACCAGAGAGCCCCTTCCCTTCTCTACCCTTGTTTTGAGACAGAGAAGTAGCTCTTTTATTTTACTTGTTTTACATTTTATCCCTACACGGGTGACTTTAGGAAATTCCATTGCTTTTTAACGAGTCTGTATATAGCACAGGATTCTTTGGAGCAGAAGCAATTTATTATAATGTAATCAGTAAATGCCAGACTTAAATAACATTACTGAACTCTGAGTTATAAAACATTTTCTACTATAACTGAAAGGTGTTTTGTCAATAATAAGACTTACAAATATGTCAATATTTAGAGATGAAACTACAGAAATATGGAAAAACTCTAAGTCACATGCAACAGCTAGAAGCATCATGTGGTAAAAAGGGCCCTGGCTTCAGTGTCCTAGTTCAGGTCCTTAACCCACTATAATTTGTCATTAACCACAGGGAAATTACTTGTCACCAAGCATCAAGATAGAAACTAGGAATACAAGGACGTTTGGCTGGCACATCAGTGAAGCATGTAACTCTTGATCTTGAAATTGTGGGCTTAACCCCCACACTGGGTATGGAGATTGCTTAAAATAAAATCTGTTTTTTTTTTTTTAAGATTTATTTACTTATTTTAGAAAGAGAAACAGAAAGAGTGTGCACTCGGGGAGAGGCAGAGGGAAAGGGAAACAAGCAGACACCTCCCTGAGTAGGAAGCCCAACAAAGGGCTGGATCTCAAGACCCTGAGATCACGACCTGACCTGAATATCAGAGTCAAGATGCTCGGCCAAATGAGCCATCCAGGCGCCCAAAAATAAAATCTTTAGGAAAAAAGGGGGGTGGGGGGCACCTGGGTGGCTCAGTCAGTTAAGCGTCTGCCTTCGGCTGAGGTCATGATCCCAGGGTCCTGAGATTGACCCCTGCATCAGGCTCCCTGCTCAGTGGGGAGCCTGCTTCTCCCTCTGCCTGCTGCTCCTCCTGCTTGTGGTCCATCAAAAAAATAAATAAAATCTTTTTTAAAAAGGGAAAGAAAAGGAAGAAAAAGAAAGGAAAGAAATAAACTAAGAATATAAAGTAAAATGGAGATAATACCCACTGTGGAGGTTATTATGAGAATCAGACACACAAATGTACATAAACTGCCTTGCATAATGCCTGGCATATAGTATGTTACAAATAAGTATCAATTCCCTCCCTTTTAGGTAAAATTATTTTGTATCCACAATGATTTTGCTTAGAACTATAAACGTAAGGGTTTCCAAACTTTTCCCCACCAAGATTCCACTCAAACATTTATTTTTTTCTTGTTTTTTAAATTAATCAATAACTGGGGCACCTGAGTGGCTAGTTAGTTAAGTGTCTGCCTTTAGCTCAAGTCATGATCCCCGCTTCAGGCTCTCTGCTCAGTGGGGAGTCTGCTTCTCCCTCTGACCCCTTCTCCCTCCTCTCGTGCTTTCTCTCTCTCTCTCAAATAAATAAAATCTTTTTATTTTATTTTATTTATTTGACAGAGACAGAGAGAGAGGGAACACAAGCAGGGGGAGTGGGAAAGGAAGAAGCAGGCTTCCCACTGAGCAGAGAGCCTGCCGTGGGGCTTGATCTATCATGACCTGAGCCAAAGGCAGATGCTTAACAACTGAGCCACCCAGGCACCCTAAATAAAATCTTTGAAAAAAACAATTAAAATAATCAATAACAGCTCTCTCTTCCTCGGCGCTGCCTGCGGTGGTGGCGGCCATCTGTTACTGGGCATCATGGCTGCCCTCAGACCTTTGGTGAAGCCCAAGATCGTTAAAAAGAGGACCAAGAAGTTCATCCGGCACCAGTCAGACCGATATGTCAAAATTAAGTGCAACTGGCAGAAACCCAGAGGCATTGACAATAGGGTGCGCAGAAGATTCAAGGGCCAGATCTTGATGCCCAACATTGGTTACGGGAGCAACAAGAAAACAAAGCACATGTTGCCCAGTGGCTTCAGGAAGTTCCTAGTTCACAATGTCAAGGAGCTTGAAGTGCTGTTGATGTGCAACAAGTCTCACTGTGCAGAGATTGCTCACAATGTCTCCTCCAAGAACCACAAAGCTATTGTGGAAAGAGCAGCCCAGCTGGCAATCAGAGTCACCAATCCCAATGCCAGGCTGCACAGCGAAGAAAATGAATAGACAGCTTGTTGTGCACATCATATTTGTGTTAATAAAACCATGAAAACTTAAAAAAAAAATCAATAACATAATTGTCACTGAGAATACCTGATTAGCATGATAAACAATATTTTTTTAAAGATTTTATTCATTTATTTGACAGAGAGAGAGAGATCAGATCACAAGTAGGCAGAGAGGCAGACAGAGAGAGAGGAGGAAGCAGGCTCCCTGCTGAGCAGAGAGCCCGATGCGGGCCTCGATCCCAGGACCCTGAGATCATGACCTGAGCAGAAAGCAGAGGCTTTAACCCACTGAGCCACCCAGGTGCCCAACAATATGATATTTTAACATAAAAAGCTATACAATAAAGTCATGGTTAACCTGAAGGTAAATGCATGTTTTTGGTTGGCTTTCTGAAACACTGGAGAGAGTTCAGAAACCCTTCACAGAACCTTAGGGAACTATGAACCCCTGATCAGAAATCACTGGCATACGTCAAAGAAAACCTTTGAAACAGATAGCAAATTCTTTATATCACTAGCCTACGTGGATAGCAAATCTCTCATTCCTAAATGAAAGGTCAGAAGAGCCAGTGAAAGTAAGATGTATATTCAGAACACAGTTATCCCAAGATGCATTAAACCCCAATGGAGTTGCTTCTAGATCACTCTACTCTTCCACATGGTCTTCATCTTTTTTGAGCCTCCGTGCTAGGAGAGAGACAAGGAGCCAGTGTTTCATGAATGCTTGTTGGCTAACTGGTTAAAGGACAGACAAAGAATTAGGGGAAGGTAACAAAACCACTGATGGAGGATTTCTATGCTTTGCATGTTAGCATCCAATCTTAGAACTCTATGCAGTATGGTGTTATAGATATCTAAGGATTACAAGGGCTACATAATTCATCAATATCACAGACTATAAATGGTAGAGTTCCTAGGTCAGCCTGATTCACTACAGCATTCTGTGGTTTAAGAAGTAGGACTGTAGCCTTTCCAAACCTTTTACCTACTCAATAATAACGTTGTTAGGGTCGAGGTCTTTCCCAGTCCCCTGGTTGACGACTTTCATGGAGAGGGACACTTTTATCCTATCATTTTTCATCTGTAAAAGACAAAAGCAAAGTCACCAACAGCTAAGAGAACACCATTTAGACTGCTGGTCTAAAATTATCTAACTAAGCATCAAAGCTTTTATCATCGTAACAAACACTGAGCTCCTCTAATGGCTGAGGTCCTATACTAGAAACACTGTGGGTAACAATGAGCATTATAAATAGATCTTGTGGCAGAATAACTTTAGGAAATGGTTTTTATCACATTTTTGTCCTTCTGGGGAGGAAAGACAGAAATGGTTGCTCAGAAATTCAAGGCGTATGGAGGTAACCAAAATCCAACCAAAATCAAGGCCTTTTATTTTAAGAATACAAAAGCTGGTTTTTCCAGGTAAATTCAGCATAATGATGGGTTCAGAGATCCATGAGCCCAGAATATGTTCCCAAACATTCCAGACTAGACTAGATCCCCTTTTGGACTTAGTCTAGTGCATTTTTAAACATGAAGGCAACTGTTAGCCAGGTTGGTCTTCTTTTGCTTCCTCCAACACTTGACCCCTTTTTCCACTTTGGGGTCTCTTCATCAGTTATTCTCTCTGCCTAGAATATGCTTATCCTAATTTTTCACATAACCAGTGCCTTTTCCTTTAGGTCTCAGCTCATACATCATTTCCACAGAGAGTCTGTTCCTGACCACTTTATCGAAATCCACTGCTAATAATGCTTGAGCCCATTACAGCACTTAGTATAATTTACCATTATTTTATATGTATGTTTGCTTACTTTTACATGTCTCATCCAGTTACATTCTTTATAAGCTCCATAACAGCTGAGGTCACCTAGGTCTGGCTCACTCTTATATCCCTCAGACTAGTACATGTTAAGCACTCAAATTTTATCGAATAGTATCTCTTTCAGACCTGTCGCCCCTGCCATTCTCTGGTACAAGAGCAGGCTGCCCACATCCACAGCCCTCATGCCCTCAAGTGAGCTGCTGCTAACAGTGTACTTCAGACCTTTCTCACTTGCCTCACATTACATGGTGCCAGGTATTTGGAGCAATAATGTTAAACTCTGTGTCTTTTTATTGTTTTGGTCCAAACTGAAGTGTATCTGGCAGCTACTCTTTGAAATTTATGATAAAGACTAATAAAATAAAAAATTTAAAAAATAATAAAGTTTAAAAAAAAAGAAATTTATGATAAAGATCAGTCACATAAATCAAATTTTCTTTTCTCTTTTTGGTTCTTTTTTTTTTCCCCCACCCACCATTTGGATAAACTTCAGGAAGGAATGATCTATAAACATGTACTTATTGCACCACACTTATTACAGTTTATACCACATCCCTTCTGAATTTACAGGACAGCCAACCGGAAGATTTCAATTCAGGACAGAATACAGTGGCATGATTCAAAAACAAGATCATCAGCCACAGTTAGTAATATATACACATTCACCATCATAAAATACCAACACTGCCCCCCCCAGCTTTTCCTCAGTCTTTCTAACAACATGAAAGTTGCACAGAACCTTACCTCTCGACCAATAAGCTTCACCCACACTTTGTCTCCAACATCTACTATCTCAGAGGGCTTATCCACACGACAGGATGACATGTGAGTTCGATGGACCAGACCTGGGTACAAGAAAAAATGAAATAAAGCACAGGGGGTATTTATACTCTGGTATCTGGTATTTGTATCTGGTATTTATACTCTAATGAGGTAAGGAGAAGGTGGGAGTTGAGGATTTGCTGAAAAATGTCTGTTAATTTAAAACTGTAAATTGGAACAATCTGAGATCATTTTTTTGTACTTAACACATATTGCTTAAAAATAATGCTCTATGTTAACAAACATGTGATACAAGAACAGCACATTAGTAAAAACACAAGTCAGTGAAAGTCTTTGAAAGCAAGGGCATCAAAATATTTATACCTCTGATGCAAGAATATCATCATTAGAATTTTTCCAAAAGAAAAAACTCAACAGAGGCAAAACCCAAAAACCTATAGGTATATAAAAATACCTGTAGTATTATTACCTACAAAGGTTTTAAAAAAAACTATAAAGCAATGCAAATGACCAATAATTAGAAAATTAGCTTGGTAAACTGGTAAATCAACCAAACAGAAAAGTAAGAAGCCAACTAAGTCACAATTACAAAAAATAATTATGACAGATGTTAAGTGAAAAAGAAAATCTAAACAAGGTGCCATTTGGGCGCCTGGGTGGCTCAGTGGGTTAAAGCCTCTGCTTTCGGCTCAGGTCATGATCTCAGCGTCCTGGGATCGAGGCCCGCGTTGGGCTCCCTGCTCAGCGGGAGCCTGCTTCCTCCTCTCTCTCTGCCTGCCTCTCTGCCTACTTGTAATCTCTCTCGCGCTCTGTGTCAAATAAATAAATAAAAATCTTAAAAAAAAAAAAAAAAAACAAGGTGCCATTTTTAATCTATTAAGTTAACAGCATATTTAGAAAATAATACCCATGGGGGAGAGTGTAGTAAAATAAGAAGTATTGCTAAGGCTAATATAAAGTTTTAGAAATCATTCAGCAATCACTAACAAGAGTGGTAAAAACATTTAATAAAATTAATTAAAAGTTAAAAGATGGATTAAGTAATTTTTACAGTATTTATAATAGATATCCTTTTCCTGTCTGTCTAAAGTCCTTTCCTGGGAGAACCACCTTCCCTACTTCTTTAATAGACCATTTCAGATTTTTATGAATAAAATTACTAAACTATTAATCAACATCACTTTCCCTACTTTCTAAAATAAATCTGGTCCATTTGATTTGGTTGAGGCTGACGTAACCCCCAACTGTGGACACACGACACATGATTAATCAGTCAAGCTAAATCAATTCATCTTTTTCAAGACATTTGTCAGGATAATAAATTACAAAAATTTACCAATGCCCATCTTTACCACCAGGTGGCAAGAGTTGGCCAGAGGTCAAAGACAAAGCCCCAAGAGTGTAATCTGAGCATCTGATACAGCCCTGGAGAAGCTAGATTTTTCCTGCACCCCCCAGTGAGAAGAGCCAAAACATTTATCAACTGTGTTTCTGTCCCCTTTGATGTATTTTGAAGACAGAAAAAATCAGAAACAAACTAGGGGCACCTAGGTGGTTCAGCCAGTTATGCATCTGCCTTCAACTCAGGTCATGATCCCAGGGACAAGGATTGAGCCCGCTTGGGGCTCCCTGCTCAGAATGGAGTCTGCTTCTCCCTCTGCCCCTCCCCCTTCCATTTGTGCTCTTAGGTGCATACGCATTCTCTCTCAAATAAATAAAATCTTTAAAAATAAACAAATAATAAAATAAATTACTATATTAATAATATTAATCAGATTGTCAACTTAGTGATTGGTACAGGGACAGACACAATTCACCAATTTATTAATATACAACACAGGATATACTTTCCTTTTTTTAAAGATTCACTTATTTATTTGTGAGAGGGAGAGAGAGAGCATGCATACACACAAGCAGGGAGGCAACAGGCAGAGGGAATCCTCTGCCTCCCTGATGAGCAAGGAGCCCAATGAGGGAATCAATCCCAGAACCCTGGGATTATGACCTGAGTTGAAGGCAGACACTTAACTGAGACATCTAGGCATCCTGAGGATATATACTTTTTTAATTCCCAGTCCTTGCCTAATAGTTAAACTACCCACTGCTCTCAGTATCAAATACCTAAAATATTGGGTAAGTAATCACAAATTGCTTTAACACAGAATCAGAACGAAATGGAGACAAATGGTTTAAGATACGTTTCCAGTCCACAAGTTTAATGAACTATCACTTCCTCATAGAATAGATAGATAGAATGACACAATTAGATTTCAGTCTCCTAAATTATAATTTCATTCCAATCCCTTTTCTCTGGAATCACACCCAGATTATCCTGTCACCAACTTGAGTGATCTCATCTCTAGTCACAGATTTATAGGCAATTACGTGGCATATTTCTATCTATGGCTAATCTATGGCTAATCTATATGGGGGATTCATTACCAACTGCATTCTCAGAGGACACTCTATACTCCTGGGAGGTACTTCACTGCCAGCCACATAAACCACCCAGAATTCAGTTGAGTGGATATGGTAGAGGGCACCAATAACCATATGTGAGGCCCTCTCACTCTGTGCTGGATACCTCATTAAATACAGTGCATCCATCCATCAACCCTGTGACATAGGTTCACATGAGGAAATACTGCAGATGTTAAATACATTGTGCAAGATCATGAAACTTTAAAGAACTTCAATTTGGGGAGGCTGGGTGGCTCAGTTGGTTAAGTGTCTGCCCTCAGCTGGAGTCATGATCCTGGGGTCCCAGGATCGAGCCCCGCATCAGGCTCCCTGCTCAGCGGGGAGTCTGTTTCTCCCCCTGTCCCTCACTCCTCCCTCACTCTCTCTCTGTCAAATAAATAAATAAAAATCTTAAAAAAGTAAAAATAAAGAACTGCAATTCAAATATAAGTTAGTAGGGTCTTCTATAACACATTGGTAATTCTCTATTTTTTCTTTTTTATTGATCTGTGTTATCTTTTCATTAAAAAAAAAGATGGTCTCATCTACAAGAAGTAGAAACACATCTAATTCTGGTCCAGCATATGCTCCAAAATGAATAGAAACAATGAAAGTGCTTTGCTTGTCCATCTACATGGAAGAGAGCTCTTCAGAGCAGTTTGTGCCTGGATTTCTGACATGAAGTCATAAATGCCCAAAGGGCATATCAAGTCTGTCATCATGTTCAGTAAACCCAACATGACACTTAAACAGACTGAATCCCATTTGAGTGTCTGCTGATAAAAGAAGAAAAGAAATTCTGACAACTTGGAAAAAGCTAGCATCTCGATCACCATATATAAAAAACCAACAAACAGAGGTAGCCTATTATTATTCGCTTAAAAATATTCTCCCAAATGTGTTGCTCAACCTTAATTTCTTTCACAATTCCCACTGACTATAAAGAGGTGAAAATTAAACCATTAGAGGACAGCTACAGCCCCAAAATGTCAAAATAAAAGGTCCCCTTTATCTTTGGGGGATCTGAATTCCCTTTCTAGAATTTTCAAATAAGTTATCACCAATCAATGGTGTATGACAATAATGTAAGTCCACAAGTTAAAGTGCTTTCACACCCTTTAACTTATTGCGATTACAGATTCATTCAAATAGTTATTAAATACCCACAATATTATAAGCAAAAATGGATTCAAGCACAAATAAGACAAGACCCTGCCAATTAAGGAACTCGAAAATATGCACATCATTCCCATTTCACAGATAAAGAAACTAAGGCTCAAGTCCAAAGCAACTGGAAGTCAAAAGCCAATAAATGGCAGAACTGGGACTAGAATTTATTCATTTACTATAATGACACTTTTTATTACTGGGGCACCTGGGTGGCTCAGTCATTAAGCCTCTGCCTTTGGCTTGAGTCATAATCCCAGGGTCCTGGGATCGAGCCCCGTGTAGGGCTCCCTGCTCGGCGGGAAGCCTGCTTCTCCCTCTCCCACTCCCCCTGCTTATGTTCTCTCTCTCTCTCTCTGTCAAATAAATAGTATCTTTAGAATAATAAAATAAAATAAAATGTACTGAATACCCACTATTCCTCCGGTACTGTTCTAGGCTCCAACATTTCACAGCTCAGTGGATAACTGCAACTTCACTTATATTATTACACCACATTGTAATTTGTGCATTCTCTAGACTGAACAATCTGAGAGCAGCAGGGACTATTTTCTTATCTCTGTGTTCCCACCCAACATAGTGACCAGATAACAGAATTCAATAATTATTTGCTAAACTGAATTAACTGCTAAAAATATTTGAGCTTCAGGGTGCCTAAGTGGGTCAGTCAGTTAAGTGTCTGATTCTTGATCTCAGCTCAGGGCTTGATCTTGACCCTTGTGTTGGGCTCCATGAAGTAAAAATATTTGACCTTCCACCATAAGCAAGACACTTTAAAAGTATAACACTGAACAACCTCTGATCCCAAACTTTCACATGCTGGACAGACAGAGGATAGTAGAAAAAAAAAAAGAACTTCATAAAAGACTTCTTCATAAAAGACACTATGATAGTCACTAGCCATGTTACTGTTTTAAGTTTAAATTAAAATAAATGAAGTTAAAAGTCAGTGGCTACATTATTGGATAGCACAGATGTGCTATAATACAAAAATGTATTTGGTCTTTGTCTCTGGTTCCTATACAGCCTGTACAGATCTATAACTCTTGGACTCTCTCCAGTGATAGGATAGTCTTTTGTCATTCATAAGCCCCTTCTGATCACACCAGAGTTTGTGCTAATGAGGTGACTTAGGGTAGGGCCCCTAGATGTCTGGACGGGCCAAGTCTCCAGAAGATCAAATGATGAGAGGGTTGGAACTTTCAGCCCCACTGGTCTCAAGGAAAGAGGGTGAGGGGCTAGAGATTAGGCTCTATAAAAACTCTTGAATGATGAGATTCAGAGAGCTTCCAGATTAGTGAATACATCAGCTTGTTGGGAGGGTGGTGTGCCAGAGAGGATATATAAGTCAGAGTACACCCCCCACTCATAACTTGCCATTCCAGAACATTAACAAATTTGAGGAGGGGGTCGTGGGAACCCTTGCTTCATAGCCCACCAGTCAGAAGTACAGGTGGCTCAGGACTTAGGTCCAGCATCTGAAGTAGGGGCAGTCTTTTGAGTCTGAGCCTCTTTCACTTGGGGGATCTGACAGTTACTCTGGGTAGTGTCAGAATTGAATTAAGACACCTGCTACTGGAATCCAGAGAATTGGTTAGTGTCAGAAAACACATCGCAACAGATATAGAACATTTCCATCATCACAGATAGTTCCATCAGGCACCACTATGAGATGGGGAGAAATCTAGGTTAGATCTGAATACTAGGAAGGGGTCTTCAACTCAGTAACGATAAAAATTCTGAGAATAGAAGGCTGAGAAAAACAACTCAAGAGTCTCCCTTCCTGAATCAAAATGTTAAAATCTGGAGACCAGAATTATTTTATAGCTCAATCCTTTTGGCCTGGAACTTAATGACCTTCCCCCTTTGAGAGCAGAGAAGCTAAAATATAACAGTTCAAGTTATGCAGTAAACCCACAGAAAAGTCCAGGATTAGAGAGTTTCCACCTAATTACTTGGCTTCCTGAGCTCTCCCTCTGAGGCTTGTCTCACCAGCTGTCAGACTAACAGATCACTTGTAAGCAGGAAGGCACAATCAGAGGCATCTCTTGACAGGGCATCGACACAAGTGAGTTGAAGACTGACTGCTGAGAGGTGGCAGGCCTTTCATCTCCATACAGTCCCCAAAGTGCCACATAAATGCTCAAGTAAGGATGGGACTTTTAAGTACTGGAAGCTATGGCAAGTACACCAAGAAAATCTGTCTTCAGACCAGAAGAGGTGCATGTCTGTAGGAACCGGGATGAGTTCCCTCCCATTATATCCAAACAACATAAGATGAGAAACTTTATAATAGATTGCTACTGCTAGCTTGGAAACCATTGGTGAGCCCTTTCTAATTCCAAGATGCAATTTGTGGCACAGTAGTCTCCAAGCCTAGAGGCATGGCTTTATTATCCAAAGATCAGCTGTTGGACTTATTTTTAAAGAAAAATTTTGTTTTAAAAAGCTGCAAAAAGTCCCTATTCTATGTCCATGTCTCCCCTAGCAAACTGAACCCTCTAGACGTGACCTCTGTCAACAGTTTGTTGAGTATGCTTCTTAAGCTTTCTTCTAAACATATGCAATAATTCCAAAACTACATAGGCTAATGTACACATGCTTTAAAATGTAGGTAGGGACGGGATGCCTGGGTGACTCATTCAGTTAAGCATCTGCCTTCAGCATGATCCCAGGGTCCTTGCTCAGCAAGGAGCCTGCTTCTCCCCTTGCTTGTGCTCTCTCTCTCTCTTTCTCTGATAAATAAATAAATAAATAATAAATAAATAAAATCTTCAAATAAAATTTTTTAAAAATGTAGGCAGGGAGGGTCATGCTCTTCAAACTCTGCTGTAACATGCTTTTTCATCTTATCTTGGACATCTTTCCATTTCAGTAAGTTGGGATGTACCTATTTCATCAATTCTAAGAGGCACTTTCCTGCCCTCACTTTACCATCTCTGAAATAAGAATGCTTCCTACAACCAGCGCTATCTTACAAAGGCTCTCAGTAAGGCATCAGTGTGGGGGGAGTTTTATCAAAACTTTTCACAGATCCTTTCTGGTAAAATGAAGAAGGCACCGGCATCAAAGTATTATGCTTATCATCTGCATAGTCCACTGCATAAACATACACAATTTATCTAAGTCTATACTACAAACTAAATATGCTAAAAGACTGCTGAGTTAAAGGGGAAGCACATTAAAAATGTGAATAGGAGGGGCGCCTGGGTGGCTCAGTGGGTTAAAGCCTCGGCCTTCAGCTCAGGTCATGATCTCAGGGTCCTGGGATCAGAACCCCGCCATCGGGCTCCCTGCTCAGAGGAGAGACTGCTTCATCCTCTCTCTCTGCCTGCCTCTCTGCCTACTTGCGATCTCTCTCTCTGTGTCAAATAAATAAACAAAATCTTTAAAAAAAAAAATGTGAACAGGCATTGCCAAAACATATAACAATTTATACTCCCAAAAGTAAGTAAAACTATTACTGGAAATACCCATTTCCAAAATTGGTTATTGATAGCAATTTTTTGTAAGCTTTTATTTAAATTCCAGTTAGTTAACATCTAGGATAACAGCAATGTCTCTAATATTTGTTAATCCCAAAAATCTTATGAGTATTTTAAATCACTTTAAAAAACTATTTTGAGATAATTTTAGATTCACATGTAGTCAAAAGAAATAATGCAGAGAAATCCTGGGTACCCTTTACCCAGTTTCTTAACTGTAATAGTAAGTACAGCATTTCTGGTGTTCTCTGAGTAGTTGTTCCAGTGAATTATCAAAACAGGGGGGTGGGGGAGAGACAATCAAATGTGTAGCCAAGTCTGACAGAAGTGTGTGTCACCTAGGGACTCGATGCTTATAACTGGCGTCTGAAGTGAGAGCAGTCTTGTGGAACACAGCCCTGAAGTCTGTGGAGTAGGGAGGGCTCTACCTCTGGGCAGTTAGTGTCAGAATTGAATTGAACTGTAGGATACTCAGCTGGTATCAGAGAATCAAAGAATTGGCGAACTGGTTAATTACCCGCCACATGTTGCAATGGCAATAAACAAATGCAGTTGTTTACTAACACATACCACCTCATGGAAGATCCTAGAAAATATGCTGAGTGAAAGAAGTCAGTCAAAAAGATATGTTGTATGATTCCACTTAATAAGAAATGTCCAGATGAGGCAAACATACAAAGAGAGAAGACAGGGCGCCTGGGTGGCTCAGTGGGTTAAAGCCTCTGCTTTCGGCTCAGGTCATGATCTCAGCGTCCTGGGATCGAGGCCCGCATCGGGCTCTCTGCTCAGCAGGGAGCCTGCTTCCTCCTCTCCCTGTCTTTCTGCCTACTTGTAATCTCTCTCTGTGTCAAATAAATAAATAAAATTAAAAAAAAAAAAAAAGAGAGAAGACAGACTAGTGGCTGCCTAAGGCTTGAAGTGACTGCTAATAAGTACAGTTTCTCTTTGAGGGCGATGAATATGTTCTCACATTAGATTGTACTGATGGTTGCAAAACTGTGAATATACAAAAAAAAACACTGAATTGTACATTTGGTTGAAATATATGATATATGAATTACTTCTCAATAAAACCGCCAAAAAAAAAAAAAGGATACTACACAAAAGGAATCATAAGGTATGCAAACTTTTGGGATTAGTTTTTTCACTCAACACAATTCTCTGGAGATTGAGCCAGATTGTTGCACACATCCATGCTTCATCTCATTCCTCTTTACTGCCAAGTAATATTCATTGCATAGTGTGCCACAATTTTAGTTTGGTTTTTTTTTTTAAAGATTTATTTATTTTAGAGACCAAGAGAGAGCATGCACAAAGCGGGGAAGGGCAGAGGGAGAGAGAAAGAATCCCAAGCAGGCTCCACCCTGAGCATGGAGCTGGACATGGGGCTCAATCCCACGAACCCAAGATCACAACCCAAGCCAAAACTAAGAGTCAGCTGCCTAACCAAATGAGCCACCCAGGCACCCCTTAAGTTAGTTTTAAATTAATCCAGAGAATGAGCATCTTTTAAGATATTTATCAAGCAATTGCTATTCTTTCTCCTATGAATTCTTTCCATATTCTTGGTCCCTTTTCCTATTTTCCCTTTTTTTTATTAGTCTTTTGTCATGTGTCCTACAAATTCTTTCCCCAACATAACTTTGCTTATGATTTTTAAAATACAATTTTTTACTTTTATGAAGTCAAATATCATTCTATATTTTTTCTAATAATATCCTTGTAGTTACATTTTTTTACATTAAAATCTTCAATAAATCCTTAATTTATCATAGCACGAGGAATTAGCAAGTTGAGTTTCTGGATCTACTAGCACTGGGATATGGTAAAAAGCCCATGGGCTAAGAATTAGGAGGCTCAAGTTCCAGACATAGCCATGCCATTACTTAGCTAAATCACCCTGAGCAGGCCACCAGTCTATAGAACTTGTCTTTTCTACTTAACACAACTATTTAAAAAAAACAAATAAGATTATAGATATGAAGGGGACTCTCAAGAAATATTCAACAAATGTCTATCACTTTAAAAAGAAAACTTACAGCATAATATATATAATATATTCATATTGGTTACAACGGTATTCCCATTCCATGCGCCATATACTAGAAATTTCTCATCAGCATCAGAGAGGAAATAGCTTGCCATACCCCAAATTCTAAGACCAAAGAGGTCGAGTGCCTTGCTATGGTCACAGGTGAAATTTAGACAAGAGCTGGTTCCAGAAGTAGCTACATCCAGCCCCCAACCAAGTCAGAGAGCATCATTCTTCTGAGTTAACATCTACGAAAACATGGACTGCCATCATTTGTCTATATTCATATCTCTACACTAAAGACAAAAACAAAACTACTGTTTGAAAAAGAGTCTGTAATCAGGATGTGGAGGGTTGACAAAAGACAGTGGAACGGAAGAGCTGAATTTCAAGTGACAGGTTCCCACCTTGCTTCCGACAGCCTGGGATTTTGATAAAGGCTCCATAGTCTGTCACCATAGCAACCTATAGAGACCAAAAAAAAAAAAAGAAAAGAAAAGAAAAAGAATCAATGTCACACAAATGAGAATCTCTCTTCCATACCACTTAACCTAGTCTCCCTGAATTTCTACTTGGCACTGACTGCTGCAAAGCTCCCTAAAAGTTGTGTTCTGTCAAATATTCTTTCTGTTCTTGAAATTTAGACTGGCAGCTATGTGTGAACACATTAAAAACACTGCTGAGATTGGAGTATTGTCAGATGGTATGACAAAATCTAGGGATGTCCAAATCCCACACCTACTGAAATCCCCAAAGGAGATATTTGAAGAAAAGGAACACACAGCAGAAAATCTGGTAATAAAGTGACACTTTCTATTAGCTGGGACTGAGGCATCCAATCCCAATACAGAGAACTTGAATAATTTGGGATGGATTATATAGGACATTCCTTTTTCCTAAACTTCAAGTCAAAACTGACGATACAGCCTGCTCTATTTAACTCCAAACCAGTCTCAGTTTTATAAGACAACTACAGAAAAAAACAATACACAGACATCTGACAGAACCTAAAAAGATGTAATCAGAGAGGAAAAGAGTTGTCCCTGAGTCTCTTGTGGAGATGACCTAAGATGGAGACGTTAGAGGTTTGATGAGTCTATGTAATAGGAAATAGTAATGAAAGGCCCGGAGCCCCTGCCAGATAAAACATTATCCCACACTCTACCTCTGTCTCCCATCCATCCTCTAGCCCACCCTCCAAACCGCGGATTGGGATTAAAACTGTCACTAAATTCCTTATTTATCACTAAATTCATTATTATTTATAAAGCATTCAATATAATCTTACAGATGTAAGCTTTATTTTTTCAGTGGCTTTAATTAGTTGTTACATCTTGGGTACTCACTGTTTCAGCTTCACCATAACTAAGAGAAGGGGAGTGTGAATAGGACAGGTCAAGCCCTGCTGCACTGCTATTCACTAATATATATTGACTACTCACTACATGTAAAACGCTGTTCTGGGGCACCTGGGTGGCTCAGTGGGTTAAGCCTCTGCCTTCGGCTCAGGTCATGATCCCAGGGTCCTGGGATCGAGCCCCACATCAGGCTCTCTGCTCAGTGGAGAGGCTGCTTCCCCATCTCTCTGCCTACTTGTGATCTTTCTCTCTGTCAAATAAATAAAATCTTTAAAATAAAATAAAACATTGTTCAAAGTGCTCTTACATACTCCTCGTGATACGATACTGGTACTCTTACTATTCTCATTTGATGACAAACTGATGGACAGACTAATGTTCAAAGCTAGTAAGCAGCAGAGCTGGGATTTGAATCCAGTGAGTCTTCACTATACTAGAACTGCTCATAAGTTCCCTTGAACTATAAAATTCTAACAGAGAAGCAATGTGACATTTGACATTTTATCTGCTCCTGGGAACAATCTTCAGAAGTATACATGGTAGGTCCCATATTGCAGATGAGGTGGAATACTACAGGTATAGAAAGAGCACAGGCTTTGGAGTGAAAGACGTGGCTTCTAATCCCAGCTCTGCCACCCCTCAGCTGTGGGATGTTGAACACAACTTGCCTTTCAGGGCCTAGGTTTCCAAGTATAGTCACCTTCCTCCTGCAGATAACAAATGATGTACACAAAGTGCCTCGCAGTGATATCTGGCACCTAATGCACATTCAATAAACTGTGGCTATTTAAGAATTTATAGGTCGAGACACTGATGCACAAAAAAAGGTTAGTGACTAATGGAAACACAACTAACTTAGAGACAAGGCACAGTACCTAGATCCCTTGACGCCTAGTCCAGTGCCTCTTACTCTACCAAGTATCATTACTCACCTCAATGTTAGGATGAAAAGAGACAAAAACTCCCATTTGCCTCATATTTTTATTTTTTTTTTATTTTTTTTTTTTATTTTTTTATTTTTTTAAAGATTTTATTTATTTCACAGCGGGAAAGAGATCACAAGGAGGCAGAGAGGCAGGCAGAGAGAGGAGGAAGCAGGCTCCCTGCTGAGCAGAGAGCCCGATGTGGGCCTCGATCCCAGGACCCTGAGATCATGACCTGAGCCGAAAGCAGAGGCTTTAACCCACTGAGCCACCCAGGCGCCCTGCCTCATATTTTTAAATGAACACTTAAAGTAACTCTATGATACAGCATTAATGGGTTAAGAACTAAAGCTTTTTTTTTTAAGATTTTATTTATTTATTTGAGAGACTGCACGAGTCGGTGGGGGGTGGGGGGTGGGAAGCAGACTCCCTGCTGAGCACAGAGCCAGGAAATGGACTTGATCCCAGGACTCTTAAGATCATGACCTAAGCTAAAGTTAGACACCTAACTGACTGAGCCACCCAGGTGTTCCAAGAACCAAAGTTCTAAAGTTCTCTTTTATACTGATGATTTTGTTATAGTGGGGTAGGGACCAGACAGTCCCAAAGAAACAGTACAATAACACAGATACTAGTACTTAAAATCAAGGTAAGGTGGAACTGGAGTTAAGTTGTCAGAGATTAGCTGGTGCAATCCTATCATGTTTCAAATGAGGAAAGTGAAGACCAGAGACACAAAGTGCTTACCCAAGTTCACAAAGCAAGGTGTTTCCTGTAAAACAGCACTACATGGATACAGACAAGACTGTAAATTTTTAATTACAATAAAAGCAAATCCCTTCCTTCTGAACCAACTAAAGGCTTTTGCTTTTAAACTTTTTTTTTTTTAAAGAGAGAGAAAGAGAGAGAACATGCACATGCAAGAGGTGGGGAAGAGAGGAGAGAGGGAGAGAAAGAATCCCAAGCAGGCTCCACCCCCAGCACGGAGCCCAGTTGGGGCTGGATCCCACGACCCTGAGACCATGACCAGAGCCAAAATCAAGAGTCAGCCACCCAAATGATTGAGCCACCCAGGCACCTCAGCTTTTGCTTTAATTTAGTAACTGGCTTGTGTTCCACAGTTCTAGAAAGATGGCTACGGTGTTTCATACTGCATAACATTATTAAGGACAGAGTTACTTAACTAAACCTAAAAGAACCATCTGGAATTTGGAGCCCAACTCACTTTGCTGCTGTAAATTAAGACCAACTCACTTTTCAATTCTGAAACTCCAGTGTCACATTATGATCTTTTGAGGAAATATCATTAACAGACTTTAATTTGGCCTCTCACAAAAAGAAAAGTTAATATGCTCCAGAATGGATGCACTCAACTGTTTAGTCAGGAAAAGGCATTCTTGCCTATTTCCAGTACCAGGTGTTTCCATCACTGTGTCTCCTAGGGGGCAGTCAGAGTTGAAATTAACAGAATGGCACCTGCTGTAGATGATCACACAGTCTTCCTGGTGTCCCAAGAATAATTAGTCAAATAACTCAGGGGAAAAAATTCAGTAATTATCTCAACTGAACTCAGGGCTCAGGTAAAATGAATTTACCATCTCTGGAGTAGAGGTTGCATTAGCCTTAAAACTAGTTATCCCTATAATGTGAATGAGCAACTTGAGGCTCAGAGACCTACATTACTTGTCCAAAGTCACAAAGGTAGAAAGTAGCAAGAACAGAAGTCTTTTTACCTCTAGTTCAACACCATTTCCACCTCACCAACACCAATCTCCCCTCAGCATTTCTTTGGCTATGGCTGGGCTGAGCCAAATCCCAACTCACAGTGCTACACTTATACCTGCTACCATGCTTCATCGACTCCAGCACCAAGATAACCTCTCAGAGGATGAGAGAAGGATGAATACTGGCTTCTCACTTACTCAGTCACTGAGCTCCCCAGGCTTGCTGAGCCTGCTAAGAGAAGAACTGCTAGGTTATGGGCTACATCACTAGTTTCTTCAAGGCAGATTGGTCCTAAGAGGCTTGGGTTCAATTTTTTTTTTTAAAGATTTTATTTATTCATTTGACACAGAGAGAGAGATTACAAGTAGGCAGAGAGGCAGGCAGAGAGAGAGGAGAGAGGAGGAAGCAGGCTCCCTGCTGAGCAGAGAGCCCAATGTGGGCCTCGATCCCAGGACCCTGGGATCATGACCTGGGCCGAAGGCAGCAGCTTTAACCCACTGAGCCACCCAGGCGCCCGGCTTGGGTTCAATTTTATTCAAACATTTGCTGAGCACTTATATGCAAGATAAGATGTTAGATACTGTGAAATAAAAACACTTTTAAAAAAATGTCCAGCCTATTTTTAAATAAATTTGAAGTAGTTACCAAGATATATGAGACAACCATGGCCCTCCTCTCCAGTAACTCAAACTCTAGTGGAGGGGAAAAACACATACACAAGTAATAATCATACCAGACTATGATAGGGGCACCTGGGTGGTTCAGTCATTAAGTGTCTGTCTTTGGCTCAGGTCATGATCCCAGGGTCCCAGGATGGAGCCTGGCATCAGGCTCCCTGCTCAGTGGGGAACCTGCTTCTCCCTATCCCACTCCCCCTGCTTGTGTTCCCTCTCTCGCTGTGCCTCTCTCTATCAAATAAATAAATAAAATCTCGAAAAAAAATTTAAAAAGATAAAATCTCTTAAAAAAAAAAAGACAGACAGTGATAAGTGCTGTTATTGAGAACCAAATGACTGTGGAACTAGATTTACCATCTACCCTCCTTCTATAGCTCAATTCAGCTAGAAGAGTTCTCTTAAGGTTCTTTTGGTTCTTCCATGCATTTATGTATAGTTGGACACCCCAGGAGCAGTTTAGCAGAAAGTAGACTTGGATAAAGGACTTGATGTAAAATCCCAGTTTGGGGGCACCTGGGTGGCTCTGTCGGTTGGGCATCTGACTCCTGGTTTCAGCTCAGGTCATGAGCTCAGGACTGTGAGATCAGCCATAGTGGGGCTCTACACTCAGCAGGGAGTCTGCTTCCCCTCTCCCTCTGGCCTTCCTCCCACTCTCATACTTTCTCTCCAAAATAAATAAATACATCTTTTTAAAAAACAAATAAAATAAAATCCCAGTTTTGCTATTTATTAACCACTGGGCAATTAATTAACTTTTGAGAGGAGTTTCCTTATCCATAAAAGAGGGTAACAATTTTTTGGAGAGTCAGTAACACAGAATGTATAAAAGTACTAACATATGTAGGCTGACAAATATTTTTGAATTTTAATGTAACTGAGTCTTCTTTGAAATATTAGGTACTCATTAAATATTTGTGGATGAATATTCTGAAAAATAGTTTCTTCTTTCTGATTTATCAAGCAACTTCTCTCTCCCTAATTCCACTCATTTCTAAACCATTTTTCAAAACGTGCTCCCGAAATACGAAGCTAGAACTACTAAGTTCTCCCCAAACTTTACCCTAGACCATCCATCCTTAACAGTAACATATAAAACCTACACTAATTCAAGTCCCACCTCATTTAAGCAGCTGTTGGGCAAGAGCCACTTCAAAAATGAGTCAGTTTGTGAAGGGCACGGCACTCTTCTCTGCCTTCTATGCAACACCTAACAAACGAACTTTATCATCAGAAAAATCAATTTCATCTCTAGTGCTACCCACTTCCCTTTCTGAGCCCTGGTACCTCACTGATCTTTGGGAACACCACAGGACTTAAAGAAAAAAGACAAAGGCTGTGAAGAAAAGAATTGTTTACTATTTGCTAGAACGTTATTAAACTTTGTATCTTAACTTTACACTACAAGTTGGGACTGACTTAACAGAAGTCAAGAGCCACAATTATCTATAACCAACTGACAGACACAAAGTCTGCCCTCAAAGACCTCCCAATAGACGATGAAACTCTGTCAATCATAAAGCAAGTATGAACAACCATAAAGCAAGTAAGAGTGATACTGTTAAAATATCATTGCTCTGAGAGGAGGAAGATAATGTTAATGAATTCCTACTCTATCTCAGGCATTGTTTCGATAGATGGCTTATTTAACCATCATGGCGATCCTATGGAAGAAATTATTATCTGTTTAACAAATGAGAAAGCCAAGACTCAAAGGGAATAAGGGGTGGTCTCAAGAATCACAAAGTAAAAGCACTAGGACAGGAATCCAGGTTTTGAGTACTCTCCAAATACAATGCCTTCTTCTTCAAAGGCTGATCATTCAGTCACCAAAGATGTAATGGGCACCTGTTATTTTCTACCCAACTATCTGGGACTGAGATCTACAACCACAAACAAAACACATGGGGCTCAGCCCTCATGGAGCTTAGTATCTTATGAGAAAGACAGACATTACACAAGTACACAAATATAGGGTGAGCCTATTTATTTACGGTGGGGAAAAGATCTCTGAGGAGACCTTAGGGTCGAGACCTAAAACATGAAGAGAAGTTAGTGGGAGAGTGGGGTAGTTAGACACAGCATGTACAAAAGTCCTGAGAAGGAAGCAAGCTTAGAATGCTCAGAGTGGTAAGGAAGCCAGAGTGGCTGGTGTGCGAGTAGAATAAAACAAAACCACACAGTCAGGATAGGCAGAGGCCAAGTCATGCAGAGCTCATGAAAACAAGTTTGAATGAGTTCAAGTATAATGAAAAGCCTAGAAGAGCTGTGAGAAAGCAACATGTTCAATCTGTTTTTTAGATGTTATTCTGGCTGCAACAGAAAGAACAGATTGAAGAGGGACTACAGTAGACATAGAGACCCCAGGGGCCAAGGAAGAAATCGAGAGCTTGATTTAATGGGGTGCCACAGGGATAAAGAAGTGTATATTCAAGAAATGTATCTGGCAGGAAGCAATAGGACAACTTGCTGATGGACTGGAGAGGGAAAATCAAGATCAAATCAAGAGGAGAAATGAAGGATGATGCCCATTTAGCATGGGTACCTGGAAGGATAGTGGTTCCAATTGGTGAGATGGGAAAGACTAAAAGAACAGATTTGGTTAGAAAATAAAAAGTTCAGGGGTCCCCAGCTGGCTCAGGCGGTGAAGCATCTGACTCTTGATATCAGAGTGAGTCTGAGCCCCATGTTAGGTGTAGAGATTACTTAAAAAATAAATTTCTTTAAAAAAAAAAGAAAGCAAGGAAAAAATTCAGTTTAAAACATTAATTAGACAAGCTGTGAGGTATCCAAATGAAGATGTCAAGTATGCAGTTAGGAGTCTGGAGCTTAGAGGAGGTACAAATAGTAGCCAGATGCTCCACTAGTCCTTCCTGTGTGAACTGCGATGCTCCACATATTCTCAAGTGGACAGGAGCTCCAAACCCAGCTGCTTTTCACCCCCCAGCTATGCTTAACATAAATGATAAGGTTTTAAGGCTGAAAGAGTATACCTCTCCTTGGAAAATAGTGTAGAGAGCAGGCAAGTTCTCCATGGTCTCGGGTCTTCCTGAATTCATCCTTAACGTTCTATGGCTCCTCCATTTCTCTTCTGCTGAAGCTAATTCAAGTGTCCTGTCACAAAGAAGTAAGACAGACAACAATGTAAAAGACATATGCATTAAAGAAGTGTGGACATAATCCACAGCTAGTCTCTACAGAATAAAGGCATTAGATTTAACACCATGCGCTTTTATCTACATCTCTTTTGCCCACTGTCATCGTAAGGAGTTGTGAAAACTTGGATCTTATTTTTTTTTTCAATTTGATACTTACCCAAGGCCATTAGTCTGTTTTGTTTTTTTCTTTTTTAATTGCTATTTTTACTATTCTTTTGTCAAAGGAAGGCTTTGAGATGTGTGTGTGAAATGGAATTTTTAAGAAGGGAATGATAATAGTAATAAAAGCTATCATTTATCAAGAATTTACTATGTGAGGCACCTGGGTGGCTCAGTCATTAAGCATCTGCCTTCAGCTCAGGTCATGATCCCAGAGTCCTGGGATGGAGCCCCACATCAGGCTCCCCGCTCAGTGGGAAACCTTCTTCTCCTTCTCCCACTCCCCCTGCTTGTGTTCCTTCTCTCTCTCTGTCAAATAAATAAATAAAATCTTAAAAAAAAAAAAAAAAGAATTTACTACGTCCAGGTACTATGCTGAGCACCAAACAGCCAATATCTCATTTAATCCTCAAAACTCTCAAGATGGAGGTTGTAGTCTTACATAAATGAGAAAACCAAGGCTTCCAGAGGTCAAATTACTAGGCCTATGTCAAGAAGCTAGGAAATAGTGGAGTCAAACTCTGGCTGACACCACAGTCCCTGCTTTTAACCACTATGCTAGGGGCACCTGGGTGGCTCAGTTGGTTAAGTGACTGCCTTCGGCTCAGGTCATGATCCCGGGATCCTGGGATTGAGCCCCACATCGGGCTCCTTGCTCAGCAGGAGGCCTGCTTCTCCCTCTCCCTCTGCCTGCTACTCTGCCTGATTGTGAGCGCGCTCTCGCTCTCTCTCTCTGTCAAATAAATAAAAATTCTTAAAAAATATAACCACTATGCTAGGTGTTAATCTGAAGTACTTCAAAAAGAAAGAATAACTTACTTTTTCCGTATAAAATTAAAAACACATATGCTCATTTTAAAAGTTTAGACAATACATTCATAATAAGAAAAATATAATCCATAATTCAATTTCATTTATATTCTTGAAAACCTTTTCATATACAGAAGGCTTTTTAATGGAAGTATGAAATTATTAATCATTATTTAACGGCCACTTTCTTATATATTTTAATAATTCATACACATACACCTTTTTTTTAATTTATTTAATTTTATAGAAGAGAGGGCACACACGCATACAAGAGGGTGGGATAGAGAGAAGGGAGTCTTAAACAGGTTCTGCAATGAGCGTGGAGCCCAATGTGGGGCTCAATCTCACAACCCTGAGATTACCACCTAAACTGAAACCAAGAGTTGGACACTTAACTAAATCTACCACCCAGGTGCCCCTACACCTCTTTTTTTTAATGCCCACATAATAGTCCATTCTTGGATGCACCAAATTTATTTAACTATTTATGAATCATGTTAAAATGCAGACTGCAATTCAGTAAATCAGAGGTGGTGCCTGAGATTGTACATTTCCACAAGCTCCTGGATGATGCTGATGCTGCCTGAGTAGCAAGTCTTACAGCTTTGGAGTTAGAAGGGATCTTATAGATACTCTTGTTCAGTCTCCTGTTTTAAACAGGGAGGGAACTAGCAGTCTAGTGGCTCTTAACCATGCCACTTTACTCTGCTGTATAAATCACTGCTACATAAAGATAAATCTAATGGTACTACCCTCAGATCTTTTTCTTCTCAATTACACCTCCTGACAATAAGACTTGAAACTCTATTTTCCTTAGATTTTCATAACCAAATACTTTCTTTTCTCCTCAACCCCCTCATTTTCATATGATGACTTCAGGCCTAGTTTTGGAAAGTCTTCCTGATCTACAGGACCATCCGTTAACTGAACTGCCTCACTTAAAATAGAAATGAGAGAAAATCCTATCAGTCCTCCAAATCCTGGTTCTAGTATCATCCCCAGGTTCCTACGTCCCTGTCCCTGAGTTCTGTAAGACAACTTCGTATCCTTATGATAAACTTGTGCTTTTCGGCTTAGATCAGCCACAGGTGATTTTTATTACTTTACTAATACAGTGCACAGAATGGAGGCAGATTCGTCAGTTCTTGAGAAATGGCTGATAAACAGGTTAAATCCAAGTATCACAGCCTGGTTAGATCCCACCTCTTCCACTTCCCAGCTGTGCAGGCTCGTCTTTCCCTCCCTCTGACTAGCATTTCTCACCTCACATCCTACAACAAGGTTATTGAGTTGAGGCTAGTGGCTCTCTCAGGAGGCCTTAATTCCTCCAGCTCTTGGAACACTAGTGAAGTACAGAATCCATACAGTGAGGTATAGAATGCATACAGGCATCAGCAGCTAGGACTCCTAAATTGAGCTCAAACATCTTCTTCCATCACCTGTTCCCTCTACACAAGGTCATGAAAAGAGCCATAAAAGCAGAAACAATCTTAAGTTGATTCTTACAGATTTCTGCTGTGGTTAAGTGTACGACCATGTAACTTATAGCTCTATTAGCTCCTTCCATAGAACAGTATCCTGAGAAACCCTATGCAATTCTTCAGGAACGAAAGCGGTATGTATTACTGAGGGAAGTCCTGAAACATAACATTAACAGATTTACAATTTCAGGAAAGTAGAGGGTTGCCATTTTTAAAAAAGGAACTTAAAATTCTCTTTCAAATTATGTTCTGTAGAAACCTAGAGTTCTGGGGGCACCTGGGTGGCTCAGTTGGTTAAGCATCTGCCTTCGGCTCAGGTCATGATCCCAGAGTCCTGGGATCACCCTCCGAAACAGGCTCCCTGCTCAGTGGGGAGTCTGCTTCTCCCTTCCCCTCTGTGTGTGCTCACGCTTTCTCTCTCTCAAGTAAATAAAAATCTTAGGGGGAAAAAAAAGAAAAGAAACCTAGAGTTCTGTGGCGGTTATTCAGAAGTTCCTCAGTTAATCGGAGTTTTTTGTTTTGTTTTGCTTTGGGCGCCTGGGTGGCTCAGTGGGTTAAAGCCTCTGCTTTCGGCTCAGGTCATGATCTCAGGGTCCTGGGATCGAGGCCCGCATCGGGCTCCCTGCTCGGCGGGGAGCCTGCTTCCCCCTCTCTCTCTCTGCCTGCCTCTCTGCCTCCTTGTGATCTCTCTCCCTCTGTGAAATAAATAAATAAAATCTTTAAAAAAAAAAATCTTTAAAAAAAAAAAGTTTATAAAACATTGAGATACATATAGTCCAGTCAAATAGGACCACATCTGTAGATTTCAAAGAGCAAGTAAACTGACAAAGATTGAGGTACATCACTTGGAGCTGCTTTGCAATAATTCTAGAAACAGAATATCTTCCATAAGTGCTTCGTCTTCCTTGAATCTTTTAAACAATAATAGAATATGTATGGAGGCAACATGGACCCAGTTACTAGCCACACAATTCCCAAAGCAAGGGACAGAGCAAGAAAAGTATACTGTGGGAATGAGAGGTGTACCAAAGGAATGGTGGCCCAGAGTAAGAGCAGAGCCTATGTTGGCTGAGGAGGAAATCTGCAAAGAAGAGCAATCCAGTGGGGTGCCTGGGTGGTTCAGTCATTAAGTGTCTGCCTTCAGCTCAAGGGCTCAAGTCTTGGGATCCAGCCGGGCATCAGGCTCCCTGCTCTGTGGGAAGCCTGCTTCTCCCTCTTCCACTCCCTCTGCTTGTGTTTCCTCTCTGGCTGTCTCTCTCTCTCTGTCAAATCTTTAAAAAAAAAAAAAAAAGGAGCAACCCAGTGCGGAAAGGAGCAGGGTAATGATGGCATCCACATACTGGGCTATCCAGAATGATGAATCAGTGCCAAGAATGGAGAAGCAGGGCCCAGAGAGTAGAGGTAGTAATGCAATGTCAACTTTCTGATTATAGTAGTTATATTGTGGTTATATAAGAGAATGTCCTTCTTTATAAGAAAACTAAAGTATTCAGGGATGATGGAGCATCTAGTCAGCAACTTACCTCTCAAATGATTCATCAAAAAATGTTATTTGTTCTGTACCTCCACAATTTTGTGATTGTTTAAAAGCTGTTCTTAATGTGCATGCAATTGAAAAAGAAAAAAAACAAAAAAACCTTGCTCTCTCTCCTCTCAAGCAATGAGAAGTCCATAGAACAATTATTAAATTGGTAAGATACTTAAAGCATCTTTGGGGGGAAAAAAAGCACCTTTGGAACTTCATGTGTCACCTTACTGATCTGGCCATGATTTTTGTTGTTGTATTTAAGTTTCTTTGGATTTATATTTGTTGGATTTTAGATTTGTTGTGGTTACTACAGAACAATACTAACTAGACAGAACCCTGAATTCTCATTTATCTTTAACCTGTGTATAAGATATGAGAGGAGGGGGCCCTGGGTGGCTCAGTCATTAAGCATCTGCCTTCGGCTCAGGTCATGATCCCAGGGTCCTGGGATCAAGCCCTACATCAGGCTCTGTGGAAAGCCTGCTTCTCCCTCACTCACTCCCCCTGCTTGTGTTCGGTCTCTCGCTGTCTCTCTGTCAAATAAATAAATCTTTAAAAAAAAAAAATTGAGGGCGCCTGAGTGGCTCAGTGGGTTAAAGCCTCTGCTTTCGGCTCAGGTCATGATCTCAGCATCCTGGGATCGAGGCCCGCATCGGGCTCTCTGCTCAGCAGGGAGCCTGCTTCCTCCTCTCCTTGTCTCTCTGCCTGCCTCTCTGCCTACTTGTAATCTCTCTTTCTGTGTCAAATAAATAAATAAATAAAATCTTTAAAAAAAAAACAAAAAATAAAAAATAAAAAAATAAAAAAATAAATTGAGAGGAGAATCCGCTAAAAAGTAAAAATATTGGGATATCCGCAAAGACAGAATAATGACTCCAGAGCCTGCATTCTCAATCACTATTCTACATTGCCTCAAAAAGAATTTGCAATGCACATCTAAATCTTATAAGAATTTCTAACACAAACTAAGTTCCAACATTAGAGATTCTAATGAGGAGTCATCGTCAGAAGGGCATCATTCATGGAGGAAGTAATGCTGAGCTGCGTCTGGATTCATTCAGCCAAACATGCAACCAAGGACCATTTCTTATTTGGTTATCTGTTCCCAGTGTCTGGTATACAGTAGGTACTCAAAGTTTTTTGCTTTTTTTTTTTTTTTCCTTTTTGAATGAGTGAATAGAGCCTCACTATGTGCTAAACACAGGTAGAGAAAGAAGGGAGAAAGCATTCTGCCCTAAAGAATGCAGAGGAAATGAGTTCCCCCCAATACATTGGTCAGATCAGAAGGTGGGAGACTGATAGCCAAACTTCCTCCTTCCCACCTAAGATAGAATGACTATCTCAGATAGATGATTCTTCCTTTTCGAACTTCAGTCACAGATCAACTGAGAAAATGTCCAAAAGCAGGAAAGAGAAAGAACAGTAAAATGAAAACAAAACAAAACACCACACACACAAAAATGGTCTCATAAAATGTGAAAGCTGAAAAAGAATTATGGAGTTCATTTAGCCCACTACTTTTATTTAACTGAAAATGAGGCTAACAGAGGTCAAGTGACTTGACAAAGGCTGCTTACAGTTAACCCTGCGGGCACTAGACCCCATGACCAGTACTCTCCTATCACACACCACTGTTACAATCAATGATCCTAGAGGTTCTCCAAGACCTCTGATAACAACAGCAAGTATTTGAGTGTTTATTTGCCATGCAATGACCTAAAAGTTTTACTTGTCTTAACTGATTTTTTTTTTTAACCACACTACAAGTGTGATCAGTGCTAAAATGGTGGCTAGGTTCAAAGTACTGAGAAAACAAGAGAGAGCAAGGGTTTGGAGGACATAGAGAAGTTTAAGAGGTGACAACCGAATAGGACTTTAGGATAATGGAATTCCTGTAGCAGAGAATACTGTTCTTTGACCTCATTAGAACCCTAATCTACCGAACTCTACTTTCTTCCAACCTATTAGCCCTCTCCAGCTTGGATTCCAGAGCCCATCATTTCAATCATACCCTGACCTCCCTTTAACTCTGTGTCTTTACAGCTCACCTCTCTGGCATGAGTGGAGTATAGCTGCAGACACCAGAACCCATGCTAGCTAAGTTAAGCATAAAGGGAGTTATTAAGCCAGGTATTACGTGGCTTACAAAATTACTTGAAGGGCTATAGGAGAAGGCTCTCTTAGAACTTACAGGAACAAGGTTTAACCCACAAAATAAGTCTTTGCCATGATCAAGAAAGTTATGGCTATCATTGCAGAAAGTCACTAAACCAGAAAGTTCTTGACTAAAGAAATCCAGTGCCTCTGCTATGACACCTGCCAGCAAAACCGGATGGCTCTCACCCTCTTTGCCTCCACATCTAACTCAGTTCCAAATTCAATTCTCACCTTAGGTGCAAAGGAGTCTAGGAAATTGATTTTAGCATCCCAAACTTTTCAGTAAGAGAAGACACATTAGAGGTGGAAAAGTGTGCTGAGCAAGTCAAATCCGCAGTTCGCACCATACCTGGATATGTCTTCTCCATGCCTACACTGAATAGCCTAGCGTTGCTAGAAAAAAAAAAAATTCAAATTCTGACCTCCTCTCATTCTGAGTATATGATCCCATCACCTACTTTACAGAAAAAATAAAAGCCATGAGAAAAGAACTCATTTACCAGTACAAAACAAACAACCTGTATCTATTGCCTTTTCTTCCTTTCTTTCTATTAACTGGAAAAACTTCCTTCATTTCCATCTTCCTAAGATTGCTCTAACTGTACTTTGGTTTTTTTTTAAGATTTTATTTATTTATTTGACACAGAGAGAGAGATCAGATCACAAGTAGGCAGACAGGCAGGCAGAGAGAGAGGAGGAAGCAGGCTCCCCGCTGAGCAGAGAACCCCATGCGGGCCTCGATCCCAGGACCCTGAGATCATGACCTGAGCCGAAGGCAGAGGCTTTAACCCACTGTGCCACCCAGGCACCCGCTCTAACTGTACTTTGGATCCCATCCATTTCCATGTTCTCAGAACACAATATCAATGACTCAATTTCTCTCTCGTGTTTTCAATTTCTCCATGACCCTCTAAACTGGGTCCTTGGTGACCTCTTATCTCCCTTAGTTTCCACATCCTCACCTCTCCTTTACAATCATGTGTATGAAAAATACTCTCTAGATTCACTGCCTCCATTTCCTTCTTTGAATCTTTGCTTCCTATCTGGCTTCTGGTCCCACCACACCAACTCTCATGAAGGACATCATAAGCTCCACGAAGATAAAGCCAACAGACATTTTTCAATTCTCGTGATATTTAAATTCCAGGAATTTCTAACACAGACCATGTCCTGCTGCTGGGACATTCTTCTGGTCCTCCACTCTAGCTCTTCTGTTTCTCTTGTGGACTCCTCTATTCCTGTTCTTGGCCATTATGTGTTGGGACCACTCAAGGTTCTCTCAGTTGATCTTACCCACACCTATGTCTCAATTATCACCTATATGCAAATTACTCCCAACTAAATATTTCCCAAAACATCTCTGAGTTCCACAGCTGTATTTCAAACTGCCTTCTGGATGTCATGAAAGACCTCTCCCTTCCCCATCCAAAAAAAAGAACTACCCTGTTGCATAAGCCAGAAACCTAGGAGTTATGTTTGATTTCTCTTTCACCCCCTGAATCCAATCCATCACTAAGTTCTACTGATTTTACCTCCTGATCTCTAGAATCTGTCCAGTTCCGTGCAGTAGTCAGTACCTCAGTCCTCATGGCTAATATCTCTCACCTAAATGGTCTCTATCTGCATCTACCTCTCCTCCAACCTGTTTATGCTACTGAGACTGATGGATCAAACCACCTCTTCCACCACACCACTCTCTCCCACAACAACAACCACCACCTCAGTGGTTTCTCATCAGCCTTGAAGCAGTCCTGCACCTCTACCCACTTCCAGCTGCAACCTGTACGAGACTCTCCTTCATTCCCTCTGTACTGGCCACAGTGGCCTCTTTTTGCCTATTAGTCATCTTTCTCCGATTTGCCACAGGGCCCCTGCACATACATATGGAATATTCTGCCTTCCTCCCTTGACCCAAGGAATTAGAATTAGAATTCTTCCTTCAGGTATCCATTCGGGCATCTTTTCCTCACAGATGCCTTTCTGCTTATTTCAGGCACTCACAGCACCGGGCACCTCTCGCAGGCAGCACGTATTTTACAGTTCCTTAGTGAGATCACTGTTTAACATGTTTGCCCCCGCGGACTCAAACCCCTGAGGTCAGGGACCATCTTTGGTTCACAATGTATCCTCAACGCTCTTTCCGATTCCAGTAGGACGATTAAGGAGAGATCTAGTTCCCAGGTATGAATCCAAATTTCTCAAAAGACAGTGCTCTGGAGAAGCAAGAGTCGGATATTCCTCTCATCTGTCTCTCTGAGAGGCACAGAGCAGGCCCTAGTAAAAGGCTGCACAATCAGTGACAGAAACACGTCGGCCTCCTCAGCCAGAGAGGAGCCTGGTGAAGCTGAGAGACAAACCCTTCCTCACTGGGGACATCCGGCACAGGCACAAGGCTGGACACGGCAAGCGCTGGACAAACAAGTCACCGGTCGAGGGCCTCAGGCCGCCGCAGAGACCCCGAGAAGGGGAACCCAGGCTGCTACGTGCAAACGCTGGGACCTCGGGGCCCGCCCTTGCCCCCTGAAAACTTTCAGCTGAGAAGGGCCAGACTCGGGCCACACAACCGAGGAGCCGCCTCCAGATGCCGCAGCCACCCACCCCCGACCTTCCCTCCACTTACTCTGTCTCAGCTCCCGGTCTCCCGGCCTCAGCATTGCGCGAAACACCAAAACCAGACAGCGTTCCCACCCACAAGACACAGCGCGCCTAGGTGGGACTCCAGCTCCCCCACCAATCCTGGCACCGTACTCTCGTGACGGTAGAGAGAGCTGACCAATAAAATGAGAGCATTCAGGGGGCGGTGCAGAGGGGAGTGCTGGAAGACGATTGGTTTCTCCATGCCGGAAGTTCTAGGGGAAGAACTAAGTTGGAACCAATCGCGCACTGCCTGAGTGTGTCGGCGCGGTCCGTGGCGTGGCTGAGGAGAGGGGTTGCCGCCATGATAGAGCAGCAAAAGCGCAAAGGCCCAGAGTTGCCCCTGGTCCCAGGCAAGCGGCCTCGGCATGAATTGCTGTTGGGAGCGGCGGGGGCGGGCCCCGGCGCCGGGCAGCAGCAGACGGCGCCGGGCGCTTTGCTGCAAGCGGTAAGTGAAGTAGCAGGCAGCCTTCGGCCCTCAGCTCATCTTCCTCTCTGAAAGCCTAGCACCGGGTGATCCCGTACTGCGAGGGCAGAACGGGAGTAGCTACCAGCAGTTAAAGTAGGGAAGCACTGTGAAAGCGGTGCTTCCTTCGTTCCCCGATTGGACGCCCGTTTTCAGTGTGTCGACCACCCTGTGAGGGGGCGTTAGAATTAAAGACCTTGCACTCAAAACCGGTACCAGGTCTTTTTCATACTTAATCTTCCACAGAGATCCGGCATAGAGTAAACATTCAGAAAAGTTTGTAGAATGGATGGGTGAATGAATGAAAGAATGAATGAATGAGGGGAGGAAGGAAATGAATGAGACCCGCTCGCCTTGGGACTTTGGGCAAGGTGCTCTCCCCTTCATTTCTCAGCACTAGTACTGTTACTAACCACAACCGAACAATTGCTAACATTCATTGAGTCCCTGTACCCAGGGCTTTGTGTGTGAAAACTCCATTAATCTTGGTAACAGCTTAAGATTTAGGAACTCTTAGTCGGTGTTTTGTAAACTCTTACCTGGTAAATGAAAGAAAGAGCCTTTAAACCCCGAATCCATGGTCTTAACTGCATTTCTTGTAAGATGGAGGTAACGATCACATCTCTTTTACTGTGCTGTTAGGCTCAGATCAAGAAATATATGTGTGTCCTCTCTCAACCTTTCCAACAGCTGGTGAACAAATCCTGCTGGTACCGTCCTCAAAATATATATACCAAATTGCTACCCCTTCTGCCACCTCCGTCACTAACTGCTGGTCTAAGCCATTATTTTCTCATCTGGCATTATTGTAATGAGGTCCTAACAGGTATTCCTGTTTCTGCTATTGTATGGTCAGTCTATTCTCAGTCCAGCGGCCAGAGAATCTTGCTAAAGGTCAGATCGTGTTACCCTCTGCTGAAAACTTTCAATGGCTTCCACTTCACCCAGAGTTAAACCAAAATCCTTATAATCTTTTGCCCATTTTCCCTTTACCTCTCAGATCTACCTATTTTCCATTGCTGATCCTGCTCCAGTTTCTCTGGCTTCCATGCTCTTGCCTCAGAGCCTTTGCATTTGCTGCACTCTACCAGAATGCTGTTCTTCAAAATATCTGCATGGTTTACACACTCGGCTCCTCCAAATCTTTGTTCAGATATCACTTTTTCAGTGAGGGCTTTCTTGATTACCCTGTTTTAAATTGCAGTACCCCATATGCATTAATCCATGTTGCTTTTTTTTCCTCCATAGCACCTATCACCAGCTGTATGTTTTGTTTTGTTTTCTCTCTCCCTCTCTCCTCTTCCTCCTTTCCTAGAACACAAACTCCATTGTTTATTTTGTTCAGTACTATTTTTCCAGTGCCTAGAAAAATAGCCTGGCACATAATATTTTTTTTAATAAATGAGTAAACTGGAAACTACTAAAGATATTTGGGGACTATTGATAGTGCACCAGTCCATCTCTCTGAAAAGAATGTTGTCGTGGGTTTCATTGAATTGTCCAAGCCAAGGCTCGGTGTCAAGACCATAATCAAAACTACTGGGTAATATGTACCCTGCAGGGTGGTTGGGAAGCACAGTTCAGTCATTCATTAAATGAGCTAGAGACTGGGAAGAGAATGTTGAATGACACAGGCAGGGTCCCTGCACTTACAAGGCTGCTTTTCTACTGGGGAAAAAGAGAAAAATATGTAAACAAATATATAAGGAAGGTAATTTCAGGTAGTGGTAGGTGCTCCGAGGAAGTACAGTAGGATTAATGGAATACAGAGGGGAGGTGTGGTGCTGCTTGAGTTTGAGTGATCAAGGAAAGACTTTCTGAAGAGGAAACATTGGAAGGAGCTAAACACAGGAAGATCAAGGGAAGAGGATTCCAATCAGGACCAACAAGTGTAAAGATCCTCAGACAAAAATGAGTTTAACGTGTTTGAGCAATTAAAAGTTGGCTATAGGACTGGAGGAGAGTGAGGGAATAGTTAGTAAACAGGTAGACACTGGACACCACAGCAGAAGGGGATCAAATTGGACGCATAAGTTAGTATAAGAAGAGTTGCCATTCTCTACATCAGGAGAAATCTACTCAATTATTGTTTCCCATGTCTCTTGCACCCTCCTTTGGCTGTATGTAGTGACTACCCTGTATTTCTGTCTTTTGTTTAGGGACCTCCAAGGTGTTCCTCCCTTCAGGCCCCAATCATGCTGCTCTCAGGACACGAAGGGGAAGTGTACTGCTGCAAGTTTCACCCCAATGGATCCACCTTAGCATCCGCAGGATTTGATCGACTGATATGTAAGAGATAGTTTCTGAAGTTGGAGTAATTGCTCTCTGCTAAGTAGTGATTGTTTTTTAAAACCTTTAGTGCCAAAGAAGGTATCAGTCTGAATCGGTCATATCACAAACTACTAGTTAATAGGCTAAAACAGTATAATAAGAATGTTGAATGAGGGCGCCAGGGTGGCTCAGTGGGTTAAAGCCTCTGCTTTCGGCTCAGGTCATGATCTCAGGGTCCTGGGATCGAGGCCTGCATCAGGCTCTCTGCTCGGCAGGGAGCCTGCTTCCTCCTCTCTCTGCCTGCCTCTCTGCCTACTTGTGATCTCTCTGTGTTAAATAAATAAATAAAATCTTAAAAAAAAAAAAAAAAGAATGTTGAATGATCTTGGGTATAGATCTCAAGGTCCATGTGGTAAATATAGAAGGAATTATGTTACTAGTTGGAAAGTGAGTTGCCCTACTTTGAGAATATCTTCCTCATGGAGACAAATCTTGAGTGGATTTAGCCATACAAGAGATCTAAGCACACCGAGTTAATGGAAGTAATGAGGAGAGAGAGAGCATTTCCTTTTCCCAAAGATGTGAGACCTTCCTTTTGATCCACTCATAGAATCCTAGCGTATGGGGGCGGGGGGAGGGGCCCGCGGGGGAGTCCTAAAGTGGCAATTCACTCGGATAATCCCCCTATAAATCATTAGGCTCTGCATCCAGGGGGCACCTGGCTGGCTCAGTCAGTAAAGCATATGACTCTTGATCTTGGGGTTGTGGGTTCAAGCCCCAAGTTAGGTTTATAGATTACTTAAAAATAAAACAAGGGGCACCTGGGTGGCTCAGTGGGTTAAGGCGTCTGCCTTCGGCTCGGGTCATGATCTCAGGTTCCTGGGATTGAGCCCCACATTGGGCTCTCTGCTCAGCAGGGAGCCTGCTTCCTCCTCTCTCTGCCTGCCTCTCTGCCTGCTTGTGATCTCTCTCTGTCAAATAAATACATTTTTAAAAGTCTTTAAAAAAAATAAATAAAATTAAAAAAAAAAAAGTGTTCAGGGCACCTGGCTGGTTCAGTCAGTAGAACATGCTCGTCTTGATCTTGGGGCTGAGTTCAAGCTCCATGTTGGGCATGGAGCCTACTTAAAATAAAGATTAAAAAAATTGGGGGCTTCTGGCTAGCTCAGTGGGTGGAGCATGTAACTCTTGATCTCAGGGTTGTGAGTTTAAGCCCCACATTGGGTGTAGAGATTGCTTAAAAATAAAATCTTAAAAAAAAAAAATCTGCATCCAGATTCTCAGCTGCTAGTTGGCAGTACCCATTTTTGATAAATAAGTTGAAAAAAACCACTTTAGAAGAGTCATGAGAAAAAGCAAGAGAGAAAATATCAGGAGCATCTGACTGTCTTTTATTCTGGCATCATTTGTTGCGTTGTGGGAAAAAGTGAGTCCTTTAGCTCTTTGCTTATAAGTCTGTACCTCAGGGTAGATGATAGCTGTCTTTGCTCTCTTAATTTAGGTGTTCTAGTTCTGTGATTCTTAAACTTAACGGTGGCCAAGCATCTAGAAGACTTGCAATCTTTGCAGAACATCCTTGAATCGATATGCTTATTTCATCAAACAAAATACAGTTTTGTCAACAGAAAAATAACTATGATATGTATGTACCTTATTACATATAGAGGTACTCCTTAATAACACTCATCAAAGTTCATTCTTTGCTAGACGAAGTTCCCTGAGGACAGGAACTGTGTCTTCGTTTATCTCATTTTATCCCAGCACCTGGCATGTTGTAGGTATATGGTACCTGTGGAATGAATGAATGTAGTGTAAAGTCATTGCCATGTGACCTTCAAGTCAGTTACAGCTTCCTGGGTTTTCTGTAAGTGCCATCATTTTGCAGTCTCTTTATATTCAACCAACATGAAGTTGTGAGTACCAACTTTTTTTAACATTACAGCAGAAAGCTTAAGATTTTAAAAATTATACCTTTTTTTTTTTGGTAAAGATTTTGTTTATTTGAGAGACAGAGAGAGAGAGCACAAATGGGGGAAGGGCAGAGGGAGAAGCGGACTCCCCACTGAGCGGGGAGCCAGATGTAGGGTTTGATCCCAGGACCCTAAGATTATGACCTGAGTCAGAAAGCAGATGCTTAACGGACTGAGCCACCCAGATGCTCCCCAAAATTACATCTATTAACTAATTTTTGTCAACCTTATGAAATATGAAAATATTGCATTATTTTTTATTTTAGTGTCAGGAAAATTGGTCCAGCCAGTAGAGCCAGTAGTGTTCCAAGGGAGTGTAATCTCAAAACTGTTGTGGTAAATGTATAAGTACCTTTTCTTTGGCTAATGATGAGTTTTCTTTTGTGTAGTAATGGTCACATAACCCCTGTCTCCCTAACAGTGTTGTGGAATGTCTATGGTGACTGTGATAACTATGCTACATTGAAGGGACACAGTGGGGCGGTGATGGAGCTACATTATAACACTGATGGCAGGTGAGTAAATAGTCTGCATAATGGAATGACAGCTGCTTCTCATACTAATTTTTCTTGGCATCCTTTCACATTTCATCCACAAGTTTTTTCTCTCAGGAGACTTTGCTGTCAAAAACTACTGCATTTTCGGCAGCTAGTTTATTATCCTATCACTGTCAACCCAATCTCTTGTTCCGTGTGTGCATTTATAAATACATCTCTATCATCTAACATCAACAGCCCCAATAAATTTATTTCTTTTTGAAGACATAAAATGTAATTTTATATGCAGAAATCAGCTATTTTTACTATACAAGCAATAAAATATTTACTTTGAGAAACTCAAAACATATAAATAAAAAAATAGCCCATATTCCTACCACTCCAAAGATAATCACTGTTGATATTTTGTTGCGTGTTTCTCAAGTTTTTTTCCTACTTAAAGCTATTTGATTTTACATGTACATTAGAACTTCATGTATGATCTTTGTTTTTTTTTTTTTAAGATTTTATTTGACAGAGAGAGAGATTACAAGTAGGCAGAGAGGCAGGCAGAGAGAGGAGGGAGCAGGCTCCCCGTTGAGCAGGGAGCTCGATGCAGGGCTCTATCCCAGGACCCTGAGATCATGACCTAAGCTGAAGGCAGAGGCTTAACCCACTGAGCCTCCCAGGCACCCCCATGTATGATCTTTTCTTCTGCTTTTTTCCTTTAACATTTTATTCATCTAATGTATCGTTTATTATAACTACAATTATCATAAACATTTAATGATTGTATAATTTTACAATAAGTATATGTAATATAGAAATGTGGTTATACAAAGTTAATTAATCCCATTAGGTATTTCAGTGAACATTCATTATTTTGTACCTCTCACCTCTAAAATCCTAAGGTCCCTGAATCAACTGGTACATATGAGCCTTGTATACATTTTTTCTGTTAATATTTGAGTAAAGAAAGCCGTATAAAATCAATTATAACTCAGAAATCATTGTCAGGAGCCCCCAGCTGGCTCAGTTCGAGGAGCATGTGATTCTTGAGCTCAGGGTCATGAGTTTATGTACCTTATTGGGTGTAGAGATTCCTTAAATAATAAAACTTTTAAAAAAAATCATTTTCAGAGATGAAATAAAAAACTTTGAATTCTAGAGAAACGGTTAAAGTTACTGAGTCACTGGGTCAGGAATTGCCACAATCTGTCTTCCCACTGTAGGAGGGAGTGATTAAACATTTCCAGATGGGAAAGTGTTAAAGCGTTGTCTATCAGAAAGGAGGAAAAAATTGAGAAAACTGCTGTATTAGGTTGGGATATATCATGGGGACTGACAGAAGGACATTCTTTTACATTTTCTTTCTTTTTTTTTTTTTTAAGATTTTTATTTATTTGACAGAGAGAGAGATCACAAGTAGGTAGATAGGCAGGCAGAGAGGGGGAAGCAGGCTCCCCGCTGAGCAGGATGTGAGCCTGATGCGGAGCTTGATCCCAGTACCCTGAGATCATGATCTGAGTTGAAGGCAGAGGCTTAACCAACTGAGCCACCCAGGTGCCCCATCTTCTACATTTTCATGGGGTAGACCTCGTAACCCAGTCTAGAGCACCAGTAGGATTTTGGTAGGTAGGGTGAGGCATGCCTGCATCATGTGCAGACAGTCAACAGTACAGCATGTCAGTGGCCTTAAAGAGTTTGGCACATTTTGACAAGCGGGGAGGACGGATGGCTATTGTTCGTCTTCACTTACTGTTTTTTGTTCTTCCCCTTGTAGCATGCTCTTCTCCGCGTCCACAGACAAAACTGTGGCAGTGTGGGATAGTGAAACAGGCGAGAGGGTTAAAAGGCTGAAAGGACACACTTCCTTTGTGAATTCCTGTTATCCGGCCAGGAGGGGCCCCCAGCTTGTCTGCACTGGCAGCGATGATGGGACAGTCAAGGTAGGTGTTGTCTGTCTGTTGCTGTTTCAGAGGTTCCATAATGTAAACTTATTTTGCCTTCCACCTGTGGTGTAGCCTTCTCTTCACAACTTTGTTTTAGCGGTCATTTCCCAAAACAGAGGTCTTTCTATTTTTACTTTTTTTAAGATTTTTTAATTTTAGAGAGATAGCGGGTGGGGGTAGAGGGGAGCAGATTGGAAGGGAGAGGGACAAGCAGACTCCATGCTGCATGTGGAGCCCAATGCAGAGCTCAATCTCACAACCCTGAGAACCTGATCTGAGCCAAAACCAAGAGTTGGCAGACACTTACCTGACTGGGCCACCCAGGCACCCCAAAAACAGAAGTCTTTTTAAATAACAGGTAGTATTTTTAAGTATCTTGTAGAATGTCAGAACCATGTTGAACCATTATGACTTGGAATGAAATGGACCACCTGAATTGGATTCTTGACTGAGCTGTTTACCTAATTATGTGATCTCAGGCAGTTCGCTTTTCTGATCCTGTTTCTCAGTCTTTAGAACAGTGACAGTAATATACATGTCTTACAAAGCTGTTATGAAAGTATAGTCACTATATAAAAAGGTCAGTATATAGTTTAGTAACACGGTCATTTAGTCCAGTGATTTCCAACTGGTCTTCATGTGAGACTGCGTGAAGAACCTGTTTTTTTTTGTTTTATTTTTTTATTTGACAGAGAGAGAAATCACAAGTAGGCAGAGAGGCAGGCAGAGAGAGGAGGAAGCAGGCCCTCCGCTGAGCAGGGAGCCCTATGCAGGGCCCGATCCCAGGACCCTGAGATCATGACCTGAGCCAAAGGCAGAGGCTTTAACCCACTGAGCCACCCAGGCGCCCGGCCTGAAGAACCTGTTAAAAATACCCAGGTTCTTGGGATGCCTGGGTGGCTCATTCGGTTAAGCATCTGCCTTCAGCTAAGGTCATGATCCCAGGGACCTGGGATCAAATCCCGCATCTGGCTCCTTGTTCAGCAGGGAGCCTGCTTCTCCCTCTGCCTGTTGCTCCTCCTGCTTGTGTGCTCGCTCGCTCTCTCTCTCTGTCTCTGACAAGTAAATAAAGAAAATCTTTAAAAAAAAAACAAAACTCAGATTCTAGTTCATTAGGTCTAGAATGGGAATTTTTGTTTTAAAATTAAGACTTTTTTTTAGAACAGTTTTAGGTTCATAGGAAAATTGAGGGGAAGACACAGAGATTTCCCATATACCCACTGCCCCCACACATGCACAGCCTCCCCCATCACCCCCCACCAGAGGTACATTTTTTACAATTGATAAGCCTACACTGACACATCATAATCACTCGAGTCCATAGTTTATATCAGGGTTCACGTTTAGTGTTATACATTCAGTGGTTTGGGACAAACATATAATGACATGTCTCCATCACAGTGGTATCATACAGAGTATTTTTGCTGCCCTAAAAATCCTCTGTGCTCCTTCTGTTCATCCCTCCCACCTCTGACAACCACTGATCTTTTTACTGTCTCCATAGTTTTGTCTTCTTGAGATTGGTTTCTTTTACTTGGCAATATGCATTTATATGCATTTTAAGATTCTTCCATGTCTTACAGACAGCCTCTCCTCTGCTGTCCTGCCCACCGCTACCTTGCAGTGTATTCCATAAACGCTTAGCTCCTTAAAAAAAAAAAAAAAAGATTCTTCCACATCTTTTCGTGGCTTGGTAGCTCATTTGTTTTTAGTGCCAAATAATATTCCATCATCTGGACTACCACAGTTTATTTATCCATTCACTTACTGAAGGACATCTCGGTTGCTTCCTAGAGTTGGCAATTATGAATAAAATTGCTGTAAACATCCATGTAAGAGTTTTGTGTGGACCTAAATTTTTCAGCTCTCTTGAGTAAATACTGAAGACCACGATTGCTAGATCATATGGTAAGAACATATTTAGTTTTTGAAAAACCACCAACTTGGGTTCCTGGCTGGCTTAGTGGATGGAGCGTGCAGCTCTCGATCTCAGGATTGTGAGTTTGAGCCCCACATTGGATGTAGAGATTACTTAAAAATAAATCTTAAAGAAGAAAGAAACCACAAATATGTCTTCCAAAGTAGCTGTACCATTTTGCATTCCCACCAGCAGTGAATGAGAATCCCTCTTGCTCCATGTCATCATTTGGTGATGTCAGTGCTTCAGATTTTGGCTTCTCTAATACGTATGTAGTCGTACCTCACTGTTAGTTTAATTTACATTTTCCTAATGACATATGATGTGGAGCATCTCTTCATATGCTTTTTGTCATCTGTGTACCTTCTTTGGTGAGGTGTCTGTTAAGATTTTCAGCTCATTTTTTTTAAGATATTATTTATTTGAGAGAGAGCACAAGCAGGGGGAGCGTCAGGCAGAGGAAGAGGGAGAAGCAGGCTTCCCGCTGAGCAGGGAACCTGATGTGGGGCTTGATCCTAGGACCCTGAGATCATGACCCGAGCCAAAGGCAGACACTTAACCAACTGAGCCACCCAGGCACCCCTTTAGCTCACTTTTTAATTGCGCTATTTGTTTTCTTGTTGTTGAGTTTTAAGAGTTCTTTGTACATTTTGGATAATAGTCCCTTATCAAATATACAAATATTTTCTCCCTGTCTCATGGTTTATCTTCTCATTCTCTTGACATTGTCTTTCTCAGGCAGAAGTTTTTAGCTTTATGAAGTCCAGTTTATCAGTTATTTCTTTCATGGATTGTGCCTTTGGTGTTGTATCTGAAAAGTCATTGCCATACTCAAGGTCATCTATGTTTTCTTCTGTTACCTTCTAGAAGTTGTACTTTACATTTAGGTGTGTGATCCATTTTGAGTTAATTTTTGTGAAAGGTGCAAGGTCTGTGTCTAGATGCATGTTTTTTGCGTGTGGACGTCCAGTTGTTCCAGTGCCATTGCTTGAAGAAATTCACTTGCTCCATTGCCTTTGCTCCTTTGTCAAAGATCAATTGACTGTATTTATAGGAGTCTATTTCTGGGCTCTCGTTTCTCTTCCATTGATGTATTCTTTCCCCAGGACTACACTATTTTGATTATTGTAGCTTTATAGTAAGTCGTTGTTTTTTTTTTTTTTTAAATTATTTATTTATTTAAGTAATCTCTATACCCAACCTAGGGCTCAAACACACGATCCCGAGATAACAAGTCACATGCCCTTCCAACTGAGCCAACCTGCTGCCCATACAGTAAGTCTTGGAGGTCAGGTATCATCAGTCCTCCAACTTTAGTCTTCTGTTTCAATATTGTGTTGGCAATCTTGGGTCTTTTGTCTCCGTATGAACTTTAGAATCAATTTGTTGATTTCCACAAAACAACTTACTAGAATTTTGGTTGGAATTGAATTGAATCTATAAAGTTGAGAATGACAATACTGAGTTTTCCTATGCATGAACATGGAATATCTCTCCATTTATCTAGTTCTCTTTTTTTTTTAAAGATTTATTTACTTATTTATTTAATTGACAGAGAGAGAGACATCGAGAGAGGAACACAATCAGAGGGAGAGGGAGAGAGAGAAGCAGGCCTCCCACCTAGTGGGGAGCCTGATACGGGGCTTGATCTTGGGACCCTGGGATCACGACCCAAGCCAAAGGCAGATGCTTAATGACTAAGCCAGCCAGGCACGACTAGTTATTTGGTATCATTCATTAGAGTTTTGAGGTTTTCCTTATTTAGGTCCTGTACATATTTGTCAAGTTTACACCTAAATATTTCTCTTTTTTGGGTGCTAATGTAAATGGTATTTTTTTTTAAGAACTGGAATTTTTAAACCTGTTCCTCTTCTGATATGATGTTGCAGGTCTGACAGTTCAGGAGCCATTGATCTCATCCAGCATCCTCATTTTACTTATTTATCATTGTTTTTATTTGAGTGTGGTTGATATATGTTAAATGAGATATAGGTATACAGCATAGTGATTCAGCAGATATATACGTTATGCTATACTCACCATTGCACCCTCCTTTTCAAATGAGGAAAATGAGGCCTAAAAATAGTAACTTTTATTTCAGGGGCACATAAGGACATACTATGTAGGACCAACCATTTTATTCTTTGTTTTGCACAAATTTTGGGTTCTGGGTAGTCTTTTTTATTTTTAAGATTTGACAGAGGGAGCGCAAGCATGGGGAAGAGCAGGCAGAGGGAGTGGGAGAAACAGCCTCCCTGCTGAGCAAGGAGCCTGACGAGGGGCTCAATCCCAGAACCCTGTGATCATGACCTGAGCCAAAGGCAGACGCTTAACCAACTGAGCCACCCAGGTGCCCCTTTGGGTGGTCTTTTACTGATGAAACCAGGAGGGAATACATCTGAGAAACCACACTGAACCTGTGATTGTTGCTTTTTAAATGAATTTATTTTCTTTTCATAGTTAAAGGTGGTGTTACTGAAGTACTGAATCATCTGCTTTGGGATATTTTTCTACTAAATCATTTTTTTTCCTACTAAATCATTTTTATAATAAAACCAATCAGTTGGGGCCCCTTGATGTTTGGCTAAGAGGAGAGACTGCAGCTTAGGAATGGTTCCAAAGCCCAGAGCTCTTAACCTACATGTGCTATAGTTGGGAGAGTCTTAACAGTAACTTACTTGCTCATTGGCCTTTCAAAAGGCAGTAAGAGATGAAAATACCCTAAGGAATTTTGTTTACATTCATCAAGTGCCTGCTATATAATAAACATCTAGGAACTTAATCATGTTTATTTCCGGCTTTGCTTCCTTTACCTTTTCTCTCTGACTTTCTTTTTGTTTTTACTTCTTTATCTCTTTCCTCATGTTTATCTTTCTGTCTTTACTTGGCTTTTCTTTTTTCAACTACTCTCCATTGTGAATGTCTGTCTGTTTTGGGGGGGGTTGTATTTATTTATTTGAGAGCAAGCACAAGAGGAAACGGGCGGGGGAGAGGGAGAAGGAGAAAAGCAGACTCCCTGCTGAGGGCGGAGCCCTACATGAGGGTCCATCTCATGACCCTGAGATCATGACCTGAGCCAAAATCAAGAGTCAGATGTTCAACTGACTGAGCCATCCAGGTGCTCCTGTATGTCTGTCTTTTCTATCCTTTTAGTTTCTTGCTTCTCTTCTCCCTTAAACATGATTTGAAATAAATATTTTATTACTGAAGGTAATATTTATTTTAATGTGCAGTATGTCACATCACCTAGAGGTGACTGCTTTTTAACCAGTTCCTTATTCTTAATTTCACATGTTATTTATAATCAGCTCTTTGTTGAACAGCCTTTTACACATGCTTTTTAGTTACTTGCCACGTTGGAATGCTTTGTTAATTGTTTTCTGTTCTAAGTTTATAAGTGGAGGAATTTAATAACCTCTGCTTATTTAGGGGGGAAAACATTGTGTTGCATTTTACTCATCAGAATTCTCAACAGAAAGCTTTCAATAATTCTTGCATTTTCAGTCTAGAATTGGCATCCTGAGCATTCTCCATACTAGTAGTTTTCATACTGTTTTTAACAATTCATTCTTTCTAATAGAGCAATTAGGAAATAATTTTTAGGGGCACCTGGGTGGCTCAGTTGGTTAAGTGTCTGCCTTAACTCATGACTGGTGTTAATTTCTTAATTCTGGTTGGTTGTGTTAAGATTTGATAGGATTATATATATATATATATATATATATATATATATATGTATTATATGTATCTTTTTTTTTATTTTTTTAAGATTTTATTTATTCATTTGAGAGAGAGCACGAGTTGGGTGGAGTGGCAGAGGGCAAGGGAGAAGCATGATTTCCTGATGATTGGGGAGCCCAATATGGTCTGTCCCAGGACCCTGAGATCATGACCAGAGCCAAAGGCAGACACTTAAGGACTGAGCCACCTAGGCACCCCAAGGTTTTATTTACTTATTTGAGAGAGAGAGCATATGAGTGGGGGGGGGGCATGTGGAGAGCAGCAGAGGGAGAAGGAGAAGCAGACTCCCCACTGAGCAGGGAGCCCAATGCAGGGCTGGATCCCAGGACACCCAGATCATGACCAGAGCTGGAGGCAGACACTTCACCAACTGAGCCACCAGGTGACCCTATTATATATATCTTTATAGGACAAACACTTAGGTATTTAGGAGTGTTGGAGCATTAGGTCAGCAATTCTCAAATGATTCAGGCAACAAAAATGTTCCCTTTTACTTCCAACTTTTTTGTATTTCAAAGTAAAATAATCTTTTAAAAATGATGGTTGTCTGGGGATGCCTGGGTGGCTCAGTCGTTGGGCGTCTGCCTTCAGCTCGGGTCATGGTTCCAGAGTCCTGGGATCAAGCCTTACACTGTGCTCCCTGCTCAGCGGAGAGCCTGCTTCTCCCTTTCCCTCTGCTGCTCCCCCTGCTTGTGCTCTCTTGCTCTGTCAATCAAATGGATAGATAAAATCATGTTAAAAAAAAAATGATGGTTATCTGAAACTAATAATCTAAAATATTTGACTTGGGGGTGCCTGGCTGGCTCAGTCAGTGGAGTATGCAACTCCTCATCTCAGAGTTGTAAGTTCAAGCCCCACACTGGGTATAGAGATTACTTAAAATTAAATCTTTTTAGAGGCAACTGGCCAGCCCAGTCAGAAGAGCATGGGACTTTTGATCTCAGGATTGTGAGTTCGAGCCCCATGTTGGGTATAGAGATTACTAAAAATAAATAAACTTAAAAAAATGTTTTTTTAAAATGTAGATCCATGTTATATAAGTTTATTTATTTAATTTTTTTTTTAAGATTTTATTTGTTTATTTGTCAGAGAGAGAGAGCACAAGCAGGCAGAGTGACAGGCAGAGGCAGAGGGAGAAGCAAGCTCCCCGCCAAGCAAGGAGCCCAATTCGGACCCTGGGATCATGACCTGAGCCGAAGGCAGCTGCCTAACCAACTGAGCCACCCAGGCGTCCCTAAGTTTATTTTTTTTAAATAGGACCTAATTGTTTATAGACTATGGGGTTTTAGAGTTGTTGTACATAATCTTTATCTTCTATTGTTAATAAGTCAAACGACCATTGAAAATAAATGTTAACTTTTTAAAACTAGGATATATTTAGTAATTATAAGAAATTAACACACATTTTAGTAAATTCAACATGAATATAATGGAATCAGACAATACTAAATTCTAGTCCTTATTTTGCTTTTGACCTGCTGGGTGTTTTTCATCTAGTTAATTCTATCTTTGCACTTTAGTTTGTTCATCCATGGAAGTTGGGCTTAAATTAGATGGCCTAAATGTAGTAACTTTTAAACATTTTTTAAATCACAATCTGCCTTAAGGAATACATTTTATACTATGACCCAGAATATACTCCCCTCAGTACATCTGTGTTTATGAACCAACCCTTTCTATAGGGGACATTTTCTTCTATATTTTTTTTAATTGGGGTAAAATTCACATAACATAAAATTTACCGTTTTAACCATTTTAAAAGATGTACAATTCAGTGGCTTTTAGTACATTCACAATATGTGTGCTCATCACCATGGTCCAATACCAAATCCACCCCCCCACCATAAAAATTAGAAAAGGATGGGAGCAGTCCATTATAGGAATATGGGGACTGACAAAAGGTAAGGAGGGCAAAAAAGAAACCCCATACCCATTTAGCAGCCAGTACTTTTTTCATACCTTCCAACCCCTGACAACCACTAATCTCCTTTCTGTCTGTATGTACTTCTGGACCTTTCATATAAATAGAATCATATAATAAGTGGCTTTTTTGGTTTTTTGGTTCTTTTTTTTTTAAAGATTTTATTTATTTATTTGACACAGGGGGAGAGATCACAAGTAGGCAGAGAGGCAGGCAGAGAGGAGGATGCGGGCCTCGATCCCAGGACCCTGAGGTCATGACCTGAGCTGAAGGCAGAGGCTTTAACCCACTGAGCCACCCAGGCGCCCATAAGTGGCCTTTTTGTGTTCAGTTTCTTTCACTCAGCTTGATATTTTCAGGCTTCATCCTTCTTGTAACATGTATTAATATTTCACTCCTTTTTAACACTGCTGCAAAGATTGGTGTACAAGTTTTTGTTTCATTTCTCTTGGGTATGTAGCTAGGAGCAATGTTGCTGGGTCATATGGTAATTCTGCTTTAACTTTTTGGGGAACATCCAGGCTTTTCCTTAGCAGCAACATCATTTTATATTCCCGCCAGTGGTGTTCGAGGGTTCCAGTTTTTCCTCACCATCACTCATTAGTTTCTGTTTGGTTTTGGATTTTTGGTTTTTTTATTAATTATAACCATCCTAGTGAGTGTGAAACAATCTCTAACCATTGTTTTGATTTGCATTTCCCAAATGATTTATGATGCTGAGCATCTTTTCTCGTGCTTATACCTCCTAAAAAGAAATGTTTACTGAGATGCCTGAGTGGCTCAGTCGGTTAAGCAGCTGCCTTCAGCTCAGGTCGTGATACAGGGTCCTGGGATCAAGTTCCCCATTGGGCTCCTTGCTCAGCAGGGAGCCTGCTTCTCCCTCTGCCTGCTCTGTCTGCTGTTCCCCCTGCTTGTGCGCTCTTTCTCTCTGATAAATAAATAAATAAAAATTTTTTTTTTTTTAAAAAGGAAATGTTTATTCAGGGCCTTTGCCCATTTATAGGGCTATTCGCCACGTTGTTGAGCTATGGGTTTTTTACTCTGGATACTAGATCTTTATCAGATACGTGATTTGCAAACATTTTGTTATCTTCCCATCTCATTTTCTTGGTACTATCCTTTGATGTACAGAAGTTTCTAATTTTTATGAAGTTCAGTTTATCTGTTTTTTCTTTGGTCACTTGTGCTTTTGTTGTCATATCTAATAATTCATTGCCAAATCCAAGGCCATGAAGATTTACCCCTGTTTTCTTCTCAGAATTCCATAGTTTTACATTCAGGTCTTTGATCCACACAAAGTACATTTTTCCACATGGGATGAGATAAAGGTCTGCCTTCATTACTTTGAGTATGGTTATTTTAAGTCCCATCATCATTTTTTGAAAAGACTTCATTTCTTTTTTTCTTCTGTATGGGCCATACTTTTTTGCTTCTTTTCGTGTGCCATAATTTCTTGTTGAAAACTGGACATTTGAATATTACAGTGTGGTAACTCTGGAAATTAGTTTCTTCCCAAGGGTTTGGTGTTGCTGCTTGTTGTAGCTGTTCAGTGAATTTTCTTTTTCTTTTTCCTTTTTTTTTTTTTTTAAGATTTATTTATTATTAGAGAAAGCATGAGCAGGGGAAGAGGCAGAGGGAGATGGAGAGAGAGAGTCTCAAGCAGACTCCCTGCTAAGTGCAGAGCCTGACAGGTGCCTCAGTCCCAGGACCTTGAGACCATGATCTGAGCTGAAACCAAATGTCAGCTGCACAACCAACTGAGCCACCCAAGCACCCCTGTTAAGTGAACTTTCTGAACTAATTTTGTGAAGTCTGTATTATTTGCTATGTGTAGCCACTGAAATCTCTGTTTCATTAGCTTGGTGGCTCACTAATGATTTGACAGAGATTTTCTTAATCACTTATGAAAAGAAACCTCTCCCCAGTCTTTGCAGATTCATTCTGTGTATGTGGTGGGTCTGTCTTTACCAGGCAGTTTACAACTTTGTGTCAGTTTACAACTTTGTGTTAACCTTCACTTCCTGCTTGTGCAGAGCCAGTGCGGGTCAGCGAGAGGAGAGCTTAGGGCCTTCTCAGGTCTTTTCTGAGCGTGTGCCAGACATGGGCATGCAAAGGGCCTTCTAGAGTCCTAGGAATACGTCAGCTTTTCAGAGCCCTTTTTCTCCAAATTGTGTCATTCCCCAGCTTTCCTCCCAAGCTTTTTGGTTTGTCTATGGTTTGCCCCAACTGTCATCCCTGGCCCCAGACAGCAGAGGCTAATGCATTTTCCTTTAAATCTTTTAGACAGGGGCACCTGAGTGGCTCAGTGGGTTACAGCCTCTGCCTTCGGCTCGGGTCATGATCTCAGGGTCCTGGGATCGAGCCCCGTGTCGGGCTCCCTGCTCGGCGGGGAGCCTGCATCCTCCTCTCTCTCTGCCTGCCTCTCTGCCTACTCGTAATCTCTCTCTCTGTCAAATAAATAAATAATATCTTAAAAATAAATAAATAAAATGTTTTAGACAAATGCCTCTGCCCTGGCAGAGTTCCAAGTTAGGCAAAATAAAGTCAAACCTTTTAAGTTCATCCTTCAGGGAGCTCCCAGAAAGTTAAAAACAACCACAGTTCTTTGAGAATAAGGTCCATTCTGCTCCCTCAGTATAGGAACCTATACTGGGAATATGGGCCATTGTCTTCAAAGCTCTTGCTGAGTAGGAGATGGAGACAGGGTAAGTTAAAACACTACAAATCTCTCTTACCAAGACTCAGGAGGGTTTTTTTCCTCATTAAGCATTTTCTGGTTGCTACAAAGTTTTGATTAGTTTCTAGAGTTCTGATAAAGTTGATTCTGCCAGTTTTTTGCCATATAATTCTCTGCTTTTGTAGAGGGACAACCTTTTAGCATTCCCTACTCCGCTATTTTCACTGATGTAACCTCTCTGTATATTTTTTAATGTAAACCACAACCCATTAATGAGCTAGGATCTATAGTTTGAAAACACTGGGCTGACATCCTTGCTGTGCAAAGAGGATATGAACTAAGCAAGTAAAGGATTTTTATTCTAAGGGCATGTTGATGAACTATGATCATTTGTACTTTAACAAAGGAGTGTGAAAATATGACCAAAGTGATTTGTTCTCCCAACTTTCAGATACGTTGGCAAAATTATAGTCACTTCTCACCATGTTACTAGAATATCCAGACAAGAATGGGAACCCTGTTAAAAATGTATTTACCTGCACAAGGTCCTTAGACTTCAGGATGTACTATGCAATTACTTACAATGGTGTTTGACTGTAGACCCTCCTATCCCTCTGCTTCAGCTGTGGGACATCCGGAAGAAAGCAGCCATCCAGACATTTCAGAACACCTACCAGGTGTTAGCTGTGACCTTCAATGACACAAGCGATCAGATTATTTCTGGTGGAATAGACAACGATATCAAGGTATGTTTAATGTTTGTGTTACACCTCCCTTTCACCTGTCTCCACTTGCAGAGGGTAGTCTTTTCAAACTTCTGAGATTGTGATCGCTTTTCACTTTATACCAACTACAAGGAAGATAGTAACTTAAATCTTGTTTTCTTTCTGTCCTATCCTCATTGACTTCTAAGTCAAGGGTTGCATTACGGCTCATATAAATGCCATCAGGGACCAGACAATTCATATGAAGTGAGGCTCCACGTGTGGAATCTGTGAACATGAAGAGTGCGTTCCCTGCCTAAAGACATTTGCAACCTTTTTTTTTTTTCCCCCTCACTCTGTTGGCCTGCCGAAATAGTATTGAATCAACTTGCGCTTCTCAACTCTGATCTCTCAGTGTGTCTTTCTCTTTGAGACTGCAGAAAGGAAGTTTTGAAGAGCCCACAACCAAGAAAGAGGGAAGGCGGTGATGTTGTGAGAGTGGCAGCGATCCACACAGCAGCATAGCGTAGCATAGAATCCAATTGACTTGGATTCTGATCTCAGTTCTGTCATTTTCCAGTTTCTTAGGACTGCAAGCAAATTCTTTAACAGCCTCTTAATAACCACAATAATGTCTACCTCATGGGGTAGTAGTGGGGAGTCAATGAACCTAATGCATTAGCACGTAGCAGTTTCTGGACATAGCAAATGCCAGTGGATGGGAAGTGTTTGGGGGGGCTACACAATTTGTGTCTGTCTTTATATATTGGCTTCCTTAAGTGTTTCAAAGATTTCTGACCTTACCTTCTGTTTTACCTTTAGAGATAACTGGTGGGTAAATAATCAGCTTCCTGCTGTACCTTCCTAAAAATTGTGCTATGTGCCCTTTCCCTCCCTGCCTCCTCTGCTGCTACTATGGGCGAAATGTCCTTGCTTTTGTTTAAAGGTAGTCCCTTCAGTGGAAGGATTTCAACTCCTTTTCCTGTCTGGGCTCTCGTGCCATCTGTTTTCCCAGATCCTCTGTTTTCAGTCTGCTCTTCTGTCTTCGCATCAGCACTCCATCATGCTCAGGTCTTGGCATTGGGCTGGGGGAGTCTTCCTTTCATTCGACTTCCTCTTGTTGTTTCCCTGTCTGGCTTTCCCTTCACAGCCAGACTTCTTTTGTGGTGATGACAATAATGTTATCATTACCATCTGACACTTACTGTCAGTGTCAGGCGTTGTTCTTTGAGCTTTCCCTTACTCATTTAAGCTTCACAGCACCCTATGAAATAAATGCATTAAGAAAAGCCCAGCAAAACCCAGACTCAGGTTTCAGAGTCCTGCTCTTAATACCTATGAGAAGTGACCCCTGATGATTATTCTACATTCACTGTCTTCAGTTCTACCCCATTTCATCCCTCCACTCCCAGGTCTCCTGATCACTCCTTAGCAGTCTGGCTTCTGCCTCCATTGTTTCATTGACACCCTTCTCTTCAAGGTCACCAGTGATCCTCCTCCCTGTTCCTAATTCAGTCTTACAATAGTTGTGACAACATACTCTCCTACCCCTCTGGCATATTATTCTCAAATACCTCTGTGAACCATTCTCTCTGTACAAACTTGAAATGTCATTATTCCTCAAGGTCCTTTGCTAGGTGCTTCTCATATATACCGTTTCTTGGGACCGTTCTCATCTAAGTCCATGACTTTATCATCTCTTTGCTGACTTTATATTTCCGGCCCAGATCTTCAGCTCCAGACCCCTGTATACAACCAGTCTCTCAGCATTCCCCCACTTGGGTGTCCCATAATACTTGAAAATTGACCATTTCCAAAATTTAACTTCCCATCCCTTTTCTGCCTTATAACTGTATGGAGAATGTCAAATCAGGGCATGGGAACTTAATTAGGTCATCTTAATAGCTAATGGAGTATTTCCCATAGAGAAGTTTGGGAGCCCATTAGCTTTAGAATCACTAGAGGGCATCTTATACACATGACAGTAGGTTAGTGTCATTAAGCTATTATAATTTTCATACTTTTTAAATTATTATTAAGGGTGCCTGCCTGGCTCAGTTGGTAGAGCATGTGACTCTTGATCTCAGAGTCATGAGTTCAAGCCCCCCACATTGGGCATAGAGTTTACAAAGAAAAAAAGAATTCCCATTAGAAAATGATAATAAAATAATTATTAACATTTACATATGGTGAAATCAAGTTGGTTTTGTGTAGTTTTATGAATGTTTATGCTTGCATAGATTTGTGTAGCTACCACAAACAAGGTACAGAACAATTTCCATCATCCCCAAAATTTTGTAATGTTCATCTGTGTCAAACCCTCTTTCCATTACTACCTCATTCCAACCATTGATCTCTTCTTTGTCCTATATGGAATCATACAGTATGTAACCTTTTGAGACTGTCTTCTTTTATTTAAGTCTGAGAATTTGATGCCCTCTTCTCCACTGTGCGGGTAAACTACTTTAAGAATAATACTCTTGTGCTAGTGAGGCCTTCTTATGACATATGGTGTAGCTTGTTCCACATTCTTTATCCTAGATTGTTCCTGGGTCTTCTCTAAACAGATGTATTTAATTATGCTATAGTCCTTAAGGGGTACCCGATACCTTTTTAGGATTTGACGGTTTTCCATGACCTCTCAGACACACACTGTATGTTATACCTTCTCTCAGGGTAGGCGATTTCTGCAGATAGCTAATCTCAACTTTGTTCTGAAGACCGAATTTATCTCACATACAGAGAATGTGTAAATAAAGTCCCATAAGTACAGTAATTACATATATCACTAGCTTTTTTCTAAAACGATGTCTTCAGATTTTACCTAGGTGGCTCAGTCAGTTGAGCATCTGACTCCTGATCTCAGCTCAGGTCTTGATCTCAAGGTCATGAGTCCAACCCCACATTGGACTCCATGTCGGATGTGGAGCCTACTTAGAAAATGAATGAATGACCTTCATATTTCTTTGAGAAGCTCCCTGATTCTAGTTTTGTGTAATTTGGTGAATTATTTCCTACTTACCCTATATGTTGTTTTTTGTTTTTTCTTTCTTTCTTTTTTTTTTAAGTTTATTTTTTTTGTAATCTCTACACACAACGTACGGCTCAAACTCATGACCCCTAGGTCAAGGGTCACATGCAGGATGCCTGGGTGGCCCAGTCAGTTAAGTGTCTGTCTTCAGCTCTGGTTGTGATTGGGATTGAGCCCTATGTCAGTCTCTCTGCTCAGTGGGGAATCTGCCCCCCCACTCCCCTCCAAGCTCATGTGTGCGTGCGCTTTCTCTCTCTCTCTCAAAAAATAAATAAGTAAGTAAATGAGTAAATAAATAAATAGAAAGTCTGTTCTGTCTATAAATATTCAATTTTTCTGCCAGTGCTTTGTTTTCAGGAATTTTTTTTTTAATTTTAAGATTTTATTTTTTTATTTGAGAGAGAGGGAGTGAGAGCACAGAGTAAAGAGGGAGAAGCAGACTTCCCACTGAGCAGAGAGCCCAAGGCTTGATCCCAGGACCCCGAGATCATGACCTGAGCCAAAGGCAGACATTCAACCAACTGAGCCACCAGGCATCACGGAAGTTTTGTTTGTTTGTTTGTTTGTTTGTTTGTTTTAGAATGTACCCAGTGCTCCAAAAACGGGAAAACTTTCTACTCTGCTATACTGTTTCTAGCATGAAAACTCTTAGTGTTGGTGCCCACTAACCAGATACCCAACATTCATTGAACAACTGATTTGGGCACTTGCAAAATATCTTGCTTTCATTAGTTCTTTCTGCGGAAAATCCCAGATACACATTGGCTGTGCACAAACAATATGTGCAGGCCTCAAGAAGGAAGGTCTAGAAATGGAGCCCAAGTGCTGTAAGTGATGGCACATTCATTCTCTCCTAAAAAAGCTAAAGACTTCAACAGTGCCTTCTCTGAAGAGAAGGAACAATAGCTTGAACGAAAAATGTCAGCCATTTCAAGCTTTCCTGATTATTGAGGCAGCAAACATCCTGACACAAAAATGATTGTATGTAAAGTGTGTTGGGTTCCACACATGAGCGAGTTATTGATGGGGAAAGTGGAGTTGTCTGCCTTATGTCTTGCTTTGATATACAACACCAAACTCATTTCTAGGTAAGAGAAGTGCCTTACTTAAACAGGCAGCAAAAACAAAACAAAACAAAACAAAATTCACTTAGAAAAACTACATAGCAGTATTAAATCAAATTTGGAGGAAATTTCTGAATTATACCAATGACCTTAACAAAACTCTGTTCTTTTTCCACATGACTTTCCAGACCATTTCTATTGGCTTTAATCTTTTTTTTTTACATAGTTGCAGTCTATGTAAATATAAATACTGTTTGTATTTTCCTGTTAGCTTAATAGCTTATTATTGAAACATTTTTACATTTGGTCTTCAGAGTTATTTTTAGGAATTGCTTAATAATAGCTACCAATTATTGAGGGCCTGCTGTGTACCAGGCATCTGCTAAGCATTCTATTTGTAATCTTCCCAACGGCCATAGGAAGTAATGTTGTTATCCCCATCTTACAGACCAGAAACAGGCTTAGAGAGGGTTAGTGGCCCAATAACTCTTAGGACTTGGTCAATCAGTCTGACCCTAAATCCTCACTCTTTCCACTCTGCTCTACTATCTTTTTTTTTTTTTTTAAGATTTTATTTATTTTTGAGAGAGAGAAAGCACGAGCCAGAGAGGGGCACAGGGAGAAGGAGATGCCCCGCTAAGCAGGGAGCCTGATGCAGGGCTCCATCCCAGGACCTTGGGACCATGACCTGAGCCAAAAGCAGACGCTTAACTGACTAAGCCACCCAGGTGCCCTTGCTCTACTGTCTCTCCCATGAGAGATCCCATAGTGTTGCAGTATGTTTATGGGCTATAACTTAACGAACCATTTATTTTCCCTGTTTGACATTAGGTTATTTTTAGCCAAACTGTTTCTTTTACCTTTCTACCCAGATAACAGTGAATCTATAATTTATCTTTATTTTTACTAAATATGCTTTTCCATAGTGTATGTGTGTATATGTGTGTGCTTATAAGGATATTAAATGAAAAATTTTAAGCATCTCTATTTCTGTATATTACCTTGTTATATATATTTACATGTAATTATAATGCCCTTTTCAAATGATGTGTTCACTTGTTTTTCTGTAGTTCTAATAGTTTGGTTATAATTGCTAAGAATCATAGTTTAAGCATCTTAAATTGCCACTAGTTTTTTTTTTTTTAAGATTTTTTATTTATTTATTTGACAGAGAGATCACAAGTAGGCAGAGAAGCAGGCAGAGAGACAGGAGGAAGCAGGCTCCCCGCTGAGCAAGGAGCCCAATGCGAGGCTCGGTCCCAGGACCTTGAGATCATGACCCAAGCCAAAGGCAGAGGCTTTAACCCACTGAGCCACCCAGGCACCCCGCCACTAGTTTTTTAATTCCTAATACATTTTCTTATGATTTAAGAATAACCCTACAAATTCTTAACTTTTGTTAAATTTTATTATACTCTTATAAATAACATTATATATTGTATATAATAAATATGTTTATATTGCATATAATTTATATATATAAACTATATTATATATAGACAGTAGTTATATATATAGTAGTTATATATATAAACTAAGTTTTATATATATATGTATGTATATATATAAAAGTTTGTGTAAGTTTATAGCCCTTTTTTATTTTTTTATTTTTTTTAAGATTTTATTTATTTATTTGACACTGAGAGAGAGATCACAAGTAGGCAGAGAGCAGGCAGAGAGAGAGGAGGAAGCAGGCTCCCTGCCTAGCAGAGAGCCCAATGCGGGCCTCGATCCCAGGACCCTGAGATCATGACCTGAACTGAAGGCAGAGGCTTTAACCCACTGAGCCACTCAGGCACCCCAGTTTATAGCCCTTTAGTCAGACATAGTTAGTTTGACTCCCTTTTTTAAAAACACAAGAGGGATGCCTGGGTGTCTCCGTTAAGCATCTGACTCTTGATTTCAGCTCAGATTGTGATCTCAGGGTCATGAGTTTGAGCCCCACATCAGGCTCCAGCTCCGTGCTGAGTATGGAGTCTGCTTTAGAGTCTCTCTTTCCGGGGCACCAGGGTGGCTCAGTTGGTTGGGCATCTGCCTTCGACTCAGGTCATGATCCCAGGGTCCTGGGATGGAGTCCCACTTCAGGCTCCCTGCTCAGTGGGGAGCCTGCTTCTCCCTCTCCTCTGTCTACCGCTCTGCCTACTTGGTGCTCTCTCTTTCTCAGTCAAATAAGTAAAATCTTTTTAAAAAAAAAGTATTCTCTCTTTCCCTCTCCCTCTGCCCCTACCTCCACCACTGCTCATACTCTCTCTCTTAAAAAAATTTTTTATTTATTTATTTTTAATTTATTTATTTTGACAGAGCGAGAGAGATCACAAGTAGGCAGAGAGGCAGGCAGAGAGAGAGAGGAGGAAGCAGGCTCTCCGCCGAGCAGAGAGCCCGATATGGGCCTCGATCCCAGGACCCTGAGATCATGACCTGAGCCGAAGGCAGAGGCTTTAACCCACTGAGCCACCCAGGCACCCAAAAAAATTTTTTGAAAAGACGAGTTTTTTTCCTCTTGACAGAAATGCTCTATTTTGTGCTAAATACTGGGCCCACAGCCAGATGGAGAAGGGATACCAGTTTCTCCAGGCAGTTGACTCTTTAGTAACTATGTTTCTTTTCTATTCTCAATTTGATTTCTGGGAGCACCTTTTTGTTTTTGTAGGTCTGGGACTTGCGCCAAAACAAGCTAACCTACACCATGAGAGGCCATGCAGATTCAGTGACTGGCCTGAGTTTAAGTTCTGAAGGCTCTTATCTCTTGTCCAATGCAATGGACAATACAGGTAACCATGGAAAGGAAAGCTCTCCAAGACCCCTGACACTGTGGACCTCAAGGTCCTCAAGGAAAGTGGGCATTGGGTACTAGAAATGTGTACTGGGATAAATGTGGATCCAAAGAAAGAGTCAAGGGTGGTTCGCAGGTTTCTGCCAGGGCAACTGGGAGAACACACTGTAACAGAAAAAGCTTTAGAAGATAAGGTCAAGAAGCCAGGAGTCTAGTCCCAAATCTGCCATCTAATCCCCAGGCAACTTTGATGTAGCTCTTAAGACCTATTTCAGCTCTGGTATGCTGTGGAGCCAGGCAGTATACAAGAAACTCTTGGTGATTATTAGTATGTTGAGATCCATCCAAAGCAGTTCTCAAGCATTGTAGAGAGCACCAAACTGGGATGACCAGTAGAGCTGTTAGTAGAGTTGCACTCTTTCCACCAGTGTGTCCTCCCTCCCTGCTCCAGAGCACTCCTGGAATGGGAATTGCCTGGTAAAACATTGCAACATTGTGCTTTCACACAAATAGACTCTTCTCTGCTTGTTTTTGAGTTGCCACATGGGAGGATAGGTTTACTATAGCAAAAAAGAGGATGGATTATATGCTTAATATTGGAAGAACTTAGAGATGCCCCCCTCCCATGTACAAGTTCATAGGCTTGTCAGAAACTGAAATGCTTTCACTGACGTTTTGTAGTGAAGACAGTGCCTAGCACTCAGTGGGTGCTGAATAAGTAGTTCCTGAATGAATGAACACCCTTACTTTCTTGCTGTATTCTCACCTCAATAGCAAACTTATATGTACCTTCATTTTCTTTTTTTTTTTTTTTTTTTTTTTTTTTTTTTTTTTTTTTTTAAAGATTTTATTTATTTATTTGACACAGAGAGAGAGATTACAAGTAGGCAGAGAGGCAGGCAGAGAGAGAGACAAGGAGAGGAGGAAGCAGGCTCCCTGCTGAGCAGAGAGCCCGATGCGGGCCTCGATCCCAGGACGCTGAGATCATGACCTGAGCCGAAAGCAGAGGCTTTAACCCACTGAGCCACCCAGGCGCCCTGTACCTTCATTTTCTATGCCTATCTGAATCCTAGGATTGTTATGTTTATTACACTCAGTTAAAATGACATCACTTGAATTCCACTGTTGATAAAGCATTTGTTAACAACAACTGTAGCCACTGCTTATTGTGCGTGTTTATATCCTGATTTTGATGTATTTGCCATTGACTAATTCTAGCATTGTTCACAGTAAGGAAAGATTAGGTTCCCTAAATGGTTATTAAAATAATAAGAATTTTTTGTTATGGCTATATAATAAAATCGCAAAATCCTTGCTTTTGTCTATTACCTCTACTCTTTTAGAGCCCTGTCACATGTATCATCTTATTTGGTCCTTAAAGTACTCCCGTAAAAAAGAAAAAGAACAAGTGGTATTCATATCTCACAGAGGAGACTAAAACACAACCTCACTTTTTACCTGATGCCACCCATACATACAACAGAACTAGAATGAGAATCAGAGTTCACTTTTTCTAATTATTAGTACAGTACTCTCAATATATTTGACCTTGCTCAAGTCTAGACTGTCAGGTGTCCCTATGAGCAAAATTAGTCCTGTGTTTGGTTTTTATAGATTGATTATCACAGTAGTCAGTGGTATTTAGATTGTCATATTAAAGCTTTGTTAAATGTGCCTTTTTTGGGTTGGCAGAGGAATCATTTGCCAATGTTTTGTTAATGTCACACCCAGCTACTTTCTGTTGCAGACTCCGAGCAATGCATTTGGCATTTCTCCTTCCTGCCAGCTCGGCTTTTCACTGTGCCCTTAGACCCTGTTAATGGAATTTGAATGCATTTTATGCCTGTTTGGGAAAAAAAAAGAGCCTTACCATGTATCTTATAATATACCATGTTGGCCTTCCTTCACCCAGGAAACAGCATGGGTCATTGACAGGACACTGATTCCAGCTGGGTTCTCAGGAGGCCTCTGGCCCATGACTGTTTTTGCTCTGTTTGCAGTGCGGGTCTGGGATGTTCGGCCATTTGCTCCTAAAGAGAGGTGTGTGAAGATATTTCAAGGAAATGTGCACAACTTTGAGAAGGTGAGTTCTGTACGGCAAAAGAGTCTTGCTGTCCATTTGACTCAAAGATACATTTAAGATGGTGCTAAGAGCAATATTTACATACATCAAATCATTATGTTGTACACCTAAAACTAAAACAATATTCTATGTCAATTATATCTCAATTCGGGGGGGGGAAGGGGTTGTGCTAAGGATAGAGGGCAGTAACTCTACTTAGAAGGGGCTGCATTCCAGTTAACACTGTTCTCCATCAAAACTGTTCTTGCCAGGGAGTGACTCAGTTGGCTAGGCGACTGCCTTCGGCTCAGGTCATGATTCCAGGATCCTGGCATCGAGCCCCCACATCAGGTTCCCTGCTCGGTGGAGGGCCTGCCTCTCCCTCTGCCATTCTAATGCTTGTGCTCTTCTGCTCTCTCATTCTGTCAAATAAATAAGTAAAAATCTTAAAAAAAAAAGTTCTTGCCAGAAATAGAGCTAATGGAAGTATAGGTAGGTAGTGATGGGCCCCCTTTTTTTAAATTTTAGATTAATTTAAGATTTCTGACTTCAACAAGATAGTCATATCCTTTTAGTTCCTTGGCAACTTTGACCCTCTGGTCAGTGTTCCATGTGGAACCCAGACTTCTGGCTATTACCGAGGTAGCATCCCTCACCTTCCCAGTGACCTACTCTTAGGGCCCTGAGAATACATCCCTCTCCTCAGTATGGATCATGGCCCAAAGTTTGAGAGAAATTTTTTGTGTACTCTCAAGTCCTAGGTCAGCTCTTAATGGCAGCTTTTCCTCCAGATAATTTGTTAATAGAGTCACATGGTTTTCTTTTGAGAGTCTGTTTGATTCAGTTTATTCAGTTTCACTTTATAAATCAAATCTTAGGGCGCCTGGGTGGCTCAGTCAGTTAAGTGTCTGCCTTTGGCTCAGGTCACGGTCCCAGGGTCCTGGGATTGAGTCCTGCATCACGCTCCCTGCTCTGGAGGGAGTCTGCTTCTCTCTCTGCCCCTCCCCCACTCGTTCCCTGTCTCTCTCACTTTCTCTCAAATAAATAAATCTAAAAACAAATTGTTTTAAATAAATCTTTTTTTTAAAGATTTTATTTATTTCACAGCGGGAGAGAGATCACAAGGAGGCAGAGAGGCAGGCAGAGGGGGGGGGGAAGCAGGCTCCCCGCCGAGCAGGGAGCCCGATGTGGGCCTCGATCCCAGGACCCTGAGATCATGACCTGAGCCGAAAGCAGAGGCTTTAACCCACTGAGCCACCCAGGCGCCCACGTTTTAAATAAATCTTATTTTTTGGTGAATTTAGTTTTATTTTTATTTTCCTTCAAGATAAAATTATTAATGGGGATCAAAATAAATGGAGCGAAGGGAGCTTCCATTTGTAGGCAGAATAAAATTTTGTTGCTAGGTCCACTCTTAATTTACTATAAATTAAGCATTTTCTATAGTTGGTTTGTATGTTATAAAATATGTGGTCTTAAGCCACAGAATATAAGATAATTGTAAAGTCTCAGGGTGCCTGGGTGGCTCAGTGGGTTAAGCGTCCTCTTGATTTTGACTCAGGTGATGATCTCAGGGTTGTGGGATCAAGCCCTACATTGGGCCCCCCACTAGGTATGGAGCTTGCTTAAGATGCTCTTTCCCTCTTCCCCTCTCCTCCCCTCAAAAGAGAAAAAAAAGAAAGAAATTTTAAGTCGTTCAGTGATTTTATAGTCTAATAAAGAGGGGCTTGGTACATTACTGTATTCATTGAATTCCTGGTTATTCACTTTTATAGAATCTTCTGAGATGCTCTTGGTCACCTGATGGAAGCAAGATAGCAGCTGGTTCAGCTGACAGGTAAGGATTACCAAGTGTGAGGTGAAGAATGATGGAGCTCTGCAGGTACCTTGTCATGTGTAATCCATTAAGGACAGATACCAAGCTGGAGCAGACGCAGAGTTATAGCTGTCCTCGGAGAGGAAGCCGTGTGCAGTGTGAGGGGCCTGAAGATCACAGCAGACAAGCACATCATTTCCACTCTTTCTTCACTTCTGTTGGATTCTCTTTGCCATCAGAGTAAAGTCTAGACTCCTAATCTGGCTCCAGTTTGCCTCATCAGATTCTTTTGTTGTGTTTCAGTTCATTCAAATATGTGTTGTGTACTCATCTCCCCCACCACTGCCACAGTGCTTCACTCACATGGAACTTTCTCTGTCCTTAGACCCCGTGTGCCTCCAGGCTTCTCTCTCATGTCCCCTCTCCTCCATTCTCTAGACTTGTGTCTCTCTCTAAACATCACCTCTGTGTTCTGTCTATAAACTTTCCCCGGCCCTCTCTCTCCCTCTCCTGTGGGGTAGCACTATTCACTCTCCACTCTGCACTGTCGTCACACCTTACACATCTAACCTTGATCAGCATTCATTACATCTTACAGTAAGACAAACAGTGGGGCACCCTCACTAAATTATTTGCTCCCAGAGGTCAGGGAATGAGTCTTAGTCATCTGGAACCCAGAGCGGTATTTGACCTATTCTAAGCACTTAGTGAATATTACATGAATGAATTCCTAGCTCGAGGACAGCAGTCAGATCTTAGCCAGCATATCAATTCAGCTATTGGTAACAGCTGCCTGTGTTGAGGATGATTCAGAGCAGGGTGTGGGTACAATAGTGCCATGATTGCTAGATGAGGGTTATGTCAGCGTGTGAGCTAGGTATTTTCCAACCCTGGGCTGAATTCAGAGACTATGAGACTTTCCTAGCTGTCAGTTTAAACTGGCTCAGCCACTTGGTGATGAATTAGAAAGAGAAGGGAGTTAAAGCGTGTAGGTGGCTCAGCCAGTTAAGTGTCTGCCTTCAGCTTGGATCGTGATCCCAGCGTCCTGGGATCCAGCCCTATATGGGGCTCCCTGCTCAGTGGGGACTCTGCTTCTCCTTCTGCCCCTCCCCTCTGCTAATGTTCTCTCTGTCATGCTCTCTTAAATAAAATCCTAAAAAAAAGAGAGAGAGAGAAGGGAGAGTATTCTTCTGTCTGATGCTGCTGCATTTGGTCTATCTATGGTGACCTGTCCTTGGGAAGGAGTCAGAGGTAGGGATGTGGGTGCCCCTGCCCAGGCTATTGGCCCACAGATATGGAATGGTGAAGAATGATAAAGCCCTCTGATGGCAGACTCTGGATTTAGCTTCCATTGGGAGACGTCTTAACCCTTTTTAGCTTAACCCCATCTTTCTGTTTAGAGATTTTCCTACTACTCTTCTAAAATAGGCACTGTCTTATAAACATGAGTCTTTCCTGGGCTAGCTTTGGACTCTCAGCATCTTCCAGAGTTTTCTCTATTTGGGGCCCTAGCACAGCCTGAGAGAAGCCTCACCTTGGTCTGTTCCCACACCTTGTTGCTTGTGAACAATGCTGAACATACCTGAAGATTCCAGGGTCCACTTTTTTTTCCCCTGGCAATCTGAATGCTGAGATAAAAGGACAAATAGTAGGGTGTTTTCTGGGGGTCAAGGGTCCAGGTCAAACAGTGCCACATTGATGGCTTGCATCCTGGTGGTATAGAAAGCTACCTTGCAGAGGGAATCTAAGGGATTTTCAGCAGTCATGTTGCTAAGGAAGACCTTAAGAAACAGGCCCACAGCCTAAGGTGCGTTCTGACAGAGTAAGAACCACTCTAAGTGCTTTTACATCATTTTCAGTAGAGATATCTTTTTTATGTAGTTAAACTTTTAAATGATATTTGCCTAAGCTTTTTTTCTGAGCAGTTTGTTTCTGCGATTGGCCCTTTCTGACTTCCAGTGTCCTCTTCCCTCTTTCCCTCCCCACTGTTCCTTTAAACCTTACATGTGGGCCTCATGGCTCTGGCCTGGGCACAGGCTGTGTGTCTCCCTGCTGGGGTTGGCCACGTTTCACAGGCCACCTTGCCAATTAGCCCCAAGTCAACAGGCAGCTCTGTTATATAAGGATCCTGGTTCCTGCCGAATGTCACCGTGCCAAAGTAAGGGAAGGACAAGGAACCCCTCTAAAATTAGCATCTAATTGGTGGCCATGGGGAGTGAGGCCTTCAAGTAAACCCTTGGAGATCTGGAGTTCTGCTGGCTTTTATGTGCCTGGGAAATGTATCCTTAGAAAATTACTTTTCAGCTTGGCCTGGATTTGGCAAGTTTCCCCTGTCTACTTGTAAATCACCTCCCTCCTCATGTTCAAAATCAAAACCCTTTAACAGTTCCTACCCAGGACTGTGGGAAGACTGGCCAGTCTGTCTGCCATGAGTGAGTTAGTCAGCCTTTTGTCTTCATGTTCATCTGTTACGATGATGAATGTATTCGTCATAACAACAGCTGTTGTTCTGTGTGCCAAATGCTTCGCATACATCATCCCATCATTTCTCTCAACCAAGCTGCGGGATCAGTGTAGTCTCCATCATCACAATTAAGGAGAGAGTTGCTCAGAGAAGTTAAATACTTGTCTAGGGTTACTTAATGAGTAAATGGGTGCATGAGACTTGAGCCCGGCTCTTTCAGACTCCTGAGCTCAGACTTTGTTACTCCGCCATATCATCTTGGGCTGGGTTCATGAGGGCATTATTTGCTCATAGCAAGGAAGAAGATCGTAGGGAAAGCATGAACATCAGAGCCAAGGAGTCTGGAGACAGATGAGCTTCCTGCTTCCCTCCCATTTTGCTTGGAACTTTTATTTAGTTCCTGTGTAGTATAGTCCTTGAGAGCTAAACAGTGTAAATAAGAGGCCCATAGTTAGTTGTATTTTAGACCAAAAATGTAATGTCACATCAGCACCACACACTTTATAATCAAGTACTGGTGACTACCCTTTTAGGGTTGACTGAGCAAAACGAATATGTAAATAATGTTCATAACCTGCTTGAAAACTGCCAGCCCGGGCGCCTGGGTGGCTCAGTGGGTTAAAGCCTCTGCTTTCGGCTCAGGTCATGATCTCAGCATCCTGGGATCGAGGCCCGCATCGGGCTCTCTGCTCAGCAGGGAGCCTGCTTCCTCCTCTCCTTGTCTCTCTCTCTCTGCCTGCCTCTCTGCCTACTTGTAATCTCTCTCTGTGTGTCAAATAAATAAATAAAATCTTTAAAAAAAAAAAAAAAAGAAAAAAAGAAAACTGCCAGCCCTTTAACTTTACCTTTAGATTATTTAATTTTACCTACTTTAGATTATTTTTGCATGGTCATATGAAGAGCATGCCTCTTTATTTTACCCTTCAGCCAAAAATGACCCAAGCAAGCTTGAAGATCAAAAGAACTTCTGAGGGGTGAGGGGAAATAGAAGATGTTTGAGGGTGGTCAGAGAAAGGAGAATACTGATTAAGAGTTCTCGTTTAGTTCTGTCGCTGAGCCACTGATGAACTGTGTCACCTTGGAAGAGTCACTATACCTTAGCTTTCTTATCTGTAAAATGAGTTCAGACTAGCTGGTCTGCTCATGGGATTCCCATGAGTTCAGTGTAAGATTGGGTCAGGTATATATTTGAGTTGTGTTATATAGCAGAAGTTTTCTGTCCCTTCTCTGGGCACTGTGATTTGAATGCAGTACTAAGAAGCTCCAGTGGATTTGCAACCTGGGCTCCCAGCCTGCCGTAGTTAGGTTACCTGTAAGACCTCCTGGGTGAATATCAGGTGCTCTTTGAAGATTTCTGTGTGGGGACCATAGGAAAAACTGTTTTTTCTCTATGTTCTTTTCTATCTCAAAAGCTTATGTTTGAAATACCAATAAGGCTTCTGGTTTTAGTTATTCCTGTATCTCTTCAGTTACTCAGGGGTAGGGTCCATCCCTTATTCAGAATCTGTATTTCTAGTTTCTAAATTCTAAATTTCAAAATTCTAAATCTAGTTCCAATAATATAGTTCAGTAAATGTGGGGTAAATAAGTAAATCTTTGCTTCCATTTCTCTTAAAAAGCCATGTCTCTACCCTCCCCTGAGCTCTAGGAAGCTTCAGCATTGCTCCTTATGATACCTTGCAGGTTCGTGTATGTGTGGGATACCACAAGCCGGAGGATTTTGTATAAGCTGCCCGGGCACGCTGGCTCCATCAATGAAGTGGCTTTCCACCCCGATGAGCCCATCAGTAAGTCTGTCCTGACTTTGGGGAAAGGGAAACAGGGAATCTCCCTAAAGGGGCCCTGAAAATACAAAGGCAGAGATGTATATCTGTTGTATGTGAATTTCCATGTAGTCTTTATGGCTGTCCATTGACAGTCTCACCATGGTTTTAAGTCGTGACAGGAAGAACATGTTCCATCTTCTTTTTTTTTTTTTCTTTTTTTCATGTTCCACCTTCTTAATCTCAAAGGGAGACTGGTTGATCTATTGCTAGTTCTCTTGAGTTTACGTCCTTCGAGTCTGTGTTTCAGTGACGTATTTGGATGAATAATATTTCTTAATATTCAGCTATAAATTGCAACTTAACGTTTTATTGACTAGCTAATTAAACAATGGGCCTTGAATTTAAGGAGAGAATGTAATTTTCTCCAGGGCTAACTCTAACAAGCAAAAACACATTTACAAAATGACTGGCACAGACATTGATTCTTCCCTGGAATGGCTGAGAAGGTCTTTTTCACAGGGTTTGGCTTACATGGGACATCAGGGTTTAGACCCTGATAATGCATTTCCCATAGGACACAGTCCACCCTTGTGGTTTCAAGAGGACTTGGATTGAAAAGCCAGGCTACAGTTTCCTGTGAATACCGTTGAAGAGGAGGGAAATTTAAGCTAAATCCAATTGCTCTTTTATACCAAAATTGGCTCTTGACACAAGAGCCCTTGAGCACCAAGTCTCCTTGAGCCTTCATTAGTTCCAGTTATCTTCTCCATTCTCTTCACCTCAGTTCTCTCAGCATCCAGCGACAAGAGACTGTATATGGGGGAGATTCAGTGAAGACACGGGTTGGAAGAACTGCTGGCTGCTTGACCCTGAGACCTCAGGCGGCATAAGTGGCATCCAGCGGTGCCCAGGCCAGCAGCCTCCCTTCGGATGAAGATCATTCCTAGCAAAACGCAAGGAGGAGGTGGCCATATTCCAGCACCCACTGCTATCCCATTCCACCAGGATGATTAAGGCAAGCTGACAGTGGCCTCTGAAAACCACCGGCCAGATTTCAGGGACTGTTTGGGATTTTTCCTTTTTTTTTTTTTTTTTAATTAAGCGTTCTTCAAAGAGACAGAGACATGGGTTGGTTTGTAGTTCCTGTTTCCTAGTCCAGGCTGAAAACAGGGAATGTGACTGAAATTTGTTCGTTGGGGATTTTTTTTTTTTAATTCAATAACTGGCTTGTATGATATTTTTCTTTCTGTGTTTCTCTGGGTCATTTTGTATTAAAAACCAAATAGATGCCTTTTTACAAGAGCCATGTGTGATTGGATTTATTACTGTCTTTTCTTTGAAGTTTGATTGCTGTAAATCTGAGCTGGGCATGATGTAGCCAGGGGAATACAATCCATTTAAACTTCCAAAATGCTATTTACAGGGATGTTTAGGGCTTTTCCCCCCTTTTTGTCTTTTTAGATTTACTCCCACAAAGATTTATTCTCAGAGAATAATTATTCTCCATAACAATTGTTATTATCCATAACAATTTCTTTCCTACTAGATGCAAAGCAGTCAAGAGGTTATGATAAAGTCTAAAAGAACCTAGGGCGCCTGGGTGGCTCAGTGGGTTAAAGCCTCTGCTTTCGGCTCAGGTCATGATCTCAGGGTCCTGGGATCGAGGCCCACATCGGGCTCTCTGCTCAGCAGGGAGCCTGCTTCCTCCTCTCTCTCTGCCTGCCTCTCTGCCTCCTTGTGATCTCTCTCCCGCTGTGAAATAAATAAATAAAATCTTAAAAAAAAAAAAAGTCTAAAAGAACCTAGTTTTTGTATACTTTGACATGATCTTTAATGAACAGGGTCTGTTTCTAACTCTGCCTGCTGCCAAAACACTGTTCTGAGCAGCAGTCCCTACAGTGAGGTTTTAGGAAGTGCGCATTAGATTGGGGGCAGCCTCAGCCAGTAGGAGTGGCCAGCTGGAATGCTGCATCAAACTCAACTCAGAAAGAACATGAGCAAGTTATGGTGTTACTAGACCATGACATCGTCTGAGACTTTTTTATGCTTCTGCTTCCTTGTCTGTCTTTCCTAAACTGACAGGGACATTAAGAAATGCTATTAGTTGCTTTCTACCCTCAAAACAGGTTACCATCTCCCTGGATCGCTGGATGACTGTGCCCAACATACACATTGGCACTGATGAACCCCAGCTGGCACAGGGGCATGGTGTGTGTGTTCTCAGAACCTCCTGTCTCAACACAGAGGTCTTCACACCTGCCACCTATCTGGAATGTGTGTAGTTTTATACATTGAATTCCCAAACCTGAATCATCTGTTTATCTCAAGCTGTAAGAGAGAGGGGATAATTATAAGTGAGCACACATCCCAAGATTTATTTAAGGCATTAATGAAGGAACCAACAGGAAGGTAAAGCTGTCAAACCAATTACTTTTAATAAAGCAAATGAAATTTGAATAAAGTACACTGGAAACAAAGTAATTTATTGTGCCTGCCAGAGTTCAGGAAGTCTCACAGGTGATGGTATCATGTTCAGATTGGGACTCAGAGAATGGGTAAAGGTGTTGCCAGGTGGACAAAGAACACATGCATTCCAAGAAACTACAGGCACAAACCTGAAAGCTTTGTGCATTTCCTGAACCAAAAGATCTTCAGCTTGGTCAGGGATGGGGCCAGGAAAGTTGCAGAGTTAAGTTGGAGCCAAATCCTGGAGAGTTTGTTCTTCATGTACTAGATCCTATAGGTTAAGGTTTCCTAAAGTGTATTCCACAGAACAGTTTCCCCAGTACTTTAGGGATATTAGGACGTAAAGATCCCATGGGCGGATAAGTTTGGGGGGAAACTGGTTTAAATAAAGTGCAGTTTCTTTACTGCAGGACTGCTCAGAGCCTTTAAAACACAAACTGTAGGGGTGCCTGGGTGGCTCAGTCAGTTAAGCATCTGCCTTCGGCTCAGGTCATGATCTCAGGGTCCTGGGATCAAGTCCCACATTGGGCTCATTACTCAGTGAGGAGCTTGCTTCTCCCTGTCCCTCTGTCTGCCACTCCCCCTGCTTGTGCTCTCTCTCACTCTCTCTCTGTGTCAAATAAATAAATATTACACACTATAAAGGGATCTTCACAGGGAATGGTGACTCAGATTTCAGGCGTAAGCAATAATTATACAGAAGGTTATACCTTTAACCAGAATAGATTTGGCCAAAACGGTTTGCAAGCTGCTCTTCACACCTCTAGTGCCCTCACACATTACTCCCCAATCCCTCTCAAGCACCAGGCCCCTCCTCCATCCTCTGTCTCTCTCGGCTTAGGGGAGAGCAAGACTTGAACCTTAACGCTGCACTTTCAAAGCCTACCAGTCCCTTGAGAAGTTGGCTGTGACTGGGAGAAACCAAGACCCTGGAGACTGCAAGGCTTTCCTCTAACCTCAGCTTCTTTGCCCCTCCCAAGTGCCTTCTTCAAAGGCTTGATAGAAGCCATTAGCAGGAAATAGCAGCACCATTTAGAATTTGCAGGGAATAGCGGCCCCAGCCTGGGGAATAAAGATTTGAGTATAAAACATCCCCAGAGGGTGCAAATTGTATTCTCACTTTGGGAGAGATAGATTGCTCCCGAATGAGTAATGGCATCTCTGGTTTTCAGTTAATTTCCCTTTATGACTTCCACAGTCTCCAACACTTAATACCAGTGGCACTTAAAGAGCCAAATCTTTTTTTTCCACTGGGTGGTTGAGTTTTGTGGGCTGAGCTCTGAGGGAGGTGGATTTGGACGGGTCAGGAATCTTATCAGAGTAACTTCTCCACAGCAAAACTCCAGTTGTTTCTCACCGATAGACCTGGAATGTGCTGCTTGTTAATATCTCAGAAGTACAGGGACAGGAAACAGGTGTGAGAGAGAGCTGAGCAATTTGGGGCTGCAGGCCGTGGAGCCATAGGGAAAAGGCCATCAGGCCATTCGAGTTAGGACAGAATTGCTCCTTCCAAGAGACTTTAGGGCTTGACAGCTGTGTCCCAGGACAAAGGGAGGGGCCCGACTTAAAAGACAGCCCCTAGTCCTGAGGGACTAAATGAAGCCAAGTCTGAGCTCTGAGCCTGCCCTCTGCCCTCTGGTCAGTTGTCTCGGTATCCCGGACCCGCCTGCTCTGCATCAAGCCCTGAGCTGTCCCAAACTCCCTTCCTTTCTTCTAGACTTCAACTTTTCCTCACGTGCTTCTGACACCCGCCTAGACTCTCAGATCTTTAACTTTTATCCTCTAGACCAGCAGTTCTCAACTCAGCAGCTTTGCTTCCCAGTGGACATTTGGCAATGTCTGGAGACTTCTGATTGTCACAAGCTGAGAGATGCTATGCACGTCTAGTGGGTAGGGGCCAGAATGGCTCAAAGAATTAGGTGCTCCGAAATGTCAGTGATGCTCTTGAAATCCCTGCTCCAGAACAGTGATTGGCTAAGTGTGCTCTCTGGGACAGCAGCAGCAGCAGCATCACCTGAGGACAACCTAGAAATGCATGTTCTAGAGCCCCACCTGAGACCTACCAAACCGGAAATTTAGGGAGAAGGAAGTCTTCAGCCATTTGTTTTCATAAGCCCTGCAAGTTATTCTGATGCAAGCCGGCAAGCCCCGGCTCCACCGCTCGGAGAGTTTTAATCTTTCCTAGGATAACCACAGGCTTCTGTTTAATCATTAATAGCGGCCCCTAAGTATTTGTTTAGTGCTCTTTCTGGTTCAGTGCTGTCCATGCATCATCTCATTTGATTGTCACAAACAGGGCAACAGGTTCAAAGAGGAGTAACACCCAAGATTAACCAGCTATTAAGTAGCAAAGCCAGAATGTCAACCTAGCCTTAGCTCTTACCCCATCACCACCATGTAGCCCTAGTGGCTTTTCACCTTGAATGCACATTAGAATCAGCTGAGGAGTCTTTAAAACTCCAGATGCTTAGATCATACCCCAGGCCAGTTAAATTAGAATCTCTGGGGTGAGCATGAGTATTTTTTAATGCTTCCTTAGGTGATTGCAATATGAAATCAAGGTTAAGGACATTAGCATTAGCCATGGCTACAGCGATAGCCAGGAGGGCACCGTAAAGTCAAATTGACTTCCTCTGCCACCCCTTGGATCTCCGGAAAACCTCTGCTCGGACATGGTCTGTGTGAGCTTACGCCCACTTCTCCCAAGCCCGTGGCTGAGCCAAAACCAGATCTTGGCCAGAGAGCAGAGCTTGTGATCAGTGATCATCCCTGTCTGATGACTTGGGGCTTTGTTTAGAAAAAAAAGACCTGTGACTTCCATTCAGAACCCCTGATAGCATCCAAAGGTGCCAGAGCTAGAAAGGCCCTTCCAGGGCCACCTGCGTGGCTCAGTCGTTGAGCGTCTGTCTGCCTTTGGCTCAGGTCATGATCCCTGGATCCTGGGATCGAGCCCAGCAACGGGCTCCCTGCTCCACGGGAAGCCTGCTTCTCCCTCCCAGTCCCCCTGCTTGTGTTCCTTCTCTTGCTGTCTCTCTCTCTCTCTCTCTGTCAAATAAATAAATAAAATCTTTAAAAAAAAATCTTTAAAAAGAAAGAAAGGGCCTTCCAGGTGCTCAGGTCATCCGGTCGAGCCTCAGCTTACAAGAGGTGAAACTGAGAGGAGGTACGGGTTTCCCAAGGTCACATGCATACTATGAAGTCAGGGATTTTGCTCACTCAGGAAGGAGTTATTTAACACCCCTCTGTGACAGGCGCTGTGCTGGGCTCTGAGAATGCAGAAATGACAAACTCATAGTCTTCTGGGGGAGTTCCCAGGGCAGAACGGTGGGGAGAAAAACAAAAGCAGGACCTCTCAAACTTTTCCCCTTGTATATTCTTAATGGCAGAAGAATGAACTGGGCAGAAGGAGAGACTTGAAATTAATAATTTTTGAAATGTTACCTGAAATCTAAAATGTAAGACACCTCCCCACCAACTTGCTATTTTGAAAATTTTCAAACAAAAATTGAAAGATTAATAAAGTGAATATCTATATGGCACACCTAGATTCAATAAGTTAACAATCTCTGTCTCTGTCACACACACGTATATACCACTTCCAATGACTATTGAGAATAAGAGACGTCATAATTCTTCACACCCAAATATTCCCAAATACTTCAGCAAGCATCTCCTAAGAATTTTCTTCCTGGGCGCCTGGATGGCTCAGTCCTTAAGCGTCTGCCTTTGGCTTAGGTCCTGGGATCAAGCCCTGCATCGGGCTCCCCACTCTGTGGGAAGCCTGCTTCTCCCTCTCCCACTCCCCCTGCTTGTGTTCCCTCTCTTGCTGTGTCTCTCTCTGTCAAATAAATAAATAAAATCTTTTTAAAAATAAACAAATAAGAACTTTTTCCATAACCACAGTAACATTACCACGCCCACAAAAATTAGAGCAATTCTGTAATACCATCTAATGATATTAAAATTTCCTCTGTACCAAAAATGTCTTTTTTAGGGGCACCTGGGTAGCTCAGTCAATTAAGTGTCTGCCTCCAGTTCAGGTCTTGATCCCAGGATCGTGGGATAGAGCCTCATGTCCTACTCCCTGCTCAGTGGGGAACCTGCTTCTCCCTCTCCTCCCTGCTCCTGCTCTCTCTTGCTACCTCTGTCTCTCTCTCCAAAAAATAAATAAAATCTTTTTTAAAAAATGTCTTTTATAACTATTTTTCTCAATCTGGATTCAATCGGGTTTCTTGTGTCTGGCTATCCTGTCTCTCTAATGTCTCTTAGCTCAGATAAGTCCCCTACCGTTTTCCTAGTGAAATTGACTATTTAAATGTGTGTGGTTTTGTGGGCTGCTTCCTAACGTAGCTGTGCTTGTTTTACACTAATAAATGTTTTAAATGACTGAGCACCAAGTAAAATCGACAATTCAGGAAAAGATACCACATTTATCTGCATTTTGTGTCATTTCATGCCCTTGTTTTAGGAACAGATAAAAATAAGCAACTCAAATAGAATCTAATCCATCCTGGAGGCATACCTACAAGCCAGGGGGCAGTGCCTGCAGAGGAGTTAGAGTAAGTTCTACTGAGGATCAGAACGTGGGGAGAAAGGAGGGAGCTGGGAGCGTGGCAGTACAGCCTGGATAGTGGGAAAAAAACAGGGATAGCAGCACAGATCACCAAATCGGGTGTGTTCAAAAGTGACACACGGCACATGGCGGTAGCAGCATGGTGGGGGCATGGCAGACAGATGAGTAGGAACCTTGGAAAGCGTTGGAGCCAAATTGCAAAGGGTCAGGAAAGCCAGGGTGGCAGCTCTGGGCTGGTTTTGCGGAAAGGGAGCCAGCTAGGTTTCTCCCTACTTTGCACAGGAGGACGACCACACGTGTCCAGGCTTGGCTTCCGGTTCTGGGTACCCTCCCAGAAGATCATTGTGAGGAACAGCTGTGGGAACCGGGCAAGACAGATCACTGTCTTCCTACATCAGACGACCACACTGGAAAAGAGAAAAGGCTCTTCCTCCGGGAGGCTTTGAAATGCAGAGCCCAGACGAAGTGGACTAGAACGCAGCTTCACGCTCCACAAAGAAAGCAACTGAGTCAAAGCTGCCCACCTATGGCACAACAGAGAGTTCCTCCCCTCTGGAGGTGTGCAAGCAGAAGCTGGGTGACCATTTCGGAAACGTCTGTGTTGTATCGATTATAGAGGGAGGGCTCCAGCAGCTCACGGACTCCCCGGGGAGTCTACTACAAAGTACCTGTAAGCAGGTCCTGCCTGCAGAGATCGGGTTCGAGCCGGCAGCTCTGGGACCCTGGTTCAGTTGCAGGTGTCTACACACGAACACTAGGAGCCACGCGATTGGAGGACCCCTTTCCCAGGTCCCCCGCTCTAGGATTGTAGATGCCATTTGCCCTAGACTCTAAGATGGTAATTTTAGGATTCAGTGCATTATTTGCTGTGAAAGGATGCCTGGGCGAGGGGTGGGGACCCAGCAGGGGATTGGGAATCCTATTAGGGCCTGGGGTCGGGAGGCCTGAGCTAGCCCCTCTTTTATCCCAGCGGGGGGTGGGTGGTCCCCCAGACAAATGCAGCTCCAGCACAGCCCCATGAAGGCCCCGCGAAGTACAGGGCTGATTGCAGAGGCCAGCTCACCATGTCCCCAGCTCAGGCGGCCCGAGGGCAGACTTTAACTAGAAGCCTGCACCGCCACCAGGATCAGCTGGAAAGGCAGATCTGTCTTGGCCGCAGAGGCTGTGCTAGGGGTTCTGGACCCCACTGCCCCAGACAAGGAGACAACACTTTCTACGAGCTGTTTGGGGTCTCCCGACCTAGACCCTGCCCGTCACCAACACCCTATTTCAGCCTCATCCTTTTCTCTCAACCACTCATTCCTCTTAGCAGAGATTTTTCCCTTTAAGATTTGCTCCAAAGCTGAGATTTTGAGGCCAGTTGGTTGGAGAGGAGTGGTGGCAGTAAGGAAGCAAGAGGAGGTAAAAAGTACGTGCAGAAATTAAAGAAAAGAAAGGGTCATAGGTCCTGAAACACACCTCGCTGTTTGACGCTTGTGTGTCTGCCCGTCTTCTGCCTGGCAGCCTAAACCTGAGTCAGCACCAGAAAAGTCAGTCTTTTCTCTGAAGTTTTCCATCACGACCTAATCGCACGCAGAGTTACCCACTCTCTCCAGCATTCTGTCTCTGCACCTGGAGGTGCTCTACCGCCCTGTGCATTGCTAGTAACTACCTGCTTGTCTGTTCTGCCTCCCCCGCAAGCCCAAGAGTCACAAACTCAGGGGCCGGCAGGGGCCAGAGAGGGAAGGCAGGTGGGCAAAATCGCTGGGTTTAAGAAGATAAGCTATGAGGGGGACTGGCTGGCTCATTCGGTGGAGCGCCTGACTCTTGATCTCAGGGTTGTGAATTCGAGCCCCATGTTGGGTGTAGAGATTACTTAAAAAAAAAAAAAAAAGGAAGAAGAAAGAGAAGAAGCAGTAGGTGATGCCACACTGTTGGCCAGTGTGCTAACCCCCAAGCCTTTATCCCGAGCGTTCTCGGGGGTACCTATCCTCTCCATTTGCAAATCCAGAGCTCCGAGTGCAGTGCCTGGTGCAGTCATGGACCTGACCTGGAGGTCTTGAGATTCAGCTCTCTTAATGTGTTGTGTGGCTTAACAGAACTCACACAACCTCTCTGCCCTTCAGGTTCTCCCCTGATCTTCGTCTCTCCCTCCCCTCTTCCGAAAAGCCCCCTCGAAGCTCATCCAGGCCAGTAGCCTTCCCACGTTGTCCCTGAGAGAGCTTGGATTGAGGTACTGATTTGGAGGCCTTCACAGGAGGTGAGGACAGACAGACAGACAGAGCAGGCTGCTGATTCTTTTTCCCCAAACACACCAGCGCAGTTCCACTTTGTTTTAGAAATGTATGATTTCTTTGGGAGAAAAGGAAGAAAAAAAGAAAAGCTTGAAAAACGCAAGGAACGAAACAGAAATATTACAGGCCAAGTAGTTCTTCTGCATGGGGGCAAATCTTGATTCTGCCACGTCCCTGTCGTGCGTGTGTGACCCTGGGCAAGTGCTCTAACCTCTCTGTGCCATCTGGAAAAAGGGGATGATGATGATAGCACCTATCTTGTGTGTGGGGAGGTTTAATGATTTACTGCAGAGAAATCGATCAGAACAGTGCCTGGCCCAGAGTGCTTATTAGGTATAGAGACATAAGCTATTGTGATACCCTATAAAACATTAGCTGGTCTTCATCCCCATTTCTTTCTTTCTTTTTAAGATTTTATTTATTTATTTGACAGAGAGAGAGAGAGAACACAAGTAGGCAGAGAGGCAGGCAGAGGGAGAGGGGGAAGCAGGCTCCCCGCTGAGCAGGGAGCCCAATGCGGGACTCGATCCCGGGACCCTGAGATCATGACCTGAGGTGAAGGCAGAGGCTTTAACCCACTGAGCCACCCAGGCACCCTTTGTCCCCATTTCTGAGATCTCCTAAAACTCCTGGAATTTCCTCAGTGATAGCATTGCCTTTTGTTATTTGTGAGTCCCCTTGGATCACATCTGGGTTTATGCTAATGAGGGGGCTCAGGATGGGACCCCTACCAACAGACTCAGGACAGGGCTGGTCACCAGGCAGACCAAGTGATTAGAGGGGAAACTTTCAACCACTCCCACTCATCTCTGGGAAGATCTGGGGTTAGGGAGGCCCTCCAGACTGAACTCTATAAAATCTCTTGAGCAATGAGATCCGGAGCAGCTTCCAGCTGGTGAACCGGCTAGGAGGATGGTGCACCCCAACCCCACAGGGAGAGAAGCATCCGGGATCCTTCCAGCCTTACCCACCCCTTCATCTGGCTGTTCATTTGTATCCTTTATAAGAAACCAGTAAATGGGGCACCTGGGTGGCTCAATGGGTTAAAGCCTCTGCCTTCGGCTCAGGTCATGATCTCAGTGTCCTGGGATCGAGGCCCGCATCGGGCTCTCTGCTCGGCAGGGAGCCTGCTTCCTCCTCTCTCCTCTCTCTCTGCCTGCCTCTCTGTCTACTTGTAATCTCTCTCTCTTTCTGTGTCAAATAAATAAATAAAATCTTTAAAAGAAAAAAAAAAAGAAAAAAAGAAACCAGTAAATGTAAGTCAAGCACCTTCCTGAGTTCTGTGAGGGGTTCACGAGTGAATTAGGGAACCTGAGGAAGAGATCATGGGGAGCCCCGACTTAGAGCTGGTCGGGGAGAAGCAGGGGTGACCAGAGATTGCGGCTGGCATCCTCGGGGCAGGTGGTCTTGTGGCACAGACCTTTCAGCTGCAGGGCCATGCTCGTTCTGGGTCGTCAGTGTCCGAACTGGGCTGAATTGTCGGACAAACAGCCAGCACTGGAGAATTGGTTGGTGTCAGAAAATACCCCAGAAATGATCATTAGTGAGCATGTTGCATCCTCTAACGTGGAAGAAGGAGAAATGAATAGGCTTAGCATTCCAGCCATCTCATGAGTGAACTTTCTGAAGAACTCTCAGTGTTAACCCTCAGAGGGACTATGGTGGAAGATTCGGGCCCTGGAACTTCTCGGTTTAGGGCAAGGGAGGAACCCCTCGCCTCCTGGTAAATCTCAAGCCTACAGCAGCCCCTCCCGTGCCTCTCTGCAGGGCTGACCATGACTCTGCCTCCTCACTCAGGAAGCGTGGGAATGCTCTGAATCATCTCTGTCCTTTATTTCAAAATCCTGCTTCGTTTGCCCCCCAGTCGTCCTTCATGCCGGCTATTACCAGCCCCTCCAGATGTCATCCCCCGCTCCTAACCCCCCGATGTCTTCCAGAGCTGTTTCTGGCGGTTCCTACAATTAGTCCGCCTTCCCCCCTGAGAGCCCTGGACTTCCAGGGGGCAAAGAGGGCACGAGGTGTGCTGAAGCCTGAGGCCAGGAAGAGCATTCATTCAACACACACTTGGTGACTCCTGACACCATCCAAGCCCTGTGGGATACAGAGAAAATTTAGCCCCAGCTGCTATCCGCAGAGAGCTCACAGTCTATTGGGGGAAACAGGTGAAATCGGACAAGTACAGTAAATCCCACTGAAAGCTTGAATGGAGGTGGCACGGACCGCTGCCAGCCCAAAAGGGGGGGCACCGCCCAAGGTCACAGAGAGTCAAGGAAGGCTTCCGAGAAGAAGTGACAGTTGAGCTGAGGTTTGAAATCTGCGGTTCACCAGGCTAAGAATTTAGATGGGAGACACCCTCTAGACAGAACAAAATGTGCAAAGCTGGGAAGATGTGATGGTGCGTGCGTGGCTTCGTTGGGGCAAGGCTTGGACTCAGTGGAATGACCGGGGGCCAGAGGCTAATTCGCTGCGGTCAGACAGGCCCTCCTTTGTCCCGTGGGAAGAGTGCTTCAGCCAGGCCTTGGAACAGGGTGTCCCGGGCATGATGTGATCCGGCCAAGAGCCTGGCAAGGGCTGGTTACAGCCCCAGTGGAACCCACCGCTATTATAGGGCTTAAATGAGATAATATATGCCAGGCACCCGGTTCAGAGTAAACACTCAAGACATGGTAGCTACTATTGTTACTATTACTGAACTGCATCGTTAGAGTCACGGACAAAGCTGCTAGAAGCTCTACCTAGAAGAGGCCCTGACGAGGATCTGTTGGAGAACCGATACATCTGGGCTGAGGCTTCGTGGGGCTAGTTCTCAATCTTTTGTGGGAAACAGACTCTTTGAAGAATCTGATGAAAGCGCCTCCCCAGAAAAAGGCACATCTGCTCACATAAAGCTTTGCATATTATTTCAGGGACCTTCACAGGCTCCTGGAAGCCCGTCTCATCATAGAACCTGGTTGGACACAGCTGTTCCTGGCCAAGCGCGGCGGAGAAGAGTTCCCGCTGTTCCCTGAGCCTATTATTCCAAGTGAAAACCTCAGTACACGTAGTTTCAACTCTAGGAATAACCTGTGTGTCTTAAAACACCCGGCAGCATGCCCAGGAATGCCCGGGGGAGGGGGCGGCAATGAAGAGACCGGTTTAGTCGTCCGGGCAGAAGGTGGGGCTGGCTTCTGGCTTCAGGGGTACACAGTCTCCCCGGTCAGGCAGCGCCCTCCCTGTGCTTGGTTTCATGCTCCGCTGGGTCGCCATCCTCAGCTTTTTAAAAAAGAGCCGTGCATTTTCCTTCTGCAGCGGAGCCCACCAATGACGCAGCTGGTCCCGGGAGAAGATCATAATAATAGATCTGAGCTCTTACTATGGGAGCAGAGTACATGTGGCAGGGCTGGACAGGACCCCGGGCTGTGTGGGTGCAGCACTCCAGGTCTGGATCTGCCTCACGCTGCCCGCTGGGTCCGAAGGGCTAGTTAGAGCGGGGAGGGTGGGAAGAACATTGGCAACGTTCTGTGTTCTGTTTCTTCTGTCTCCAACACTGTTCTCCATCCCTCTGCCTCTCCTTCCCTCCTATTGTCTTCTCAGGATTAACGCAGTTTCCTCAAGGAGGCCCTTCCTGGTCTCCACACCTGGATTGTGCCCCCTGATGCTCTCTTTTACAAACCTTTGTTGTCCTCGAGAACACTCCTCAGAGTCTGTCATTATGTATTTCCGGTTGTAAGGACAGTCCCTCGGTGACTGTTCTCGCAGTGGCTACAGAGACTGGTTTGTCCCCTGATCCCCAGTGGAGAGCCTGGCACACGGTAGGGAGGAATTTTACAGATATTAGCGGGAAGGTACCGTTCACAGAACGCTCAGATGAAATGATGCAGGATTCCCACTGGAGTGATGCGAACTACGGAGGTGACTATAGGAAGTTCGGAGGGAGGTAGAGACATGTTTGGAAGTTTGAGTGCTTCTCAGGGTGTCTTGAAGGCAGTATTTTTTTTTTAAGATTTTATTTATTTGAGAGAGAAAGAAGGAGCACAAGAAGGGGGAGCAGCAGAGGGAGAGGGAGAAACAGACTCCCAGCCGAGCAAGGAGCCCGATGCCCGACATGGGGCTCAATCCCAGGACTCTGGGATCATGACCTGAGAGGAAGGCAGATGCTTAACTGACTGAGGCACCCAGACGTTTGGAAGAAGACAAATCTGCTTTCTGACTCCCTTCCCACTGCAGTGGGGGTTAGCGGCTGGCCACAGCCCTTGGGGAGGACCTGTCTCTGTCGTCAGGCATCTCACCCTCCTGCCTCTGGGAGCTGGCCTGTTCCCTGGACTGGGAAGCTCAGTGGGCTCTGGAACTCACTGCAGGGCTCATCTCCAGACCCCAGGTCCCCTAGGTGTGTGTGTATTCAGTCGGCGCTCAGTAGTTGCCAGTAGAAGGAAAGAGGGAAGGACGAACATGTGACCAGGCCCTCAGGAGGGAGGCTGGGATGAGGAGCAGATCTGGGAACCAGAGTGGAAAGAGAGGGCGAGGCTAGAACCCAGGGGCCCTAGAGACGGGGTGCGGGGAGGAGGGCTCCAGCACCCTCAGGAGGCCAGGCACCGGGCTAAGAGCTTTACTCACACAGCTGCCTTTCACCCTCTCGGCAACTCCGAAGCTGACATTATTCCCACTTTGCTCAGAAAGCTGAGGCCCAGAGAGGAGACGTGACGCGCCCAAGGTCACACAGCCCGGAGCCGCCGCGAAGTCCGGGTCTGACCCAGGGCCCTCAATCCCCAAGCCTTTGCTTTTCCCAGAGTCGCTCCCTGTCTCTCCCTCCCGCCTCCACGGCCCTACCCCTTCTCCCCTCCTCTCTGCTCCCGCGGCCGCCCCGCCCCGCCCCTCCCTCCCGCGGCGGCGGCGGCGGAGCCACGTGGTGGGGCCGGGAA